>VZTG01003985.1:1076606-1175631 GCA_013397845.1 Melanocharis versteri
TTTAAAATAAAAAAAAAAAAAAAAAAAAAAAAAAAAAGAAAGAAAGAAACTAAGTAGATCACAGCGGTAACCTCGAATGAATCCTCCGGCACTCCACACGTCGCTAAGATACGAGCCCGGGGGGGTGACGCGCCAGGAGGGAACTACGCTATGTTTCCATAGAGGCGGCGGAGCCCCCGGCCCCTCACGGAGCCCCCCCAGCCCGCCCGCCCCGGGCTCACCCCGAGCGGGACCGCGGCGTCCCGGGCCGGGGAGGGACAAGGGGGGAGCGGCGGCGAGCAGCGGCCTCTTACCCTCGGGCGGCGCGGCGCCGGGCTCCTGCCTGCCGCCGGCCCGGGGCAGGAAGGTGCGCGGCAGCAGCAGGGAGACGCAGAGCACCAGGCAGGACACGGCGGCCACCCGGCAGCACGTCCAAGCCGCCATGGCGCCGCTCGGCGCAGGCGCGCGCAGGCGCCGCCCCGGAGCCTGAGGGGAGCGCGGGGCGGTGGCGCCGGGGGGCCGCGGGAGAACGCCTCGGGAACGTGGCGGGATTCCGGGACTGGGCTGGGCTGCACCATTCTGTAAGTTCCACCTGATTTCCCACCTGGCAGGACAGGAGTGTCATAAGGAGACATACGTGGCTCCAAAAGCCCTGCCTTCAACAGAGACTCAGCAACAGGCTGCAAGCCCTTCTTTCCCTCCCTTGAAACAGGGTACTGTCTTTTAGGCACCACTTGTCCAGGTTTCCTCACAGTAATGTGGAGAGGCTCCATATCCAGTTTTCCACATTCCCCTGGGACTGCCCACACCCCTGGGATCACTCCAGCATTCACAACAGCGCTAGCCTCCCCATCACCCTTACAATACTAACTCACATCCCCAACTCCAGCCACCAAATCCTCTCCTAGCAAACCACAATCACAACTAGGAATAACCAGAAGCTCACGCTTTTCAAACACATCTCACATATTCTGCAAACTCTCATGGGCATCCCTGCGCTACTTTTATTTGCTGGCAAAACTCAAATGAACGCACACGTCTTGCCCACTTATGAAAAGAACATTTGAACAATTGTTCCCCCTTTGGCAGAAAGTTCAAATTACGACAGCAGATTCTGGCACCCTTAGCAATCCATTTCTAATGTTTCATTCTTTTCCAATCACTGTCCTGGTGGCTGCCCCCTNCCAGAAGCTCACGCTTTTCAAACACATCTCACATATTCTGCAAACTCTCATGGGCATCCCTGCGCTACTTTTATTTGCTGGCAAAACTCAAATGAACGCACACGTCTTGCCCACTCATGAAAAGAACATTTGAACAATTGTTCCCCCTTTGGCAGAAAGTTCAAATTACGACAGCAGATTCTGGCACCCTTAGCAATCCATTTCTAATGTTTCATTCTTTTCCAATCACTGTCCTGGTGGCTGCCCCCTTCCCTAAGGTCCTAGGGCTCTCCTCACTTTTTCCCATCAGGTGTTGTAAAAACTGCCGTTCTTCTTGCTTGTGACTTAACCTTTTCCTCATAATCCCTTCTTTCATATCTTTCTCACCAGTTCATCCAGGGACTTATTCTGCCCTTCCTCCAGCCCCCTTGCTACTGCCTGTGGGTACTCATTCTCCCACATCTCAAAATTACTCGTTTCTCCAGGGACCCAAACAAAATCACTAAAAGAAAATCCTAATCCTTCCACGTGCAATCCGCATTTCCCAGATATTCCTTCCTCCTCCTCCTCCTTGTGCTCACTCTCCTCACCACACACCGCCTACCAGAGCCAGTCCCCGTCCAGCCGCAGTGTCCAGACACACCCAGCACACCCGGCCAGGCCCCGGGCCGCTCTCTCAGCGCCACAAGCGCTGTAAAGCACCAGGTCCCGATGTGCGGGCACGGCCGACGGTGGCACAGGGACGGGCAGGATGGGCTGAGGGGCCGGGGCCGCTGCAGCCCCTGCCCGCAACGCGGTGGGCAGCGCCCGCCGCTGAGCCCCGGCTCGGGCCCGTACCTCCGCACAGGCCGCAGCCCCGCATGTCCGCACCCGGCCTCGGCACTCCTCACTCCAGAGAAACCCCCTTTCGGGACAAACCCCAGTCCTGCACCCACAACGGCCCGGGAGGGGTGGAGGTGTCGGAAAAAGACCTCCCTGTTTTTCCCTCTCCTGGAAGCCGGGAATACAAACGACTTGCAGCTGGCCCCGTATCAGACTGCAGAGTTCGAAGATAAGGCAGGGAACTTCCCAGTCCTCACTGTTAGCCTCCCGCTGCTATTTGCTTTAACCGTATTTCTCCACATTCCCCTTCAACCAATCCTTTCCCAAACCAACACCGCATTGCCCCCTGCATCCACCCTATTGCGCACCTCCAGCTCCTCTTGCTGCGTGCCGGACCCAGACGCTGCAAGGATCCCGGACCGTGCCCCCAGCTGTCGGGAAAATTCCACAAACGCCAGAAGCCTGTATCTAAGAAAGAGACAGAGAAGTCCTTCAACTTTATTCGAATAAAGGCAGAGAGCCCACCAGGGCACAGGACCTCGGGGTTTTCCCTCTCGAGATTTCAGAGGGCGGAGCCTATTTTTATCCCAATTCCGGCCGCATGTTGCCCTCCTTTCCCCATTGGCTGAGGTGCCAGGAAAGTCCGGCCTTCCCGAACTGCCTACCACATATTCCCCCCTTGAACCTACTATTTTGCCCCAAAGTTCAGAAGTTGAGGCTTGTGCAGACCCTTGTCTGTGGCAGGAGCCGAGCTGTCTGGGCTCTGCAACAAACCCGCTGCCCAAAGTCAGTAGAGGCATTAAGACCCATTTCAAAGACGTTAAACCCACACCTGCACCCGTCAAATTGTTTGTAAAGACATGAGGTTTCCCCTCACTATTCGGGGCAGGGCGGTTCAACATCATGGTCTTCAAGATCCCTTCCAAGCGAGGCCATTCTGTGATTATTCCTTATCCCCCATAACTGTTTCCCAGGCTCTGGTCCCTCCTTACTTGTAGGATTTCGAACTTTCTGGGGGCAAAAAAAAAAAAAAAATCTACGCAGTGCCCTGTTTTCCACTGCTGTGCAGGGCTGAGCTGGAGGCAGTGACGGCAGCACGGGGCAGGTGGGTGCAGGATGCCCAAAGCTCGGAGCATCCACGGCAGCGTGGTTCCCATTCTCCCTGCTCTGAGAAGTGGCCAGCACCTTTCCTGTGGCAGGACCGCTGCAGTGAGGGCAGCCAGGCTTGCAAGGGCAAGAGGGCATCTTGGCTAAAAGCACTGCTTGAGGCCATGGCTAACCCAGATTCTTCACGTGGATTTGTTTCCTTCCTTTGTGCACACGGGACAGATGTAGAAAAGTCCAGACCATATTTAAAATTAATTCAATTTACTGCTACTATCTAAAACATTAAAAATTAAAAATGTGCATATATTTTCAAAAGAGGGTGTGAAATATGCGTCTTGTCAGTGCATTTGTTTAGGGTGCTGCTGTGCAAGGTCATCCTGAAACCAGCTCCCTACTGCACTAACAATAAAAGATCGAAGAGGGAAGTTCAGTGTTTGTACTTGTTCATTTTCACTGACTTAAGCAAAAAACTGCCAGTCATGTCAAATTAAATTATATGGTTTTGTATTTCCATTATATTTATATTGCACTGTATTACTGTAGTTGAATTAGACTATTTTCCATGGGGTCTGGGCTGTGACTACTGAATTTAACTCACTTTACACAAGAGCTACCCTTAATTAGACTTGAACTGAGAGCAGAATTGCTTTGACTAACGCTGCAGACCACTACGGCAGCAGAATACCACAGGCTCTTAAATTACTTCGAAAGAGATATCCACTGTCTAAACAGCTGAAACTGGATGGACAATTCCAGAAACCCTCCTTAGTGAGCACCTCGACCCTGGGGAGACAGCAGTCCTCGGTCAGGCCTTGCCAACCCTTACAAGCCAGCCTGGCTGGACTGTCTCCTTCCACAGCTCCTTCACCCATCACTCATTCACCAGCTCCTCCCAGGAGGATTTCTGGGAGTCCCTGCACTGGAAATGTTCCTGGAAATGAGAATTGTGAGAGCTGTTGTTTCCATGTCTGTGCCTCTTTCCTAAACTTGTCAGCAGCTCTTGATGCCTCCAGAGGCCAAGTTAACTGGTAGGGGCATCAAAAGGAGCATTGCCTTGATGAGAAATGTGTCATCAGTTCACTAACAACAAATAATTCCCTCATTCCATCATGAAAAATACATAGTCGTTCTCTGGAAATTTATAATATTCAGAAATAACACTTACATAGCAAAATAACCCTCCAGCCAGTGTAATAGATATTCAGCAGGTATCAATAGAAATCTCCAACAAATTATTTATTTTGAACTTCTGGACAGGAATATTAGAAAGTAATTTAATTTTATTCCTATTTATTTAACCCTCCTGTTTCCCCACCTACCTGTCTCTCTACTATCACATGCTTACTGACTTTCCCAGTTTCTCCTTATTGTGGGACAAAGATTTAAAGGCAATTTAGCCACTATGTGTCAGAGGTGAGTTTGTCCTTGTTTTGATGCTTTTTCCTTAAGGATGTTCTTGGGCTATTTTATTTTGCAAGAAAGCTCAAAACCCTGCAAATGACAGTGGGAGTTGTGGAAATTGTAAACATTCATGTTGCTGTCCACGCTGGCAATATCAGCATAGAAGCAACCATCCCTTCGCACAAGTATTTGCAATTTATTTTAAATTTTACCTTTTATGAAGGAAGCATCCTCTTGAGAAGGCAGAACCTTTTCCACATGTGTAGGTAAGGATCTACATGAGTTCATAGCCTAAGGAAAGCCAAAATCTGGATTATGTAAAGCAATATTCAGCTGTTCTGAAAAACAAGAAAGGCATGAATGCTCGAGAATGATTGCTGATAATTCAGTGAAGAGAAAATTAATGTGAAAGGACTTGAATGAATCATTTAAAGCCTGTCTTTTTCTCTTTTTTTTTTTTTAGTCTGCTCGTTCTTGACTGGCCACATATAAATTGCTATAAAAATGAACAATCTCTGATATAAATGTAAATCAGGAAGAAATTTCTTAACTTAATCAAACTAACAAATGACACAAGAGCTTCCTCATTTGTCTAGGTCTTGTCAAAAGCTGTGCTATCACGGCTTCTCTCACCTAAATTAAGGAGGTGCCTATGTGCATGCTGCAAGCATTCTCACTGCAGAGTATCTTAGTAGTAAAGAGCCAAACGCTGCAGTAGTAGGCAAATGCTAACAGCAGTTAGAAGCCCGAAAGCTTGTTTTCTGAGGAAGGATGTAATTCCTTGGCAATTCCCAAAGCTGTTGATTAGCTGCAGAGCAGGCAAAAATCGCTGGCTGGGCTGTGGAGGCAGAGTTCTCTGGGAAGGTCTCGGTGGTCTGCAGCAGGAACTTCGTGCACAGCACAGGAGCTGGCACAGCCGCCGCCCTCGTGCTGAGCTGGGGCTGCACCTCGGCAGCAGAAATGGGTCACATCCTGTAAGGGACAGGCGAACGGAAGAGATACGCGATGTGACGGAAAGCAGGGACAGCATAGAATCTCCTTCCCCCTTCATCCCACTGATAAGCATCACCTTAGGAATGTAGTCTTACTAACCCCGGTAGTTTTCCACTCCTTGCTAACTCTGGCCATCCCACAATCCCCCTTTCCCGACTAGAGAAGCCCCTGGACTATATAACCCCATGAGATAAGATAATAAACGCCATTTGACCATCCGCCACATTGGTGTCTGTGAGTCGTGGACCGAGTGGCACGGGGGAGGCCGTGCTGCCGTGCTGACGCTTTGAACCAGGTCGCCATGCCTTCATAGCAGAGGGCAACAACATCCTCTGTGCCTTCTGGGGCAGCCTGCAACAAGGATGTGGCTTCTTGTCTTCCGTGCGTGAGCAAACCTATTTGGCACCTCTTCACGCCTTCCCCTCGCTGAGAGCTGGAGGATTTGCCCCTAAATGAGCAGTGTTGACTGGAGGCTGCCCGCGTGTTTCCCAGCTCCGTGGTGAGCTGTTCAGGTAGCATCCAGCAGCGATCAGGAACACATCGAAGGGCATGACTTAGCCCATGGGCAAGGTGATGCCTTGCAGAGGGACCACCCTTCCCTGGCACCTTTCTTGGCATTATTGATCAGCAGAAAGAAAGCTCTGATGGATTCTGTGGCCGTTCTGTCACCAAAATAAATAAATAAATAAATAAGGGGAGTAGTATTCTGCTCCAATTAATTAAACAAACTGATATAAATTCCGCGCTTAAATCGTACTTTGCATATCCATAATCTCTGCACTACATTTTATGTATACTTTACCCTTGGGTAAAAATTTGTGAGCATATAAATGCTTTCTCATATAATCTTGCTAAAGCACGCTCTTCTCTATAAATATTCATACCACTGCCAAAACATTTGCAAGCTTTCCCCAAAGGTGAAATATGTGTAATGTACTTTGCCTTCTGGGTATAAATATTATCCAATACATTTTGGTTAATATGAATACACTAATTATTCTTGTAACCCTTTTTAAAAGGGTCATCCTCATGATGTGAATTTTTTAAAAATGTAATTACAGTAATTGGATACTTAATCTAATTAAAATTGGCTTTATCTTTAATGGGAATTTTTCTAAAGAGGCAGAATGACAATTGACTTTCTGATAATCACTGTTTTCTTTCAGCTAGAGGATGCATTTAGTACAGTAGGAACCAGAGAACATGGCCTCTTTACTACATGCCAGCCACCTTTAAGGGCCAGTTAAACTACAGTTTTATCCATTACCAGGCAAAACTTCCACTTTACTTAGAAATAAAAGTTCTGCATGCTGAATTGATTTCATCATGGCTCAGGTAGAGATAATTTAGGGAGTGTTTATGGTGCTGATTGTGATGCAAGGCATGCCTTAGAGAAGATGTTGCACAGGAGAAGATGCCAGCCTCCCAAAGCCCGGCTCTGTTCAGGGCTGTAGGCGCAGTCATGTACAATGAGCTCCTCTGGCTTTGGGAGCTGCACCTGGGTGGACCCCAGCATGCTTGGGGTGCGTGTAAATTCTCACTGACATCAGCAGAACTCCAGACAATCTGGATTGTCTCCTGGGTTTATAATTGGGATCAGCGTTCTTAATGTGCTCTCTTAAAGGCACTTTCTTTGCAGAGTGACTGGCAGGACTGCTACTGTTCAAAGGGAGAAAATTATTTTGAGTCCACACTACCTCGAGGGAGCATCTTTTACTGTGGGAAGCCAAGGAGAATGAGTTAGGAGTTGTGTAGGAAAGACTGGAGAACTGGATTCATTCAGATACCTGTGACATAAACATTTATGTCTGCTATAAAGCTGCTACACCTTTCAGGGCCTTTGCTTTACTGGAAGCCAGGCAAGAGAGAAAGGCCTTCAAGGAAAATCAATTAACTGTTTTGTAGGCCCAACTTGCCAGTGATGTGTTCTCATGTGACTAAAGACAGACGTATATTTCATAGAGGAATAAATCATTGTTTTCTAAGAATGATAATCATCTACATCTACAAAGTACTTTCTAAAGAAAGATTAGAAAAAAAGATAGATTACATAGAATGGGCCAAATCATCACCTAGAACAAAGAGACCCCACTGGTTTTGATAGACCTGTACTTGACTGATCTCAGTGTCAGCTGGGGGATGATCTGATTGCCAGAAGAGTCTTTTGGGTTTTGTCCCTGCAGCCTGGTGTGTGCCACAGTGAGAGCCCCTTGCAGGATGGCTGTGGCAGTTCTGACAGGAAATCTGTGCCCGTGTCCCTGTCAATGCTCTCTGCGCCTCTCCCACAGGCCGAGCTGCTGTGCCTGGGGAGTCACCTGGAGCTGACAGACCAGAAGCACCAGCCTCACGTTTTCCATGGGAAGCTGTTCTTTGTGCCCAGAGAGTTCCTGCTGAGCTCAGCCCTCTTGCAGCCCCCTCGGGCAGGCAATCAGCTAATGAGCAAAGAGAGCAGGTTGTAATACTGTGCTGTTTTTCGGATCAGGATGAATAAATGTGTATCTACTCCTGTTGAGCATGCAAAGTAGCAGTGACTGCAGAGTTGCTGAAGGAAAAGAAGATGGAGGTGATGCTATGATTGAAACACTGTGTTTAGCAACAACCTGTGTGTAGAATACATGATAGCAAAAAGGCTTCTAAGAGAGCCACTTATGTACTGTGAAAAAATCATTAATTTTGGAGTGAAATCAGCACTGATTAAAAGAAGTATTTCAATTAAAAACAGGTACCAGGAAAAGTTGATCATAAAATGGGTGCATAAGTTCAAAACACCATCAGAAGTACCAAGGAAGCCTCAAGTTTTATCTAAGAACTGCACGTGGTCTCAAACTTTAGCTTTCAGCTTATGAGAAACATTTGCCATATGAAAAAATGTTGATGCTGAGAATATTGAAAAGCGTGTAATTTCCCATCAGTTTGTTTTATCAAAGTGATATCTCTATGAAAGCTGAGCCATTGGATCAAGAAATAAAGATATTATCTGGTAGCCTTCACGAAGCTTGAAGATTCCAGGTTGAAATTGAACATGGAGGCAGTATTGAACCTTTCAGTGCACCTTTCGTGGCAAAACCCCAGTGCATTGGCAGGTAAGTGGTCCTGTACTCGCTAGAAAAATCTGAGCTCTTCAGAAATAAATTTTTGGGGTGCCAGAGGAATTTCTGTCGCTATTTACAAGGCCAGTTCAAGCTACACTTGCAGTAGCTTGTGACTGAGGAATCTTGGCAGATGCCTATCTGAATACTTAGAAAAACAGAAGCAATGTGGTTTCACGATCTGTCTTGGGTAAAATCTCTGCACTGCTGATGTGCTCTCCAGATAGGCTTATTGTGAAATTAATATCAAACATTGCTCTAAGCATGAGAGAAAAGTATTGCTGGCTGAAGGGAACAGATGTGTTCAGAGAGGGAAAAGAGTCTGTTGCCTCTCTTCTCTTTCCAGACATGCAAATGTTCCTCATCTGCTAGGAAGATGCAGGAAGAGACTGCCAAGTAACCAACTTGGCATGCACATATCCTAGAAAACCACAGGAAAAGTTTTCTTGCCTGAAAGAAAACCTCTCTTATCTAAGAGAAAGGTCCATGACAAGGTGTAAAAATGTAAAGAGGAGATCAGGTGTTTCTAATAAAAGGAAGGCAGGACATGACTTTTGCTTTGACCATAGTCAAAAAAGTAGCTTCCAAAATCCTGCTATCCACAATTTCAGAGAGTAATTCAGCACTATGCACAGTGAGAAACGAGCAGGCTGGGCAACTGAGCGCACAGTGAGAAACTGAGCGCTAGCAACTTCCTTTGCAGCACCTTTGATATCTTACATGCATCACAGGCAGAAAAAAAAAAATCTGAATCCAAAGGATTAGTGAAAGGCTGTGCAATTTTTGGATGTCTCTGAGGTCAGCATGCCTGCAGCATGCGGAATGTGGTGGGAGCAGGAGTTGTGCAGCTGCAGCTGTGTGTGGCTGGCTGACCGAGCAGCCCAGGTCCCTGTATTCAGCACTGTGGAGATGGGAATGGGCCCGGCTGAGGCAGCTGTGGGAGCAATGGGTCACCATTACAGCCGAGTGTGGGTGATAAAACATGAACAGTTCACACACAGCTTCTGCCCAGCAGAGAGACAGGAATTGGGAGTGGAATTTAAGTTAAAAAAACCACTTGGTTTTGATTGAAAATATGAAAATATCCTGAAAACAAGGCATGGACAAACATAAAATTTGAATAAGGAAACTAATGCAGCACCTAGAAACATGGGAAACATGTTTGGAGGTGGGGGAAATCTTTCAGCACAGCCAGAACCACTGTTTAGTAAGTTGGTAGGATGGTCAACCCTAATTATCGCAGAGTGACTCAGGAAAGGCCAAGAAAGCAGACAAAAATCTACAATGCCATCTCCTTCCAGATGAAAGCTGCAATAGAAACCTCTTCACTGCTAAAATCCCGCGGTCAGAAAGCAGCTGTTCCTGAGTAACTGACTGCTGGGGGCATCAAGTGATCCTGCAAAATGCCCTGGTGGGCAACTCATTTTGTGTTTAGGGTTATGCTTTGTAAAGAAACACCTAACCACCAGAGCACCTTGTCATTCCCACCGTCTCCTTTTGATCGGAGTAGCCCACAACACTCCGCACACCACATCCATTCTTGTTCCTCAGCAAAATCCTCTGATAACCAAGAGCTGTGCAGCCACTTCTACACTAAACCCAGGCATCTCAGCCACATCTAAAGCCTCAAATTTAAGAGCTTGTTGGCTTTTGTACTTAACCTCTCTCTCGCTCTTGAAAAGTTTCTTTCAAGGTGAAGAATTGGAAGCACAATTTCAGTTTTTCCAGGAGATGGCAGTGCCACTACAGAAAACAGCTGAGCGGTTGAGCTGCTAAGGTGACTGTTCTGTAATTTGCCAGTTTAAAACTCATATATAACAAGTTTTGATTTTTTTTTTAAGTAGATGATCAGATAATTATACTTCAATGACTGTCAAAAGCAATAATGATAGCACTCATTACAAGTTTAAAGTGTGTCTGAATCCCCAAGGGCTCACAACAAGCATTAATTCATCTGAATGGAAACAGGAGACATAATTGGGCAGTAACTCATTTCTATCACATATAGTATATTCTATAATTAATTTTCACCTCACGTTTTCACACTGGATGTTGAGCTGCCCTCCTAACACCCATCTCCTCTGACTGGGGCAAGTGCAGGTGTCGCAAGGGTTGCAGCATCAGGCAAGTAGGCAGCAAACTCTGGATTCAATCCGAGGAAATGCCACAGCACATCTAGCAGCACCCGACAAATCTGAAGTATAAAGCAGGTGAATAAATGTATTGAAAATTAATAAGGAATAAGGAATAGAGCACTGCACCAGATGCAGTGGTATGCTAAGTACATTGCTAAATAGATTGCAACATGCTAACTAGACTGTCTAAAATATATTCTTGCTTTCATGAACTCTGTGAGCTGATGCCTTTAATTTTCAGGTTGAGCTTGATTTCTGATTATTTTTGTCACATCATATTTCCAGGATTTTGTATTATGATTACATGTGATTTACTAAAAATAACAGATCAATGAAAAGATGCAGAACTTACTGTGCTTCTCTTTCCATTCACTTATTATATTTTTGTAAGTCTTTCATTACAAAAAAAAGGGCCTCTATTCACACTAGAAAGGCTACCTACCAGTTCAGTGAGAAGAAGGCAAGCAAAGAGTTATTCTACACCCTGCTAACATATTCATATAAAACTCATCCAATTTTGTTAAGACCTTTTGTGGAGAATCAAAAGTTAGCTAAGATTGTATTGTAATTCCTCTTCCTGACCTGAAAGTCACACAGCTGGATTCAAGTAGGCCAGAAATATGTGCTTTATAGAAGCACCTTGTGGTTGGGGCTTTTTTTGAAGCTCTGAAAGTTGATGCTGCTGACCCTGCCCCCCGTACCAACGACCGAGTCTCCAGTAGGACCTCACGGCAGAAGAAAATTTGTCGCAACTGTCAAATAGCTGGCAGAAGGAAAGATCCACCTTGTTTCATCCGTGTCAGCCCCTACATTTCCCTTGTGACACGGCAAGAGTTACATGCTGCTCATTAGACCCGAGAGATTCCGGTTTTGTGGGACACAATCAAAATTTAAATACCCTGGAGGAAAATAATTTGCTGCTTGATCCAACAGCACCTTCTGAGGTCGGTGTAAAAATGTTCATTAGCGTCAATGAGACTCAGATTAGATCCTTGTGTCGTAGTCAGCAGTAATATAACATAATTGGCTGCTCAAGATCATCTTTTGCAAATCACAGGAATTTGTGGAAAGCCATGTCAACAGCAGTCTCATTTGTTAGAGCAGCAGCAGCAGCACCTCCATGCTCTTTACAGCCTTACAGGCACAAAGGTTCTATCATTTGCATCCCTCCTAGGTGGTGCTGAGCCAGGCCCCAAACTGTGTGGGAGCACCACTTCACTGGTGGGTGCTGGTAGGAAGGAGTGATATTTTGTGATAATGGACATAACTCAGATAAAAGAAAAAAATTAAGGTATTGCATAATAACATTTTATATATGTAAATTTTAGTTCTCAATGATGATGGTGAAGTAACTGCATTGGTGAAGTACTTTGCACTACATACATGATAAAAGCATCAGGAAGTTAATGTATGTTGCAGCGAATCTCCCCATTATTTATCCCTTTTAATTTACTGCTTAGTCTTTACAAAAAAAAAAAAAACAAACAAACATATAAATGGGGTATTTAAATAGTAATTTTTCAAATACAACATTCCACGTATTAAACTCTGCATCAGATGAGTAGGACAGGGTGACACTAAGAGCTAATCAAACAGGAGCTCAGGTCCTATGGCTGATACCCTTCGTATTAGGAAAAAGGAAATTATCACTCCTCCTGATTTCTGACTAAGCAGTACTTCAACCTCATTAAGATCATGGCATGACTCTGTGCTGGTGGGTAAGAGGATGGCTGGGCAGGGCTTGAAAACTGCACTTCAGTAGTGCCACCTCGGTTTATATCCACTCAGGATGTAATTCAGCGCTTGAATGAACTGTTATTTTCTACAGACAATACCAGCACAGGTGTCACAGACCGTGTTATTCAGAGGTGTTACTCCACATGTGAACAACAGTGAGCACCAACCAGGCCAGGTCATTGTGGAGCGTGGGGGACCAAAACCAGCAAAAAGAACACAGCAGGTTCCTGTCATGTATGAGAAACAGCCAAGTGTCAGGGGTAGAACATTTCTCATGCACACGCCCGACAGCATGCAAATGTCTGTAAAACTCCAGCCAGACCCTGGAATAACACACCCCGCAAAAAAACTTGATGGAACTGGAAGCAAAATAGATGAATGAGACTGAGAGCGTGTTCATAGTCATCCATTGTCACCAAGGTAATTTTCAGAAGTAAAGCCCCATACCTTCGAAGGCACATGCACCTCCCACTTGCCCCCACAAGTGCAACTTACTCTGGGGTGTGATTCAGTGCCATCCTTCTCATGCAAGCAATACATGTGCAGCCCAACTCCGTACAGCACATCTATCCCTCTGCAGTCCCAGGTAGGATTAGTTACCAAAGGACAGGCAGATCAAAGAGCAGAACATTAACCAGGGTCTCCAGGGACTTGTTATTTCTGGGACAGTTACTCTCCATGTGTCTTTACTGAACTCATTCAACCTCTCTTGTCTTTCATTTCTCCTTGGTTGGAATCTTCCAATTGCTACCAGGACTTCAGCTATAGTCCCCATTTTACGTTTAAAGCTTGGTTGAAGCCTCGGGGCACCCCACTATTGCTACTACAGAGAGATGGTTCCCACAAGTGAGGAAAAGAAGAATGACAGGAGTATGGCTTTAGGATGGTGTTAGAAAGCCCCTTTCTCAGAAACTGAAGAGACAGCCTCAAAGAGAGGCACTGGGGCTCCAGCAGCACCAGCATGAAGGAAGAATCAAGGGCTTGGCAAAGAGGGTAGAAATGACAGGTTATGATTTTCAGTGACTGGCTGACAAAATGTTCAAGTTTAAATAACCTTTGGTTGTGCAGCTGTAGAGACAGTTAATACAGAGTTCCCATTAAAAACCTCTCAAGAGATCTTGCAAGATTAAATAAAATTAGCCCAAAGGCCCAAATTCTGTCTGCAAATCAGGCATCACCCACTGAAATGAAAAAGCCCCTGGAGAACACAAGATCAGCCCAGCCACGTGGGCGGGCACTCACCCCATGTGTGCTTCCCTGCCTGCCCTCCCCTCAGCACCTCTTGCTGTCCTCTCTGCTCCCTCCAGCTCTGGTCCCAGCCACTCTTACAGCCCACTCTGCCTGGAGAAAAGGAATTTGGTTGATCCCATGAGGACCAAGGCTGGGTGTGCCTGATGCAACTGCCACTGGAAACCTGGAAGGCCGGGCACCTGCCTTTGGGGGAGGGGTGGCTATGAGGGACTGTTTGGCTGGGACTGTCGGCTCACACAGCAGTGACAAATGATGACAGCATGAAAAAATATAAGGAAAAAAAAAGAAAGAAAGTGAAAAAATCCCAGAGTTATTAATGGGTGTGAGCTGATGGTACAGGTTTTCCTTACTTTCCCCCGTTACATCCTTAGGCTGTGCAGCAGACCATCACATCGTGCCACAGCCTGTGTTACAGCTACAGCAACAAGGCTCTTCTCCTGAGGGCAGACAGATCTCTGCCGGAACTGCTGCTGAACTGGGGGCCAGAGATCTGCAAGCCACAGATTTGCAGCGTGCCCAGCTCATCTAACACACCAGCCAAAATTTTTATGCCAGTCATTACTGCTTGCATTTGGCAAACCCTGGCATTGCCAAGTACCTGCACCTGCAAATAATTCCCTGGGAGTCGCTGGCGTTGCTGGTGCAGCTTGGAGCTCAGCCTCTCTGCTGGTCCATTAACTCCGGGAGATGTTTATTATGAAGCAAGAACTTATTCAACCAAATCTCACAACAAATAGAAAGCATAAGAAAAATATTAGGTCAGCACTTGATAAAACAGTAAAGAAGATGCTGTTTACCAGGGTAGGTCTCAGTGCTGTTTAATTCATGTAAGAAGCAGTTGCAGGAGGAGACCTGACTGCACAGCAGCAAGGCACTGCTTGAAGCAGACTTTTCCTCTCTGATCCATAAGAATACTTCTGTGGGAGTTGCTCACCTGTGCTTGAGTCATTGGAAATGCAAAGCTGGGTCTCTTAAACCTTACCAAAATCCAGTGGGATTTAGGCTAAGGAGTCCGGTGTGTCTGAGGACATTCAGGCGCCTCTGTCTGTCTGTCTGTCAGGGTGGGGCACGGGATGCAGTGCCAGAGCACAGATCCATCCTGCTGCACTGGCACACAGTCCAGGGCTTGGTGTAGCTTCTCCAGGAGTGCATCCATACACATCCATCTTCAGTAAGGGACAGTTTATAGATTGAAATGGAGGATAATGGGAGGACGGTCATTTAAATCAGAGTCGTTAATCGCACGTAAGGATTCCTACCACCCTCTTAGTTTCCTAATTGCTAATATACTTAACACTGATTTTATCAATAGTCCATGATATATAAAATTACTTCATATCAGCTCATTAGTTAATTAATTATAGGAAGGACACACACATCAAAGCCAAACGTAGCCTGAGGACCCAAACTTCTCCTTGAGCCCAAGGAGCAGCTCTAGTGCAGTGGTGCCAATTCCCACTGGTCTGTGTGTTTTTCCAGATCCTTATTTGCAGCAATGCAGTTTTGCAAAGGACAGGTAAGGAGGTGAGGCCACCACACCAGGACCAGCCTGTCATTTCAACTTTTTGAGACTTTATCTTTAGGGACTTTATCTTTAGGGACAAAGAAGCTCCTAGGTGAACCACAGCTCAGAGCTGCAGCCAGCAGATCAATGGCTTAGAGAAAGTACAGAATTAAAATTTATATATGTGTATATGAATCATTTTTTGAACCTCCTCCAAATAGCTGAATGAGTATCCTAAGAAATGGGATATAAAGTTAATTTTTCTATGAGACCAAGTATCTCACTAAACCAACAGAGAAAAATATTAGTTATCACTACCCAGACAATCACTCTAAGCTGTGTTCAGTGACTGCCTTCTCTACAGCTAGTTTTGGTGAGTATTACACAAGAATTGGGTGAACTGAATGATTCTGATTACCCAACCCAACAAAGTAATTTCAAGCCACCACATTCTGCTTCTAAAATAAGTCTAGAGAGCCATTAAACTGATGTGCAACAACCCTCTAAGTGATGGTCTGTCCATAACCTGGAGGTCATCCCACTCATTTATGAGTAAGGATAGATAAGATTGTTCAGTAATTTGTGGAGTTTTCCCTTTTTCCTTTTCTTCTGGTCAAAGTGGGGCAGGAAATGGAGGAAGGCTGCTCCTCCAGTACAGAGTTTTTATCACACAGCAACGTTCTCTTTGATTGTCAAAATTTGATTAACTCTCTATTATTAGCATCATCTACAGAGCAAAATGATCACGCTTTCTTCCCAACACTGGCAAATGAATGATTTCAGTTTCCTCATCTAGGATCTCTCCCTTTTGTGGGGCTGGAGACCCCTCTGCCCAGCCTGCTCTCAGTCTTCTTCCCTTCAGCTTCTGCATGTGATATATACGTATATAAAGAAAATGTGAACAGCCAGCTAAAGTGAACAATATGAATTTTAGATTTGCAGCCTTTCAATTTATTATTTACAGAGAAACCCGAGCTCCAGTGTTTGCTTCGTGCTGATTATCCTTCTGGGGATTAAAAAAAAAAAAAAAAAAAAAAAAAAGCATTGATTCTTCTTTTACCCTAACTTCCCCATTGCTTCTGTGCAAACAGTACATGATTTCTTTCCTCCTGTTGAAGACCAAAGTGAGGACTTTTTGCAGCCACAGACTCTTATGAGCACCACTCTTTGTCCCATTTCTCACCCCAGCCTACAGTTACCCCTCTGGCTGCATGTGCCGATTTATTGCTAAAGACTGTATTTTCCATTAGGGGAGAAGAAGGGAGGGAGTACCAAACAAACTCCAATGGCTGTATTCAAAGTGTAATGCTTCTTATCACAAATAATTTAAAAAATGCAAGAACCCCAATTTGCAGCTAGGAGGCCCACTTGAGGGATCAGTTAAAATTTACTCCTTTATACGCATGCCAACTTTGACTTCAAAAAGACTTTATTCCCAAGGATAAACAACCCAATATTTGTGTAATATAATTAAGTGAAGGCATCTTTAAATGTCATACCAGCTTGTGCCATGCTTTAAATTGTTATGCATCAACAGAATTTAACGAGATGGCCAAGGATCCTGCTTCCTGCGTGAATGCGATAAGCCACAAATACTGTATAGCTCTTTAATAGATTGCCAAAATAAAGCATTTTGTATGCAAATTATTCATGGAGTGGCAAAGCTAATATAGTGCCAAAATTACGCCCACTGGTCCCCTGCAATTAGTAGTTAAGTTGAAGTATCTTCAAACTGCAGAATTTCTTTCAGTGTCTCCCAATACTTGAAACATCTTTTCATTTGTGAAAATAGGAAATAACAGCTTTTATTTTCTTTTTAAGGTTTAGGGTATGTGTGCTATAGCAGAGAAGTGGCAAGAGGGATCTAATCAGAATAATTGCACATAGGCTACCCGGGAAATAAATATGAAAGTCCAGTGACTTGCAAGAAAGTTGAAGGAGAAAGGAAAAATTTGATTTCCCCCTCCCCAGCTCATGCCCCTGAAATAAAGTCTGTGAGCACTGTGAAGTGGGTCTCAAAAAGCTAAGTGGAAAAACCACAGCAAGACTGAAGGGAAAGTAAAAGCATTTGCTGATGAGTGGGAAGGGCTCTTGATGTCCCCCCATGTACAGCACCTTCCTGTCTCCTCCTGAAATCTCCCTGTCCGAAAAACACCCACATCCTCCTGGCAGCACCAAAAGAAAACTTCCTTGGGGTGCACCAGGCAGAGGAGCTGCCACCACGAAAGGCCCACACCTGTAAACCAATTTAAGGTGTAGCTTCACTGACAAGAAATCACCTGAAATGTTCTTTTCCAGCAGATTCGGGGATGAGCCATCCATAACTAGGAGTTTCTAGTTTCAGGTTAAGTACACAAATAACCAACAGCCGCATCACCTGGGAAATACTTGCAAAACTCTCAATTTTTCTGTGAAGTAATAATACTCTGCCTTATGTATTGGTTACAGGAATCCTTTGTGAGAAACAGAAAGGAGGAAAGAAACAGGATTTCCCAGTCTCCACATTTCCAGTGAAAAATCTCTTTCCCTCTTTTTCTGCACTCTAAGACAAATGTAGGGCTGGTGAGGGACCCATGGCAAGGGGGGAAAGCAGCATGGCTCCTTGATGGACAAGGTTTTGGAGAAACCCTAAACTGCAAAGTATCCAGGCTACTTTTGCCCTCTTTGGTCACTTGCAACAGCGTGTGGAGATGCAGCTCGGTGAAGAAGTGGAGGGGCAGGAAGGTCCTGTAGATCAAGTCCCCATTCTGTGGAAGGAATTCCAACTGTATTTTTCATTTACAACCTAATCATCAGAGCAGTGTGGTACACGCCAGGGGCCTGGGACGGTGATTTAAGGAGCCTGTGTCAAACTGCTTGGACCTCGATGGCCTTTCCGTGCTAACCTGGAGGATTTACTGCCAGCTAAACAACAAATGTAATTTCACTCGCAAACTGTTCTATGAAATGCTGTGGAATACCATAAACAACCATATTCAGTCCAGTGAACTCCAAAAGCTGTGATCTACAGCACTCCCTCAACCTGGGGGGCAGTGGGGAGACCCAAAGCCACAGGACCCACTTCCATACTTTGATATTAAAGGAGGGAGAAGACAGCAGGCCTTACAGCAGAAAACTGCAGTCCCTTGGAAAAATAAATAAAAGCGGCCACCACCACTCGTAACATCGATCTTGCATTTTGTCATTTTTTATGGCAAGGCAGGTTTAAATGTGTCCTTTTTTGTAGGGACGTGGGTTTTAATGTCCGCCCCACCAAGGGGAGCGTTCCCACAGCGTCTCTGCCGGGCAAGATTTGGCAGAAGGCATGGGGAGCACACTGCCCCAGCACTTCCATGCGTGCCTGGCCAACAGCAGCCCCCGTGCCACGGGGAGCACTTGCCAGATGCTATTGGTCAGGGTCCCGCACTGACAACTTGTCATCGATTCCGCTGGAGA
Source organism: Melanocharis versteri (assembly GCA_013397845.1). NCBI lineage: Eukaryota > Metazoa > Chordata > Aves > Passeriformes > Melanocharitidae > Melanocharis > Melanocharis versteri. The sequence goes on from VZTG01003985.1 coordinate 1,095,223, forward strand.
AAAAAAAAAGAAATAAAAAATATGGCAACCAATGAAAATCAATCTTCTGATGCTCCGCTGCCTTAAATACCACTAGAGCAAACAAACAGCCCTAAACAATACAGCAGAACCCATATATCAATTACCCTAAATGCTCAAGCATTTTTACTTCACAGCCTGCAACATCCGACTGTGGTACCCGCGCCCGCTGCGCCGGGATGATAATGGTGCCGCATTGTTCCTGGGCGTCTGGCAGCCGGATAAGGGCTGCCTGTGCTTAGATGATAATGAAAGTGGGCAGACTTAACATTGTGATTGGAAAATTTCTTGGGTCTCAGAAAAAGGTTCTATTAAGCCCACTGACCCCAATTGAATATTAATTAGCTAATTAACAGATTTATTGTTCCACGCAATTTCTGGAGAGGCAATTTTTTTTCAAGTGCCATTATTTTTTTTAAATTATTTTTTGCATTGTGTATAATTGAATCTTTGCAGCTGCCAGCATCTTCTGCATGATTTGGCAAAAAAAAGAAAGAAAAAGCACTTACAGCTTTCTCTTTTTTTTTTGAGACCCAAATGTTTCCAATCGCTTTAGCGAGTGTTTAGGGGTGGGGGAGGAAGGGAGGGGGAAAGACACAGCTGATTTATGTTACGTTCCACAGATTTATTTATTCTTAAAAGCTTAACTTAAAAATGTCCACACTTTTTTTTTTTTTTCTATTATGATTCACTGGTCTGTCTTTTAGCCTGAGGTTACTACACAGCGCGCTGTTATTCCCAAGGAAGACACGGAGGTCTATGCCCTGCCTTTCATACACACCCTTTTAGGCATTAAGCATCTTTCCTCTCCTCTTACCTGTTTGCTCCTGGTCTTTTCTGCCGTGCAGATACTTTCTACCCAGCTGGGGAGGGCAGGGGACTTGGGCCAGCCTGGCTCTGCCCTTCCTGCAGGAGGGCCCCTTCCATGCACATTTTTTTGCAAAGTATTTTCCTAAGTACTGAATTATTGGTGGAGAGAGGAGAGGCGATGTTTTACCATATGGATGATTTCTGACCATTTCAAAGAAGTTTATTTGGCACAGACTGCTCCAAGAGCTTCACGTGGAAGAGAGCAGGGGCCCACAGCGATCTGTCACATGATGCTATTGCTGGGGTGTGGGGGTTGTCACAAATTCCTTACGGATCATTTACTGCATCATATCTTTTACTAAAGGAGAAAGATGTCTTTTAAATAAATCATGGTATTTTTGCTGTTCAAAGACACTAACACAAGCACTTTTTAAAGTTTCAGTATTAAAAATCATAGATATTCTTATAATGTTACAAGCTGCAGTAGAAAATGTCAACAGAGAACATCATTATCCTGTTAAAAGTAGAAAAGGCAGGAATAATCTTGCATTAGAGAATAGGGAACTATTCTCAATTTATATGGTGCAAGAGGATGTACAGATCTCTTAAGTCCAAACACCTGGACTTAAGGCTACTTCTGCTGTCCAAAGACAGGATTTGCATAATCTGCTGCAGCAAATGTGGTTCAAAACTTAGACCTGGATCTTCTAACAGCATCTTCTTTTAGGGCATGTATCTCCCTTCTACGACCATCATGTAAGACCACCAAGACAACTATATATTAAAAGTATGGTTAAAAACTACAGAAAGAGACGCCCTGAAGGGACATGAGAAAGACTCTTGGGCACTTAGAGAAAGGAAACTGCATTTGTCTCAGGCCCCATGGACAGAAGACAATACAGGAGAGACAAGTTTATACCTGCCACGGCCACAGGGGGATGCAAGGATGGTGAAAGCTCACAGATTATCTCCTCCTTGGTTTCCTTCTCAGACTGATGATTTTTCTGTTATTTTTCTGTCTTTTAAATAAAACTGCCAGTGTTCAATGAAATAATTAATTTGTAGCTTTTAAGCAGTTCATGATTCTACAGGTCACAGTCATGTTTGGAAACCTGTGAAGCAGTTCCTTGATAACTCAGGACACCTTTTGGATCCACAGAAATGCTGGTCTGCCAGATTAAAAGAGTAAAAATTCACACAGTATCTAAACTGCTGCAGGAGACACTGCTGCGGATTATGGACTACACTTGCACAGTATCACAAAACCCAGCTTGTTGCACCACTTCTGAGGGGGGACGGACACTTTCACTCAAAGTCCAGAACTAAGCTGTATGACCCAGAATACAACAAGCCACCAGAGGCAGCCCTGGGCCCTTGCTAGATTTGGATCCAGCCAACAGTTTTACCAGTCATGGGGAGAAATGCAGGTGTCGGGATGCCCTTGCCCATTGCTGAGATAAATGAGCTGAAATATTCAAATCACAGAATCACCGAATTGTTAGGGTTGGAAGACACCCCTGGAGATCATCCAGTCCAACCTCCCTGCCAAAGCAAGGTCACCTGGAGCAGTGACACAGGAACACATTCAGGTGGGTTTGAATGTCTGCAGAGAGGGAGACTCCACAGCCTCCCTGGGCAGCTGTTCCAGTGCTCTGACACCCTCAGTGTAAAGAAGTTCTTCCTCATGTTGAGGTGGAGCTTCCTGTGTTTCAGTTTATGGCCATTGCTCCTCATCCTGTCACTGGGCACCACTGAAAAGAGTCTGGCACCATCCTCTTGGCACCTGCCTTGGAGGTATTTATAAGCTTTCATGAGATCCCCTCTCAGTCTTCTCTCCTCTCAACTAACCAGGCCCAGCTCCTGCAGTCTCTCCTCATTAGAGAGATGCTCCAGACCCCTCATCCCCTTTGTGGCCTCTGCTGGATCCTCTCTGCTCCAGACTCCTCATCCCCTTTGTGGCCTCTGCTAGATCCTCTCTGCTCCAGACCCCTCATCCCCTTTGTGGCCTCTGCTGGACCCTCTCTGCTCCAGACCCCTCATCCCCTTTGTGGCCTCTGCTGGACCCTCTCCAGTCGCTCCTTGTCTCTCCTCTCCTGAGGAGCCCAGAACTGGACACAGCACTCCAGGCATGGCCTCACTGGGGCCGACCAGAAGGGCAGGATCAGCTCCCTCAGCCTGCTGGCCACACTCTTCCTGCCGCACCCCAGGATCCCACTGGCCCTCCTGGCCACCAGGAGACACTGCCAGCCCATGGTCAGCCCATCATCCACCAAGACTCACAGGTCCTTCTCCGCAGAGCTGCTCCCCAGCAGGTCACCCCCAACCTGTGCTGCCACTTGGGGTGATTCCTCCCCAGGTCAGGACCCTACACCTGTCCTTGTTGAACCTCATCGGGTTTTCCTCTGGCCTAGGTGAATCAAGACCTTTTCATGAAGTGCTGCTGACATTAATTTCTTTTTATTCAGATTTCTCTGCCTTTTTGAGCTATACCCAATCCTGAAGTATGCTACTCAGGGAGGTGGTGTTTAAACCACATGATCATTTACTTAAAAATGTTAGATGAAATACTGCTGGGGCTCCAAATAAAAACTAGGAAAAACACCACAAAATGGGATTTCTATTTAAGCATAAAAACACAAGGAATAGGGAAAGAGAAACATAAAGCTTGCACTAGGCTTATGGAGATGTGTGAACTGTGCCAGCAAAGAGCCTGGACTAGATTCATCAAAAGGTTGGTTGATACTATTTCATATTGACTTTGACCTTCTACTCTAATGTAATTACTAGGAACAATTTAAATAACTTTCCTTCTTTTTTTGTTCCCAGAGGAAAAAAAAAAACATTTTCCATTGCTTAAAACTGGAAAACAAAATGTTTGATTGAGGTCATCTTGACATCCATTAGTGTGATAAATGAAGTGGAATTCAAGGCTGCTCCATTATCAAGGTTCATTTTCGTTGTTCAGATCTGGTTTCCCCCTCCCCTCTCTCTTATTTTTTTTTTTTTAGACAACATGGCCTCAGACTCAAGGCTGATTACAATAATTACATTTTCTCCCCATAATAGTACAAATGATTCAAAGAGTTATTCAGAATGTTTCAATGTCAGCACTTAGATAAATGCTCCTTCTTTCCCAGGGATTGCATTTTTTATGCAGAATGTTAGTTAGCAGCGGCAGTAACGGTGTAGTTGTCAGAAAACCGTGAATTTACGTGCCCAGTAACTACATTCACAATTGTTTGGTACTCGGCCTGGCAACGAGGCTGAATGGGATACCAGATAATTTATAACTGCTCCCCAATACAAGAAGAACAATTATATTGTGTGCAGTATAAAATGGCCATTATTTAGCTCAATTTTTAAAAATTATTTGAACAAAATGCTTATCCTTTGCAGGGCTATTTTCTTCTTGGATCTAATTAGATACCCGAGGAATACAGGATATATAAATTTTAACCAGCAAATATATTTATAGAATTTTAATTCGCTTCTTGTATACCTCTGCCATAAACCTTGTAAGCCTTCTCTGGGAGGTTTTTAATCTTAAAGGTAAAAAAAAAAAAGCGAAAAAACCCAAGAGTTGTACGAAAGGTAGCTGCTGTTTTTCTGATGAGCAGCAAGATGCTGGCTGTACATTTCTCCTCTGGTACCATAAAATTACCGCTGTTTTATGAGAACAAGTTTGTTTCTGCAGACTTGACAGATTGCATCTCCTGGTAGAGAGGAGCTTTAGAGAGGCCTCAAGCAGGTGGGGATCCGTGGGACTTCCCAGCACTTGAGCTGAAGTTTCCAGCCCCAGCCTCCATCCCCTGCCCCGAGCCCACCCTTGGCTTTCATAACGAGCAGGTCAGACTGCCGTGGAAGGAGCCTCTCAGGCAAAATCCTCCACGTAGCAGCTCTGGCATCTCACAGAAAAGGAAACAACCCCCAGAACAGTTCATAAGCTCCTGACTGCAAAGAAGACGGAAACTCTCTTTTTCACACGGAAAAGACGAGCGGTAATGGCTACGAGTTACTCCTGGGGATATTCCAGTTAGACACAAGAGGAAATTTTTTCACTATGAGAACAATCAGCCTTTGGAATAATCTCAACGGGGAAATGGTAGATTCCGCAACCTTGGACACTTCTAAGATTCAGCTGGGCCATTTTTTCCGGTTCATGCTTTTGCCGAGAAAGGTTGGTCCAGATCGTCCTTGAGGTCCCCTGTTCTATGATGCTATGAGTTTGTGACTGCCCACCTTCCTCTGAGTGGAGGCAGAGAGGTTCCACAGCACTCAAAACACCTGGCTCTGGTACCCGCTGCGGTTTTCCTTTGCAAAACATGGGAATTTAAGTCTAGAGGGCAAAATTGATTTCTATTCACAAGGGTGGCACTTTTCCTTACTTTCCTCCAAAGTATTTTAGGGATGAAGAAAACACATGAGTAGGGATTGGAGGAAAGTCAGGTTTGACCAGTCTCTGTATAATTTGTACCTAACCAGGAATTCAGGTAGAGAAGGGACAGACAGGTGTCAGAAAGCTCAGGTTTGATAATAACTGGGCCCAGTTTAAGACATCATCAAAACTGAAATTTTGCCAATTTTGAAAGGAAATTATCCATGCTATTACCAAGACGGGCATTCAATCAAAGTCTAAAATTAGACTTTCTCCTGAATGAAACCTTAAAATATCTGACATATATTAATCTAATCCAGCTGTCTGAGAGTTGGTGCCGCCCAGCACTGTAGAGCCAGGTCACAAAACATTGCATTAACCCCTGCCTTGGGAAGGAGATCTTTCATGGAATTACATCTGCATCTGTCTAACTACAGCAAATCCAATCACATGTCTTCCAATGGAAAAAAAATAATCAAGGGAGACCGGGAAGGCAGCAGGCAGGGGAAGGGCTGCAGTGGTGTCCTGCCAGCATTTCAGCCCACAGCTCCCACCTGCCCTTCCCTTCACAGAGTCCAAGGGTACGGATGCAGGAGAGAGCTGGGATGAGAGGCTGTGCTGAGTGCAATTAATTTATATCTCCATTTAAATAAAACCCTCTCACAGACGTAGCTTGGGAGGAGGCAGCGCCACTTGGCAAACAAAATTGTATTAAGTGCACTCCACTAGAAATGTTTATACTTTGTCCCTGAGAAATGTTTATGCTGGAGTACAGTATTTAACTTATCAATTTGAATGTGAATGACGAGGAGAAGAGTACAGAGGTTTTCTTCTTTCAGAAGCATTTGTTAAGTGCCTTTCATTCGTGACAGCTCCAAAGTCAGGGTAAATTGTCTTTGCCTGGAGGAGTCTGCAGTGACCAGAGCAATGCTGAGCGTGCTCGTGAGGACACTGCAGCAAATGCATACCCAAAAAATGAATGAAGGGTTGGGGAAATGCCTTCCTTTCTGATTAAATTTCTTTCTTCTCACCCTCTCCTGGTGCTGACTTGCCTCGGGAGCCCAAATTTACAATAGAGCAACTGGACCAGGCTAAAGAGAGAAGACACTACTCATGAGCACGAATTTCTCCCTCCCACTGAGCAAACCAGTGCTTCCACATTTTGGTCAGGGGCCAGCAGCCAGCTGAGTCCATCAGCACTGAGGGTGAAATACTCTGCATTTTTCTAGGGAACCTGCCTCTGAACACCTGCATGAGGAGGTGCACACAAGGAAGTCCTTGAGTTCACTCTCCTGTGTGCTGCTAACTTAGATTCCTTGCTGGAGAGCCCGTAGGCTTCCTGAGATGAATGTTTTGTCAGGGTTCTAAAGGCATACTGGAAAGGCATTGCAGTGGTGCAGAAGATACAGTTCTCTGAGGAAAAAAATTCCCAGTTAAATGTTGCATTCTGCAGAAGGACAATGCAGAAGTTTTGTGTGTTGGGCATCTTCAGGAGGCTCGAAACCAAGATTGTCTTGTCCTCCCCCAGCAGCTGGCAGCTGCTTCTCCCATCACACCCCAAAAACACCACAAAAGACTGTTCTGCCAGTCCCAGTTGCTTTTGCTTGGTGCACTGAGTATGCGGAAAGGATCAACTAGAGTGGGGGGAAATAAATTTAAAAAAATAAAAAGGAGCAGGAGGGGAAGGAAGATTGCTCCCTCTAACCATCATCCATAACATTGTATTTGATCTTTACATGAGGCTCCCAGGGAGGCAAAGAGGCAGTGGAGGTCTGAATCCAGGAATAACAATGTGCACTTAGTAGTTCTCACTGCATGATGGAGTATGACACTGACATTTTACCAATGTATCTTCAGAGGTTAATGAGGGAAAACCTGCCTGGAGCCGACGGCCCAGGGCCTGCCAAATGAGAACCGGTTGTTTCTGTGAGGGGAAGAGCCCCAAAAGAGGGAAAGAAGAGGCACAGAACAAACCACCCTGTGCAACTACGTGATATTTCAGTGGCTAACAACAAAGAGCAACGGGAGGGGAACCTGGTGCCATAGGGGAGGCAGTGAGAGGAGTTCAGCAGCTCATGGACAAGGAGTAGGAAGAGAAGAATAAAAGCCACACATCCTCATGGCAGTCTCAGCATTGAACATAGCATCAGCCGGGATCTTCATTGTGTCCCTAATGTATCTGTCCCTGATATTTTTTCCCTCCTCCAAAGCTTTGCTTTAGAATATACATGACCTGGATGCCTGAATCAGCTCAGGAGCAGCAGCATTGTGATTAAAACAAAAATAATAATAATAATTTTTAAAAAGCATTCATGCGGAGTGTGAAAAGTAAGCACGACCTCTGAGAAACCCAGAAAACTCTGCAACTCTTGGGTACGAGCATTAAATGAGGTTTAAAAGCTTGTTGCCCTCTCCAGCACATGTGTCAAGACCAGAGGTGGTAGAAGATTGAAGGAGAATAATTTGCAAGGGAGGGGTGTAATTTATCAAATTCTGGGGAACTCGTCACTTTGCACTGGACAGGAACTTGCAGCAAAAATATCTGGTAGTGATGAACAGGTTTTAAGAGGCACCTGCTCCAGAAGTGCTTTATATTATGCAGAAACAGAAAATAATTGTAATTTTAAAATTATTTTGCCTTCCCCGTTATTCATTTGGTTTCCTCTCACCAAATGAATGGGACAAATGAAAAAGAAAAGCTCTCTGAGAAAAGCAACGTGTGTCCCTGCTGAGGGGGACAGAGCTGCTGGCTTTGGGAGATCTTGGGCCAAAGATTGCACTTTTTTCCCCCCAGTTTATTTTAGGAAAGTTACACCTCATTGCTAAGAATAACATTCTTCCTCAACAATTAGAAGCACAAATGGTTAGCCTTGAACTACAGGAAAAGTTGTCTCCTGCTAACGGCACATGTTCTCAGGGATGAGAAATCATGATCGAAAGATCATGTGCCTAATCCAGCAATTATTTCTGCCTCTGACACGCGGTGAGCTGCGGACATGGCGTCAAATCTCATTTCAGCTCTTTGGAGGGGCTTCACTGGCCATCCTCAGGGCTTTCCCCCACGCACCTCAAGGTGCATCCTGTTCCTAGCCATGGCTGCTTGCAGCATGATCAGACCCAGCCTGGTCCAGCCTCATTGTTTATTTGGGGCTTTTTCTAACACCCAGTGCTCAAAGCAGGTGGCGTGTGGCCGAGGTCAGGGTGCGTGGGGCTCTCCCCAAATGGTTCCCAGCCACGTGGCAGCTGGGTTCATATCAGCAACCCTGTGGCTGAGCAAAGCCAGCACCCCCCCCCACAAAAAGCCCCGGGCCCCAAAGACAGGCCACTCTCCAAGGGACCAGCACATCCCCTAAACGTACAGGGCTGAGACGCATGGCCTGGCAGCAGGCGCAGCTTTGTATCCGCAGCATTCCCGGGCAGCATCAGTGCCACTGCTCCCCCCCAGCAGCAGAGACACATGGTCAGGAGAACATGGAGCACTGCCTGGCCTGCCCCAAGCAGAGGAAGCCGGTCCTTTATAAACACTGCCTGCTCTGGAGCTGGGAAACCGCAGGGTCCCTCCCGTTACCCGGAGCCGAGATTTATATGGCAGGAGGCGGGGGAGCACAAGCGCACGGGCTTGAGCAACTGGATACCCTCAGATTTATACTCCATTTGGGATGATAATGAGGTGGTTAATACAGAAATACAAGCCAGCAATAAACCACTGACTTTTATAGATCTCAGTGTGAATCTGAATCATCATTTGGTGAGCAGGAGATGGGTGATATACAGCGGCCTGTCCCGCCTCGCTCCTTGCGGCTCCCTGGGAGAGCGGCAGCACAAGGGAGCCCGCAAGCACCAGGGCTGATAAATCCTGCCTGCCTGTGCAGGAACAGTGTCCATGGGATGGGATTTGCTAACGGAATATGGATCAACTCATCTCAATTAAAAGTGGGTTCTTTTCACAGCGAGATCCCTTTTCCACCACTCAAGTGGTGCTCGTTTTTAAACCCTTGCATTCCGTTGGAAATGCACGCTGGCAGCTGAAGGCAGATTGTGCTCCTCGCTTTAATAAAGGGACTAAAAATGACCTGGTTTCTGATGGGCAAGGAGCATTAACTACCACTAAATGATCTACTTTCAGGTCACATAAAGTCATCTAAACTCACATCAACTGGTTTATAACTTTGGAAAAAAAAAATCACAAAACTACGAAACGTGTGTTGTAAATGCCTCAAAGTTCACAAGAGTTAAAAAAATAAAATAAATAGCAACTTAAAAAATTAATGGCTTGAAAGGCCCCTTTACCTTACAATAGGATGCCTCCTTACAGCTGCCTCTAAAAGCACAGACACTGGAGGCTGGACAAATGTTGTGGGCAGATACACAGCCCTGGGTGCTCAGTGGTGCTGCTGCAGGGCTCCTCTTGCAACTGTGCCCTTGGCTGCTCCTGCTGACCCTGGTTTTTGTTGTTTGGTTTTTTTTTTTTCTGTCTTGCACCAAGAAAGCCAAAAAACCTTACAGAAATATCTTCCAAAGTAAAATAGGGACTTTAGGGTATCTGGCTTTAACAGCCTGACTGCTGAGAGCAGACACTGTCAGCAGCTCCCAGCAGCAGGGCCATAAAAATCACGAGCAGCTTCCAAAAGTATTTCTCTTTGTGCATGTATGTACTTTTCTGTAAGAGAGGCTTAGAAGCTGAGGTGATATTTCATTAAGGTAGCTGGAGCTAATCCTTCCCACCCCTATTCTTCTCGGAGACAGCACAGGCAGGCAGGGCTGGGCAGCAGGGTTTCTGCAACCTCCACACCCATCAGGAATGGAATATAGGAGCATTTTATTTATAAATGATGGAAGAAAAAAAAATTGAAACGTTAGAGGAAACGGTCCAGAAATGCTGAAATATAAATGAAGGACTGAAGTAATCTACCCCTACTTTATGTAGTGACATGGATATAAAAAGATCCTGGGCTTTATTATTATTATTATTATTATTATTGCGAATCCTTTTTCTTCCCAAGAAAATTGTTTATGTAGAATGTCCCAAGAAGCTTCAATGGTTGTTTATATATCCATATATATGAGTGGTGGTAATTTGAAGTCCTCCAAACAATCACTTGTAAATTACAGCCTTTCTAAGCAGCAATATATATATCCACAAATCAGTCCCAGGACACTGAAGCTATATATGAAAAAGTCTATTTATGTTACTCCAGGCAGAGAAAAAAAATTTGCTCGGTTTTATATAAAAGAAAATTTCTTATTAACATCTACAGTTAATTGGATAATAAAAAAAGAAGACCTGGGCTGACTAGAAAGTTGATCTAGTGAACTCCTGAGCGGTGTGATTTACCAGGGCAGCCATCCCACTGCAGGCACAGGTTTACCTGCACAGCCCCAGCTGTGGCTGCTGTGCCCCACACTCGCACTGGGAATGCTCCTGTGGCACTGGGCAGGAGCAGCCCCGCTGCTGGAGGTAGTCTGCAACAGAGAAGTCACCAGGAGTGACTCTGCAAGGGATCCCTGCAGAACTCAGGGCAGAGCCGGCAACGTGAGAGGAGGCAGGCTTGGAGCAGGGTGCTGAGGGACAACACCCCTAATCCCAAATCCCAGCTGTCACATCTGCAGCTGACAGGCAGCCCTGGAGCCTCCTCCTGTGTCCGACCATCTCCAGCCATGGGAAATGGGTACTGGTTTGAGCTATTGCTAATGGGGATAAAAGCTGAGCTTATTTTATTTTCCTGGGGTGGTCAGCCATCACCACATCCCCAAGCAGGTGCTGCCCATCACACCTTGCTGCTGAAAGAGCTCCTGCCCAGTCACCCCCTTGGGACCCTGATTTGGGACACCGATGGGCAGGGTTAACTTTGGCCAGACCAGCCCTGCCAGGAAAGACAACAGAGGTTCAAAGCATGACGTGTTTGTACCTGCAACTTTCTCACAGCCTCTGTCTCCTGCTGTAAATGCAATGTTTTGGGGCGGGTGAGGGAGGAAAGTTGCCACAGTGCTGCTTCATCCTGTTACCAGCCATAAGGAAGTTGAATTTCCAGGATGCTGAGCCTCACCACTTGTAGCAGCAGAGTCCACATCATACACGCACTTTTTAAAATATGCTTTTCCTCAAAGCAAGACTCTGGCAGAAGCCGCTCACAAAGCCAGCAAATGACATCAACCAAAGGTTCCATTCATCAAGTGGCTCCTTAAGTGGCAGGAGTACTTTATAGAGGCCAAAGCATCTATTTGCTGCACCTTTTCCTTCCATAAATTATACTCTTGGCTTCCTCAGTGGAGCGCCACTGGAAATGTGAAAGAAAACTAACAGTTGTATTGGGTCAAACATAAGGAAATAAAAATTACTAGAAAAACGCATCCAGGGCACTTTCTCAAACACTCAGGTGAGTTTAAACATGAGCAGCCCTGCTTAGAGGGCTTTTGTGTTCATCTTCTATCAGTGAGCAGTTTGCCTAGAGAGCCTTTTGTGTACGGTGAATATTAATCCTGTCCACACCAGTCTTTGCTTTTGCCGTATTTTCAGGGAATTAGGCCATTTCTAGGACCTCTGTCCTGGCTGTGCAGAGGCGTGCACTCTGGCAGGGTACCAGAGTGACGATTTGCGTGAGCCACTGCAGTTGGCCAGCACAGCCTGGGCACAGACAGAACACACTCACACACCCCAAACCAAAAGCGAAAAAAAGGCAAACTCCATTAATTCTCAGCACCAACAGTTTCAGAAGGAGCACAGCCCCTTTGCAGATACTCAAAAACAGAGTTATGCTTGTCGAAGGAATTATTCACCGTGAGTTATTTGCTCTACTAACAAGCTGCTTTCCCTCCACGTGCTTGTAGGAGGTGAGAGCCTCCCCCTGCGCCAGGCTTCAATCACGCCTCGTTCTGCAATGGCACCAGAATCACCCCAAATCTCCGACAGCACTGGGATGAGGAGGCATCATCCACGCAGAGGGGCTGAGGGGAAAAGCTGCTGGATCCAAGCGGGAGAGAGGCGCCTCCGGCAGAGCCAGGGCTTGGCATCGGGGGCTGTCACAGCGCAGGGACGCTGTCCTGGAGCGGCGCCGGAGCCACCTGGTGCCGCAGCCTGTCGGCAGCAGCGCAAGAGCAGGAGAGCAGCGGGAGCGTGTGCTGGGAGCCACGGGAGTGAGGGCGTGGGGGAGCGGGCAGCGGCCGGGGACGCACGGAAATAACCACAAAGCCCGCTTTACAGCCCGTTTTGGGGCTTTTTGGGGGCGCGAATTGTCCCCACCGCGGGTTCATTCCCTGCAGTACCCCCACAGGCAGGATGGGGCTACAGGGCACCCCCTCTGCAAGGGACACTGTCCCAGGAGCCCTGTCACACACCAGCAAGGCAGCACAGAGACAGCTCATGCACTGTGTGCAATTTCCTCAAAATTGCCCAGCGACAACCTGTACAAGCCTTGGGCTTCAGTCCGCAACCCCTCTCCTACACTGCTGGCCAAAATCAGAGCAGAGCTCACATGGTCTGGTCTTGGGGAAATTACACCCCAAAAAAACCAGGGCTGTCCCTGTTGTAGCATGGGGACATCAAATGCCATCAGGGTTGAAAGGCTTCAATAATTCAAAGGTTTTTGATCTTGGAATAATCCCTTTGCGCAGTGCCACTTGGAGCAGACTTTGATTAAAGGATATCTTGTTAATTGATGTTTAGAAGAAGGAGGGATTTTTTTTTTTTTNTTTTAAGAGAGGTTTAGTGCTTGTGCTATCCTCAAGATGCCGGAGCAGCGTGACACTGCTGGGCATCATGGCAGCCTGGCAAGAGCTGAGCTCCTGGCCATTAATTGCCGGATGGCTCGATGTCCTCCAGCTCCTTCCCCCCCCTTCCAGCTCCAGACATTGATGAATTTTAAGCTAAAAGACCAGCCGAATTTATTATCTTCCATTAGTCTAATACAATACAATTTATTTTTAAACAGCTTCGCTCATGCAAAAGCATCCCAAAATGATTCACAGCAGATGACAGGCTCTGCATGCAAATCCAGGCAGTTTATACCCTCCTGCATGAGTTGTCCCACTGGCTGGACCACAACCAGGAGGATTTAATTATCCACAAAATGGCATCATTGTGCTTTGTCCCGCAGAATGCGCAATCAAAACAAGGTAAATACGGGGAACAACACATAAAGGCAGAGCCAGGGGAGAGACAAAAGTGGATTAAAACAAAGCGAAGATTGAGCAAATCACACCGCAAAAAAAGATGCTCAAGAAGTTGGGAGGAGAGGGGGAAGCAGAAGGAGCAAGCAAGGGCACTGTGCGGAAACCAGTGGCACAGAATGTGGAAGCTGCTATGGAAGAGCAGGGAGCTGACCCAGGACTCAGAGGACGAGAGAAATACACTGGCTTGACAGGCAACAAAAATATTTGCATCACTTCAGGACCTAGCCCGGTGCCATTTCTACAAACAACCAACTAGTGCTTCCCAAAAAACACTTATAGAAGTTTTTTTGACCAAGCCTCTCCCCTGAGTTGTAGCCAGGACAGATTTACTTAAATGACAGAGGGGAAAAACTCTCACCACAGCAGCCTGACTCAGCCTCTCTCCCAAAACCCAGCAAGAGGGGGTCAGTTTTGTGGGAGCTTTGTGACCAAACAGGGGCATCATTCCCTCCCGCAGCAAAGACCTGTCCTTCAGCCAAGGGGACTCGACTTAACCAGTGGTTTGACATTCCTTTCCTTACATACTATTGCAGCTCTTAGCAAGAAGTCAGAAGAACACAGCACCAGCGCATACCACGTATCCATCACTTCCCTCCTCACAAGGCTCACCCCATTCCCCAGGATGTGCAGACACATCCCGCACTTTCTCCAGCCCAACCAAAAGCCCAGCAAACCCCACTGCCCTACCTGTTCCAAGCAGATACTGCCAGCATCTCAGCCCAGAGCAGCTGCCCCACCACCTGCAGGAGGTGTAGGTCTGATCACCTTGCTGCAAACCACCTGCAGCTGCTCCAGCACAACCCCCTGGGACAATTAAAGAGACAGAGGAAGGCCCTAGCAGCAGCAGCGTGTCAGAAACCTGCAGGATGTGCCTCAGAGTGCAGCATTCCCGGCTCCTGGCTGAGCTTGGGGAAGCAGGGCCTGCAGAAAGCACGGGAGGAGCAGCATCGCTGCCAGCGTGTAACGCAGCCACGGAGGAGACAGGAATCATTGTTCGTGCACAACGTGTAACCACTGTAGCAGCAACACAGCCCTCGGGGAGCCCGGCTGGCCCCGCAGGTCACGGTGAAGTGACACACGTAGTAAAGGGACACAGCCACGGGCACGACAATGCCCTGCCCACGGCAGGTGCCTTTACCCAAGCCAGCACGCCCATGCCACCAGCCCCACTCTGCAGCCCGGCACTAAACTGGGGCCATCCTCAGCCCCTGGGACGTCACCCGGCCCACGCTCACAGATTCTGTATGTTCGCTCTGGAAAACAGCTCTCTGGGGATGATCTTGAGTCAGACGCCCCCAAAAATCAAAACAGATTAATCCCACATGATTAATTGCATCCCACATGATTAACAGCATAAAAGCTGTCTTGAATGCCTTGATTATTTTTTTTTGTCCCCTCATAAAGACACAGACACTTATGCCGTGTGAGAAATAAATTTTTCCTTCTGATTTTCTCCTTGTCTGTAGAACATTTATAAAATGGAAAAGCCAGCGGCAAAGCATGTCAGAATTGTCTTTTAAGGGGTTAACATTTGTAAGATGAATGCTGCGAGAACTCTTTTTTTTTTTTTTTTAATTAAAAAAATATATTTCTGGAGCAAAAACACAAGCAATAAAGAGTGTTTGCCTGTTGGGAGACTTGTTTTGTAATGCGGTATGAATAACCAGCTGACAATCCGGTTTTTTGTTTTCTGTTCATATGGCCAATGGCCACGAGCCAGCCAACTTTATTGTCCTTGAAATGTCATGATTTTGAGTATGCACAGAATTCTTAACTGCCCAATTTACTGCATAACATCCCTTTTTATTATATGGCAACAATGTGATCCTGGGCTCAAAGACTTACTAGTTAAGAAGATTATGTGTTTTCCTTTTTCTGTTTTGTTAAAGTGCCAAGTCTTGCATTTTTGGCATCTTCTAAAGAATGAAATGTCTTCTGAAATATTCTTTCCAAGCACAGAAGTTACCTCAGAGGAGCTCGGCATGGCAGGGCTTTTCAGTACTTTCTCGCTCGCTCAGAAGTTCAGACGCATTTCTTTTCCTCAAAAGCTTCCAATTTTTGTGTCTTTGTGTGTATTGACAGCAAAAAAAATTGTCCTTCATAAGTTTGTGCTTCTTTACTTCGCTGATAATTCGTTTCTCTCTCTCTTTTTATTTTTTTCCCCCTTCCCAAGTGTTGAACGTTCGTGCTGGCGAGCAGGAGTGGGTGGGAGACAGGCAGGATGAGGGGAGACCAACTGCCTGCATCCTTGGCTGCATCCCTGCATCCACAGCATCCTTGTCCTGCAAAGCGTTGGCCACCCCATCGCCCGTGCTGGGAGTGCACACCCCAAACTGGCAGAGTTTTAACCAAATTCAGCTCTGGCACAAATGTGAAACCCTCCCTTGGTGGGAGATGGACGTGTTAAGAGCGTGGCAGCGCTGGCTCCCCCAGGCCTGGCACCCAGGGAGCAGGAATATGTTGCAGCTGGAGAGTGCAGGGGTCCATCACTGCTGCCCTGGGTTTCAGTGTGGCAAGGAACAGCGTGACTTTGCATCCCATCTCCTCCAGCTGCCTGTGCTTCCCCGGGAACGGAGCCTTTTAAATATGTTTTCATCAGCTGACATTTAAGTATGAATAAACAACTATTATGCATGCACTAAATATTCATGTTTTACAACATTGCCATTGCACTGAGGAATTATTTATGAGGCTGCTGCTCCCCGGTGGGGTGAGGGGACCCGGCGCAGGGCAGCCAGGAGCAGCCCCTGGGCTGTCACTGGGGCCACGACAGAGCCACAATGTTGACGTTTGTTTCTTGCCAAAGTATGGCATTTCCTAGAGCTTCCTCTGAGGTGCAAAGGCAGGGCATCCTGCTCTGGAGGATGTTGTGTGCTGAACCTCTGTGTTGCAGTTGAGACTTTGGGGCGCTTTTCCTCCTGCTCCTCCTCCTCTGGCAGAGGTCATTGCCTCAGCCCCCCAGGGCTGCTATGACTGCGCTGTGTGTGCTGCCAAGGCACGACGCTTCACTGCATCTCTGGGCTCTGCTCAGCAAGAATTTTAAGAAATAATAATTAAAAAAAAAAAAAAATTATGACAAAGATAACGCTCTTCTCAGGAAACCAAACTGGAAACAGGAGTCCCTCCTTCTGAACTCAAGCGCTGAACATCAAAAGGGGTTGCTTAGATTAAATAACAGACTCACTGAAAAACCATTCTTGAAGACTGGGGCCCTTTCTATAGCTGCTGCTGGAGGATGGGGACAGGGACACCTTGGGCAGTGTTTTGGAGATCCACCGCCTCTGAGCCACCGACTGGAGGCCACAGCTTGAGGAGTCACCACTGTGATGGGACACAAAGCAAAGAAGAGAAGAGCAATCCAGCAGCTTCCAGGGTGGATGTCACCAGGGTTTGTCTTTGGAGGGTGGCAACCCATTTCTGAGCAGCACTGATGGCCACTCTATCACCACAAACAGGCTACTGTAGCTCCACTGGGCTAGACGTGGGTGGCAAAGTGCATAGGGAAGCATTTTGGGGGTGAAAAAACCCCAGGTGAGCTGCAGAGGGAGAGGCAGACCAGAGGAAATCGATGCTTTTCCACTGCTGGGATGCACACGGGCCTGCAGGGTAAGCCCCAGAGCGAAACAGGTTTTGAACAACAATATTTTCATTAAATAAAATCACGATTTTCTACAGTTTCTGCAGAGATGTCAAGACCTTTAAGAAAATACCTGATTCTATTCAATAATAATAAAGCTATTCTCAAGGTAATTTTCTAAGTAAAATCACCCATAAAAGCTCAGGTTGCGTTAGCAACATTTCTTTCCAGCAGTGTTATTATCACGGACTAAAACAGACAGCTGGCCCCTCTGCTCCCCTTCAGGCAGACAGCAGGCAGCACCTTCTTCCTCCTCTCAAATAATTTAAGTTAGTAGTGAAACATTCCTTCCAGGAAGCTCCTGTGACTTCAGGTTCATGTGGCTGGTCAGCAGTGGAGCCTGGATGTGCATTTACATTTACACTTACACTGTTTACATCACTTATAACTGATCTCTGTTTTGGGCACTTGCCCTCCAATCGCCCACAAAAATCACCAAATATTCGGTACATTCATCTGCAGCTGATCCCCTACTTCATTCCACCTGTCTGTCTCCTGCTGTTTCTCTGGGTTTGGTCCTTTCAGCCCTGCTTTCTCTCAGAGCTTCACTAAAAACCTTCAGCACCACAAAACTGCCCTGCCAGATGTCTCAGCCTGGCCAGAGTTGCCCTTGGCATCCTTCAGCATTTTGCTATTAAAACCAGAGCAAGACACCCAGTCGGAGTCATTCCCTTCCTGTAAGCAGCGAGAGGCAGCAGCTGCTGGAGCAGGTGGGAGGCCAGGGCCCCATAAACAAGGACAGGGTTTAGCAATGGGACACAGAGTGAGCTAATGAAGAATTTAGACAGAAGTTAAAGCCACTTCCACCTCCAACAACTCCACATTCTCTGATCCAGCGGGGACAGCTGCAGGCACAAGATCACTGATGTCACCCATGGCCACCATGGGGCATCACCAGCTCCATCCCACTGCCCTTCCAGCACAGCAGCTGGCATGGCTCCATGGGGCTGCTGGATCATTTGGGGAAGTGGCTTTTGAGTGACTGCTTGGAGAACTTTGCTCACGCACCCCAGCAATCTGGAAGTGAGGCGCAGGGCCCTCACCATGCTGGTGGACAGACAGACCTGGGCGAGTCCCTGGCGTGTGGCAGGGGAACACTCCCTGAAAGCCTGAGGAAGCTGCTGGTGTTGCAGACGTCTGCCCCTGTGCCCATATGTCTGCTGATTTCCATACTAAAGACATTTACTGTATATGTTCGCCGCCAGGGAAAGCTGCTGTCTACAACTCAGCTCTATTACTGGAAGAGCAGCAGCGGCATTTGCGCTGCTCTCAGTACTGCATTTCCAGGACCTGCTCTGTGGCTTTCGAAATCCTCCTCCCAGCTCCCCACATCCCCCCTGGCCAATTAGGGAAGATGCCTGGTGGGGGTGATGGCCCCCTCCCCCGTGTGGCAGTGCCGCGCCGAGGGACTGGCGCCGAGCGGCGCGGACCATCCCTTCTTGGCCTTGGGAAGCGCGGTTCACAAGCCAGCGACAGAGGGATGAAATGCAAATATAGCATTTCTTGTAAAGTAAATTAAGCTAACAACGAGGCAACAAACCGCTGTTAATATTAGATTAACTTGTTTGGCGAGATATGAAATGGGGTGAGCGGGATTGCCGGTGGCGCGGTGCTCAATAGCGCTAATGCTGCTCAGGGAAGTATAACATCCCTCTGACAGACAGGGGCATGCTCCAAAAATAAAATAAATTAAGTCTGCAGGAAGAGCCAGAATCTGTGCAGCAATTACACCAGCATTAAAGATGAATGGAGACGAAGCCTAAGATTTTGATTGCCTTTAAACACTGGCTTGTTTTTTAATCTCAGACTGTGCTGTGATCAGTCATTAGCCCCGACCACAAAAAGAGAAAGCGACAGAAGATCCCAGATTCTAACATTTGTAGTATGAACTTAAAATTCCTCTTTGATCTAAGATAAGGAGGCAAATGGCAGATAATGCAGAAGTTAAAGCCAGTTGAATGCAGTTGGCAGCTGGGGCTGACATTGGGAAGGAGGGATGCTCGGGCAGAGGGGTCACCGGCAGCCGTGTCCTCAACGCGGGGACGGAGGCACAGGCTTAAATGTCATAGTATATGCCAGTGGTCACTAAACTGATTAAGCAGTGGTTATCTTTAGCAGTAAAAAGGCTATCTGCTAATACTAAATGATTAGCGGCTAAAATGCCATTTACTCTGCTCTGATTCCTTGAATGAATATTTATGCCAAGTGATGACTATAACACCATCAAAAGGTTTCCGTGCTCTGCTCTGTAGAGTGGAAGCGATTATTCAACAGCAGGTCTGCACTCCAGCACTTGTTTCTATTAAGCAAATTTGCAGCATTCAGACAAGAATTCATGATTGCATTGTCTTTCTGGGATTTTTATTTTTAAAGGTATCCCACCTCCAACGCTCTTTGGGGCACGGGCTGTGGCAGGTAGGCCTTGTCTGCTGTGCAGACACAGGAGAGAGGGATACAGATGCTGCACAATTTCTGCCTTGTATTTTTTTTTCTTTAAATATAAGACAATTAGATATTTGCCCCACCCCATGCAGCACTGAGAAGTTGTGTCCTGCCCCAGGTTTTCCTCCCACCTGAGTCATGGCCCACAGTGTAACTCAAGGACTTTCTCTGAAGGACTCCATTTTTGAACTGGTACCAAAACCCTCCTCAAGAATCTGAACTGAAACTGAACAGCCCCACCAGCTTGTTTGGTGAGTGGGTACGGTTTGGTTTTACTGCTCCCTTCCTGGCCATGGGACAGCAGCCTTGCCCTGCCATTTCGTGCTGAATTGCAGCAAATCCCAGGGGCAGGCAGGCAGGGAGCCATCAATCCAGAGCACAGGCAGGGGCAGTGGCTGTCTGGCAGCCCATTTCAAAGCGAGGAATCGAAACATTTGGGCAACAAGCTGCTCCTTCCATAGCCCCAGGCTGGCTGCCTCCAGTAGCCTCTACAAAAAGCATCAACTCTACAGTTTCTCAAAAAACAACTTCCCCCCACCCCAAGAAGCACTAAAACAGAACAGCAGTTTAAACACCACATATCCATAGGCAGCTATAAGTGGCTCTTTAACTGCTATTCCATGTTTATGGGAATAAAAAGGGATGAGGCCATGCATTTTATGCTGGGTCTCTCAACCCAAAATAATCTGGTTGCGAAGAAAAATCACTCAGTCAATCCACATGTCTGAGGTAGCTCTCAATGACAAGCAGTATTTTGAAGCATGCTAAGTGTCTGGTGGTATTTTGCTTCTGCTTAGCCATTATTCAGCACAGGTGTACATAAAAGCATTTCATGCAACAGGCAGAGCAGCACCAAGCTGCACTGCATCTGGCATTTGCAATTCAGAGAACACACACAAGCAACCCAGGACCAGCAACCAATTAAGTCACATCAGAAAAAAAGTACTCGGTGTCTATTTATTAAGGGGAAGGGGGGTAAATCTAAGAAAAAGCAAGAAGACAAAATAAATAGAATTGCAGCCATCCTTTACAGCTACTGGTGCACTATATTAAAGTGACACTCACTATACAAAGAAATGTGTTTGATACAGTCCAGTGGGTTGCACATGAATTGCATAACCTTGAAAATCATTGCACAAAGCATCGCAGCAGGAACACAGTTCAGAATTTTTTCTCCAGGAGATGCTTCAAATCTGATCGCTTTTGTTGCGTGGGAGGTCAAAGCACCTGGCACGGAGTAAGCAGAAAGGGCTGGGAGCAGGGATCTGCTGCATCAGCGCCCGGTCACGTCCCAGCCCTGACATCAGTTCTCGCAGCAGCTCTGACCTGGACAAGCGATGCCCCACGGGAAAATCCCACTGCCTAGCAAAGCCTTGAAATTAACATTCTGATCAATGCCCAGGCACCTGTTGGCGGGGCTGCAGGGAGCCTGTTCCTCGCAGCCCAGACTGGAGACACCGGATCAGCCAGCCTGCAGGAATTCCATGGCAATGCTCTGTCTGAACCCACAGGGAGCCTCAGCCAGCAGCTCAGCAAGGCACAGCAGCCTTGGTGGGACCCTGCCAGCGATGCCAATGCTTCCCAGTCACCACCTGCCCCCAGCTCGTTCCCTACCACTATACAGGGAAGCAGGTGGTTGGATGGAAGTCTCCACAACCCTCCAGCAGCATTTCCCCCAGTCATTATGAGAGAACCTGCCTCTGCTGTGATCTGTGCAGTTTCCAGGGATCTCTGTACACGTTTCCAATAGTCTGCTCAGCTAAAGCACAGGAAATACAGGCTTTTGCCACACAGGGAAGAAACCACAGCAAAGATGACCAGGAAACATTCATAATTTTTAATTCACACCAGTAATAAAATTGCATTACATTTTTCATAAAATAAATGTTCCAGTTTATATACAGAAAACAGACTGTACAGAGCCCTCCCCCAGACCCCAAAAACTCACAAACATACAGGCAATGCAGTGCTCAGCTAAGCAGGCACAACTGTACATCTAAAATTGTAACTGCTTTGTGTTGGGGGGGAAAAGTACTACAATGTATATAGTCCTCTCTGGACCAAGAATTAAAAAAATATTGCAGACAAGCTGACAGGCGCCCTCGCTGCTCGTGCGGCCAAGCGCCCATCCCACAGTGCTCCAGCGAAGCAGGGGCTGTTATTGAACCTGGGACTCGAAGCTCCCATTCAGCTGCCCTTCCTCATAGTCCATCTGACACAAGATCATGTTGTTCTTCAGGAAAAATTTGTCTCCCACGCAGAATCTGGAAGATAAGAAAAGGGTTAGTGGGTGTGAGCATGGACAGACGTTAGAACGGGGGGGAATTTGAGGCAGTTTGGGTCCGAAGGCGACTCTGGTGAGCAGAGTTCGATTTCTAGCTCTGTGCTTCTCCCCTTGCCGTCCCGGGGTTTCACTGTCCCTTTCCCTGGCACATCCGTGCTTGGCTCCAGGCCACAGGGAGCAGCTTGGGGAGCAGGTCCCACTCTCTGCAGGGTCCCGTGCCAGCTGCAGAAGGAGGTTGGGAGCAGCTGAGGGATTTGTCCCTGCAGACAAGAGATGTTGGCGCTCCAACCAGGAAATCAAGCGGGCGATATTACACGGAGCCTATTTGAAGTTTTGCTGGTATCCACATTTCCACAGTTCCCTCGGGTGAAGCAGTATTTACACTAATTTCCAGGCAAGGACTGGCTATTAAGTCCTCCCTCACCCCCTTGTGTACAGTGCTGAACAATAAATAGAAACTTCTCGGTGGCTGGACTCCTAACCTTTATCTTCATTGAGCGAACGGCACTGCTCTCTATATACCATGTAAATTGTTCTGTTTGTCTTGAAGTTGACAGAGAAGCTTGTGATATTTAACAATTTTATTTGACCATTAAGGTCAAAAAAGTTCCACATATAAGATCGGAGAGGTGTGAATTGACAGCCAATAGCTTTTTCTGCCCTGCCCGCTTGCTCAGGAATCAGAAGCTAATCTTTACTTCTTAAGATAACAAATCATGTTCTCTGCACCCAATTCAGGGGCTGTTTTTTGTCCATCACACTGGCAGGGCAATGACAGACCAGAGCACAGGCTGCCCCAAGAGCTGAGGCTGAAATCAGCCTCAGGTCTCTAAAGCAGAGAGACACCCTGGGTCAGGCACCACGCCTCAAGGCAGCTCTGCACTGAGAGGAAGGGGTAGCTACCAGCCTCTGGCAAGGCCAAATATCTACAGGGCTTTGAAGGAAGATCATTGGAGGTGACCCCACCCTCAGGAGACTTAGCAGACCGCAAAATGCCCACTTCCCCTGCTCCCAGGCAGAGCTTTGGCACTGCCTACTCCTTGTCTAAAGCGCTTTCATCATTTGACTCAGGCAGCTTCAGGCAGAGCATCTCCATAAAACGGAGTATTTCCTGCTAAAAGAACAGGACCGATAAATTTTAGAGCTCCTCTGTAGGCCCAACATGGGCACAAGTTTTTTCCAACTGCACACCTGCAAATAAGCTGATTAATTTGCCAAGTTGGTACAGAGAGAACTGGGCATTGGTTCACACTTTGTAGAATTTCACTGAAGACCTTCTATTTTCTTCCCTCTGTGGCGCATGCTCTAGTAGTTCTGAAATTCAACCTCTTCTGTATATTAAAAAGATAAAAATTATTCCTAATTTAAATTAACAGCTTTTATGGTAAAAACTGTACTGCACACACCCTCCTTATGACCACCTTCCCCAGCAGCAGGTTTACTCACAATAAATAACAGACACAGCTGCTTGCTTTTCACTACTTATCCCCACCCTAAGCGCCATATAAATCTCCAGGAAGAGAAATGCAAAAATTACTCTTGCCACCAGCATCATCAACAGCTGCCTCTTGCTAAACCTGGTTTTGGGTCTAGAGGAGCCAAAGGAGGAGCTGGAGAATTTGGGAGTTGGAAGGTGTGGGGGTGTGTACAAGCATGTGGGAACTGAAATGCTCTACAAGGGTACCCTAATGTGATGTGAAGTTCTGGGAGAAGGGTTTGCTTCACTGGAAGGGCAACTGTTTGTACCTGCCAGTCCTGCAAACCCACCAGTAAACTGGGATCTCTTCAGCTGATGCACCACAACTGGAGACAGAGGATTTACCAGGGTGACTTCAGGCCCAGTTTCACGCTGCCAGCCCCCATGCTCAGAGCTGGGATGTTGCAGAGTCCATCTGGATCATCCAATTCCAGCCAGCAGCAGTGAGAAATAGGTGCTGAACCTACTCTGCCATTTCTTAAAGAGTGATTTTCTTCTGAGCAAGCCCACACTTCGGATAATGGCAAGGGAAGCAGCTGGATTTCCTGCAACCCTTGTAACACTGACCTATCAGCCAGTTACCAGCTTTTATTCAACACTGCAATAGCCATGATAACTTCAGAACAGTTTAAAGAATGGTAGGCTGAGCAGTAATGCAGGACTTGATGCAAACCTGGTGTTTTAGGGAATCAAACTAATGAAAACACTGCACACTTGGTAAAAATATTAGAGATTTTGCTGTGATAGATTCAGCACTTTATACAGAGTCCAGCTGTAGAAGGGCAAGCAGGCTGGAAGAGACCTAAGGAAAGGTCTTCATCATCAAATCTTTTCAGAGCTGAAGAACAAGACGGGGTTTCAGGTGAGGTTTCCAATTCAGAACTAGAACTGGCAACCACCTCTGCAACTTTGACTTTAGGGTTACTCAGTCTCACTGTTCTCAGTTCAGCATCCAGTGCTGTCTGTTACAGCATCACTTCCATTCTGCCCTTTCAAGCCAAAATCTCTACAGAGTAAGTCATAAAAATTTGTAGCCCTCTGACCTCAGCCAAAAGTAAGAATCGACACATGGCCCATCTTTCAGAACAACTCAGCCCCTCACAAACTGAGCGAATCCCTTGTGCATCACAGCACAACTCTGCCAGAACGGGGGGATTACCTGCACTCTCCTGCTGGGCAGGGACAGCCCTGGAGGTTGTCTGAAGGGCAGAGTGGGACCACACTGGCTGTTGAAGAGGGAAGGGAGGGACAGAGGTGCTTTGTAGCCTTGGAAATAAAGGGTGAAATTCAAAAGAAATTACTGAAAATGAAAACTAGGCAGCACTAGGAGTTTCCGGGAGAGAAGATGGGTGAAGTAGGGGTTTGATGAGAGATACTCCTCCTGCAGACTCCAAGGCCAACCAGCACTCCTGCCTGTGCAGCCCAGAGCTGCCTGAAGGGACATTTATAATGCTCCAGCCCTAGTTTCACGGTGGAGTTTGCGAGCATCCCTCTCCTGCCCGGGAATCATCAGGAGGCTGAGAAGAGCTGATCCTGAGGGCTGAGCCTGGCAGCACCCACAACACTCCCGAGGAACAAACCCCAGAACCGACTGGTGATCGCGGCAGTGTGGAAAGAGCATCTCGGGGGAGGAGGGGAGCCCAGCTCTGTGTCCAAGAGTCACAAAACAAGACTGGGCAACTGGAAGATCCCGCAGAGAGCCCAATGCCAGGAGCCACTAGATGTCACTGCCGCCCCGGCGCTGCCACCGCGCCCGAGCAGGCGACAGCACGAAGGGGAGTTCTGTACCTCGAATAAACACCGCCCCCGCCCTCGGCAAGCCAGCGAGCAAAGCCGCCTCATTCGCCTCCTCCGTGCTCTGGCACCAAGCAGCTGACACCAGATTCATCTCTAGGGCTGAGCCCACCGGAGGCTGCGAAAGGAGAACCGGACAGGAGCTCCCAAGTCCGGGGGGAAGCTGGCAGGGGATTGCATTCACACGCGTGTACGGCTGCTTCATGAGAGATCCCACTGTGACTCTTTTCTAGAGTGAGCAAAGAATGTTTGGATCAGGGTTTTAACTTGACTTTTACAGAATTGGGTTCTTCATCTTCCCACAAGTTTTGTCATCTCTCTCACGCTTTCCCACGGGACGAGGCATTGCATCCGAGTTTCGTCTTTGGGAAGCACAACCTCAGATCCAGAACAGAAAACCGGCACGGCCCTCGGACCCTGGGCAGTCACTACAGCCTAAGCAAGCAGCAAGAACAGCAAGCAGTTCCAGGTCTATCTTAGACAAGGATGGACAGATGGATGCATCAGAAGGTGACACAGTATCACACCTGGTTCCGTGGGCTTCCATTCTGCCTACGATGACCAGCAAACATGGTGCTGGGAAGATTTTTCACGGCCCTCCCAAACTCAACTGGCTACAGGCAGTCCAAGGGAAAACACTGTGCATGACCCTTTATTACACTCCCTGATGTGTATCTTCCACTGAGTAAAACCCAGCAGAGGTATGCAAGCCCCAATCAAAAATACTCCAGCAAGATCCCCTATTATTTACACAACAACTGAAGGGATTTGTTCCTAGTGTTGGAAAGGGCTTAGCCAAAGCATTTTTCTCCTTCCCGTCCCTCATCTTTATCCTTTTTCTTTTCCATCCCTGGTTTTGAGCGTGTCAGAAACGTGATTTAAGCGAGATATCAGTTTGCCAGAGGAGGTCCATTCTCCATTGTCCGCCTTCTGCAAACAGGATAGACCCTGAAAGGACGCTGGAGCAGTTTGTTTTATTCATCAGCAGCTGTACAGTCTGTGTCTGTGTCCTCCCCCTTGCCCCTCCAACTCCCACCAGCTCACAGGGGATTTGCAGTAAAAGGGTTACAGGTACCTACATGCATCCCCCAGGTCAGCCTGGCAAGCCAGCCCGAGCCCCGCCAGCAGGCTGCGAGCCCCAGACGGGCAGCGTGCATCAAACGTTTCCCCTGTTTCATGGGCAAAGGTATAAATTAGTTTGTGTGTACAATAACTGTGTCCTCACCGCTGGTTGCAGAGCTGACAGGCAAAGCAGTCCAAATGGTAAACATTATCTCTGGCCCTCATCACCATCTCAAAGGCAGGGATCAGTTTACTGCAGGCAGCACAATTCCCGGTGGTACCAAAGAGCCTGCCAAAGAAGCACAATCATTAGAAGCCATTTTAATTAAATGGTGGAAGGACTAATTAAGTGTAATTAGCAGTATCAAATACTGTATTGCACCAATAAATAGAAGTTGCAGTCTCCATTTCACTGACCAACCAGCGTGCAGGAACTTGGGATAAAACTGCCTGGTGAGCAGGCTCCGGTCGTCGAGATGAAACTTCATTTGGTTTGTAAGCCTAGGGCTAATTTGCTGTCTAATGGAGAAAAGCATTAAACACTTAGAGCACTATTTTGGGGCTCACAAAATTTCAGTCAAAAACTATCTGCCTCTCTGCAGCAGTGGGGTAGGTGCTGGGAGCTGCCCGTCCTGCTCCACATGGGCTTGCTGCGCTTGGCCGCAGCCTGATAGAGGGACAGGCTGGCAGCAGGACACGAGTCCTGCAAACTTTGCCAATCCTGGCAGGCAGCGCTGTAACAGAGCTCAGGAAGAACCTCGCTTACCTGCAGCTTAAAAAGAAAAAGCACGGCTTCTCTTGCAATGAGTGCACAGCATTTCACAAGGCATCTCGGAGAGCGAGCCCTCCTCCCCGGCTATGCCCCCCTCCTCCTACCTCCCCGGCCCTCCCGGGAGCCAGCTAAGCCCTTCCACGGCGGCCTGAACAGCATGCTCAGCCGTTCCACTTCAGCTCCCCGCTCCTCCAGGACAGCCCTTCAGCACTGGAAGCTTTGCCATTTTCATCTTGGCTTTCGCTATCTGTCTCCCCAGATGTCTGCTGCTGTTACAGCTCCCGCCGGGGGACTCAAGCAAGACTGCGGCATCCTTCCCGCGGCCCCCCTTGCCCGAGGTGTCCCTGCAGACCCTGTGTGTGCCAGGGGCACGGTGCCACCGCGGTGTCACGTCGGCCGGGGACACTGATCCGCAGGCTGGCAGAACCGAGGTTCACCCCAGCCTCTGGTCAATAGCCGCGTGGTCAGTTACTTTGCCTAGAAGATGATAAAAACGGTATTCTGGGGGGTGATGAGCCTCAAGACGTACGATCCCTGCTGGCCATTAGCTCTGTGCACGCAACGCGCCGCTGCCCGCAGACGGATCTGGGCTCACGGTTTGTTTCAAGCCATTGGTTCTGGCTGATTCCACAACACGCAGATGAGAAGCATCAGGAAAATCTATAACCAATTTCTAAATCTGCAATTTGCCAGGCTAATCAATACTAATTATTACTGGCCAGTAATTGTGAATTAAAACACCCAGCAGTGTTATAGAAACCTCCACGCAACTCTCCCACCCTCCTACAGTGCTGTGCTCCCAAAGTCAGCTCGCTTTCCGGCTGTAAGAAAGCCCACCCTTATTTTTCTTTAGAAGTGGTATCAGTGGTCTTTCATTAGGCCTGGCTGGAAAACCCCAGGCCTTCCCATGAAGAAACAGCACTATGTTTTCCCTGAGAGCAAAACAATGCAAACCAAAACAGAAACAATCATGCAGGACAGAAAATCCGCAAAGGGAGTACCAAAATTCCTTCCCCCATGATTCCATCATCTGAAGGCTGAAAGGCGGAGTGAAATCCCAGCTGTATAATTTGCACCAGCAAAAGGCAGCCCCTTTCTCCCTGCAAGCTGACCCCTCTTGCTCCAGCCCCCACAGGCAGGCAAGGCAGGGGAGGCAGCTGGGCACGGGCCTCGGCTGCCTAACGCCAGCAGACCGGACTGGAAAAATGCGGCACTGAAAAGCATCCAGGTCTCCACCCTGGAACGCCCTGGCTCTCGTTCAGCACCCACTCACAAATCAAGCCATTCCTCCAGACATCCCTCCCTTCCTCAGCCTAGCTGCCCCCTTCCACTTGGGCACAGCAAAGCCCGGCAGCTTTTGCCAGGATTTTCCCATTTCCCATAAAACCAGGCATCCGTTTTTAGAATACCCAAGTCACAGCAAACTCAAAAAAAATGAGTCAAATGCATTAGGCAGGGAAACTGGGAGGTTAATCCTAGATTTGCTCTGTGCCCAGCACTGCTACATGCACAAGTATAAAATATCCATTATTCATTAGCATCACAGTTGTGTGGAGCTCAATCTAGATTAAACAAAATAAAGGGGCCCCAGACAGCACCATTTGCATTGTTAAGCAGGTGCTTTTCTTCAGCCTTCAAATAGGAGACTTTTCTAAATGGAAATGATGGGGAAATTTGGACAGATGTTCACTTAACTATTTAAACAGTTAGCTTAAGGAACATGAAAAATGTATTTGGCATCGTATTCACCTGTCTCCTTTCAGGGGTTTTGGGGGTAAACCAATTGTTAAACAGCTTTGACTGTTTGCATAAGATCTGAAGCTTATGTTCTGTCCAGCTGAAATCGTGTTGCCTTCTAATGTCTACATAACGTGGCTTCCAGCGAGTCAGCGTGCTAATCTTTTTCTCTTCTATCAAGTTTCACAGTCCTCCATACCCTCCCTTTCCCAACAGATGAACATTTCACACTTATTCTAGCACCTCCTAATTTTAATCTGCTTTTCGGGGAGTGATTTAGAGCCCCATATATTCACCATGCTTCTAAAAATACGCTGTAACTTGTACCTCAGTGAACATGACTTTTTTTTAACCTGTTGGAAGAAAACGCAAAATGAACAGAGTCTTTTGCCTTTTTCTGTTTGTTTGTAGAAAACCTGCCACCTCTGATACCTCCTGATCCAGAAGCTACTTGAACGGAAACTTCCTGAAGTGGGGAGCTTAACGTTGTTGGAAAGAGGGAGAGAAGAAAAGGAGCAGGAGGAAAAACCTTCTGCCCCAAGCCCCATCTGTGGCTAAATTTAAGATAACCCCACATGAACAAACTGATCTGCATTCTGTCCTCCAGACACCTTTGTAACAGATGCAACACTCTCTCACACATTGACACACACGAAGTTGAAGCGCATTAGAAAAAATCTATCAGAAGATGTTTAGCCTCTACTTACCAGCTCAGAGCCATTGGCACGAACGAAGCTGGAAATACAGAAAGTTTTCAGTTTGGGGTTGTTTTGCTTCTAAAAAAACCCTATTTATTCACTTCCCTTTGAAGTTAAAAGGCAACAATTTTTAAGTACAGATTTATTCCCCTTTATGTAACAGGAAGACCCAGCCAGCTTGTAAATAAGCATAGACTACGCAGATTTAAAATTTAGCACAATTAAACTTTTACCCTGTGGTAGTAATTATGTTTAATGGCTCTTAGCCTGAACTTAACCACGTCTATTGTTGTCAGCAAGTCTAAAAGCAGGAGTTTGTCCAAGGACAATTTTCTGTAGTTTATGGGCACACTAAAAACCCCGCTATGCCCTGTTCTCATTGGCCATTGATGTCAGTGTGTATAGTAAAAATTAAAGCTAATTGGCATACAGGAGCAGCCCTGAATGCAAATGAATTAATGAGAAAAGAAGGGAGCGCTCCTGGAAGCAGTAGGCAACTGTCAAAGATGAGTTTTACGTCGTCTTATCTGGGCTAAAGAGCAGCCCTGTGCATGGTGATCCAGACCTCAACAGCTCCATGAGTACACCTCAAGTTAATTCAAACCACAGTAAAGTCACAGCACCCTGCAGGGTTTTTCTGGGGGAAAAAAAAAAAAAAAGAATGGTAAAGGGTTCTTACTGTAGGGAAAACAGTAAGAAACTTCTCATATGAAAACGTTAAGTTTAGCACCTTTTAACAGATTTTTCATTCAACCAAGATGTTCAGGGGGGCTAAACTGAGAACCTGTTTGCCTATTTCTGTCACCACTAGGAACAACAATCTGCTTTAGTCATTGCCTACAAGGAGAGAGTCCCCATTTCTTCTCGCCCCCTCTAGCCTGGTGTCTGACTAGATAGCAGCTTGCCATCAAAAAAGAAGGAGAAAATCTTCCCTCCACAGAAAGAGTAAAAATTTTGGAGCTGTTGACCTCACAGGAGACAAAAAAAGAGGAAGCAGGACAGGCACATATAAGTAATGAGCGGTACAAAAAGTGGTTGGCAGTGTCAATCGGATTTTTTTAAACACAAGAACAAAACAAGTTCAACATTCAAACAGCTGAGTGGAGACTGATAATTTCCCACCCCAAAAAAGGTTTTGTCAACACTGAAAGATAAGAATTATGAACTGAAGGAGGACTAAACACTAACCTACAGATAAATATCGACATTTGTAGGTGCTGTGTACAACTACATATTTCTATATCCAGATTATCTGGATATACAAGTTTTAGAAGAGCTATGGAACTCCACGCTCATATCCTCTCCAACCAGAAGGTAAACTAGGTTTTCCCACACACCTTCCCTATTTGCCTGCTGCTGTTTATTTCTTAGTATCATCTGCTGTAGAACAAGACTTGCTTTATGTACCTGAAATCCATCCTCATGAAAAGAAAATGTTTTGCCCCTACCTTTTGAGACAAACCAAAAACTGATTTTTCAGTGAGGGTGGCTCTTAAATACTGCAATCAGTATTTTTCCTATCTGTGGATATTAGAAATATGCTGAGCTACAAGTGTGATTTGACTGGAGTATTGAATATACCAATAAATGCAGGGAAAGCCTCAACATCACTTAAAAAGATAAAAAGAATAAACTTAAAAGCAACTTCAGGCAACTTCCCTGTAATCAGCCTTTGTGTAATATTAGAGAAAGTCTCAGAGAGAGGAGATTCAGCATGGTAAACAGATATCAGCTGGTGCACCCTCCAAACCAGGACACCGCTGTCAGTGCTGCAGTGGGAAGTCATGTCAGCTGAAGGAAAGGAAATGCATTTTGATACTAATGAAGTTGGTCAAGCTGTCCTCTCATGAAGCCTTCAAGTTCAATCCCAAAGAATTTACATCTTGCAAGCCAAAGGGTTTGGCATTCAAGGACAGCATAGCAGGGGGCGTTGAACCAGCACAAAACAGCCCCTGGCCAAGTGACCGCACTGGTTCACAGATTGCTGGGCCTGAACTTCAAGGTTGCTCAAGGAGTCTGTTTTCCCTCGAAGGACACATCTGAATGTTCACTTATTTTCACTCCTTTGGCCTCTCCCTCCATCTTTTCAGTGGATATTTACAGAGGGTTGGGACCATGAGCAGGTAGGAGAAGTCCAAGCCCTCTTCCCCTGCCCCAGCCTTTCCCCCGGTATAACTGAAGCTGCTGACCTTAAACCCATTCCTCCTCTGGCACTGCTGAACACAAATGAACAACGTCCTCTTAGGAGAGTTTAAATACAGCAGTCAGGAAACTGCAAAGCTGAAAGTGCTAGAGGCATGCTAGTGTACCACAGCCAGGCAGAATTACTCCCCATTAGCTTTCCTCCTCAGTGAGAAGTTGTGGAGATGGAAAAAAAGGGCAAAAAGCAAACAAACAAACCAAGTACGGGCACAGGCTGTGAGAAACTCCTAGACCAGCTACTGTGGAGGGAAAAAAAACCCTGTATTTTAACATCACAAAGCACAGCAATGTTGCCAAGATACATTGCATTTTGAGCCTAATTAATCCTCCCTAATCTGTACAGACACCAAGTGTAGAAGTGAGAGTGTCCTATGCAGCATGCAAGACGCTCTCTTATTGCGAGGCAGAAGCAGCACTTCAGTTTAGTGACATTTTTAGGCTCTGAGCAGACACCATTTGTTCAGCCACACTGCATTTTTACCTCTCCTTCCCACGCTAAACATGTCGCCTGAAAATCCGGCAGGGCGTGCTCCCGGTGCATACATGCACACTGTGCTTCTCCAGAGGAAAAAATATCCCAAATTCTCTCCTTCCTGCCTCAAAGGTGCTGCAGCTTTTGCAGGTTAAAGCCACATTCCGAGTGTTAGTGATGTCTTGGGGAGATTCACTTAAATTCTGCCTATTGGGACACACATGTCTCTGCCTCCAAAGGTTTGTGCTCACACATCCAGCTCTGGTTTAGTGGTTTGGCTCAAGGCTGTTGTCACTGAAGGCCACCAGGAGGAGGGAGTTTGTCTGCATGCCTCCTGTGCCAACACAGCAGCACACCCATGTTTGCTCTTATCCCACAAGAAAATCAAACCCTGCACATTTGCCTGATACAGCACACTTCACCTAAAGGGCTCCTAAAGCAATTCACCGACAGAATGAACGCCCTGGGGCGTTTGGAGCAGAGCAAAAACCCCAGGACTTGGCAATGGAGTCATTTGAAGTAGGAGCTGCTGAGGGTGGGGTTCAAGCCTCCGTGATACAGACAGTGCTGAGGGGTGACAGGGGATGGCAGTCCTGCCAGGAGGTCCCTGTCCCTCAGGTGGGGTATAAAGGGCTGCTCTGCTCCCTGGAGGCACCAACACCAGGTGCAGAGTGATGCCGTGGTGAGTTTGCAGCCCTGATCCAACCATGTGGGAAAGTGGGTGAAAAGAACTGCCATGAAACCCACTGAGAACAGCATCAGGGTTTCCCGGAAAGCCCTTCTCTTCTACTGATTCACTATCATTTTTTAATGCAGGTTTTGAGCTTTCTTTGGAGTCTAATTAAGGCCCCAATCAGTTTACATGATTAAAAACTTTCCCAACACCAGCATATCAAACGCGCAGAAGCAACAGTTCTGCTCCTCTCAAAGCAAGCCCGACTCGCCTTTGCTCGTGTGAGGGCACCATGCTGAGTAAAAAGGAAAAATCACGTTCTTCATCAGCACTTCACAGTGAAATTTAAGTTATCAGTTCCTCACGGGAAATCCTGGTGCAACACCCAGCCCGTCCCTGTGAAGCGGAGCCTGGTGAATGTTTAATTATGCCTCGGAACAAACACACATCGCTGCGTGGGGGCTGCGAGGAGCCATCTGAGCCTGCATGCTAAGCTGCTCTGTCCCAGAAGCAGCTCCTTCAATAGCATTTGCTTATCAAAAATAATTAGAGGTAGGAATGCTGGAACTGCGATTATGAAACAAATGGTAAATCTATTTGCTGAGATGAAATGTATTGAAAGATACATTGAGACACAGCTGGAGACTGAGGTGATACCACAAGGATAACAACTCGAGATCCAATTTCATCTTTCATGATTAAAAAATGAGCAAGAAAGTGTTTTATGAAATGTGAAGGTTAACAAATGTTCCTTCACCAGCAATGACGACAGTTTATCTTTTGAAACAAATGATCAGGCTATGGTCTGCTCGCGGCTCCTGGAACACGTCGGAAGGATTTCCACTAAAAACCCACTGAGGATCAGCACACACCACCGTGCTCTCGGTGCCTGGGACAAAGCCAGCTCCAAGGGAACGCTGCCACAGTGGGCAAGGAGCTGGCTGTGCTCCTGTCCCCACCCTCTGCCACAAGTCCATCCCTAGCTCCAGTCCCTGCAGTGGCCGTGGCTCATCGACACCTGCCCCCAGGAGGGGTGGCACAGGAGGGTCCCAGAGCTGAAAACTGACAACAAAATATTCCAGGAGCCCTCTGACTGAATTCCTCTGACTTTACCTGTTCTCCAAGTAAAGAGCTCCCTTTATGGTGCAACTACAGGGTGAAGTATGAAAACTTATTTTTAGGAATGAATTCTGCTAAAATTTGACTAGTAGACCAAACACCGTGAGTTGTTTAACAAGGAAAAAAAAATGTGGCTAGAGACTCTAAAACTACTAATGTGAAGGAATTATATAATGACAGAGACGGTTAATTCTCCAAGAAGAAAAATTCAAATTAAGGAAGGAACAGACAGTAGAGAAGATCGTGATGGCAACTTTAGCTCCTTCTATTAATAGAACTAATGGTTAAAATTGAGAGAGAAAGAAGTATTATGTGTAGAAGCCAACACAAGATGTTTTAAAGTAAAAAAATTGCTTTATACTTTTATAAATATGGGACTCTGTAGCAATGCCCTTATTCCTATCCTGGGAGCCTGAAAGGGTTCCTTAGCATCAGGGGAACAGACCTTAGGAGTTCAGCAGAACCCCTCAAAAGACCCCAGTAAAAACTAAATTTACTTATTTGTAAGAATACAAGCCATGATAGCTGTAAAGCTGCCTAAACAGCTGAAGGCTAATTAACAACCCTGCTACAGAATTAATGTTATTCCTTCCCAGCTGAGTCTTCATCAAATTTCCTAAGATATGGCAATTATACTGTTCTTCCCAACAAAAACAGTCAAAGCTCTAATGCTCTAAATTCAGATAAAGGGAAAATGTTTAATGTAAAGACCACATAAATCTTCACAGTTTAACCATGCTGCACAAATAGCAGCAGACTTCCCCCTTGTCAGGCCAGGAATTACTCCAACCCAAAAAAAGGGAGACAGAGGTGTTACAAGACCCCTTTCAGGCACAGAACTTTGTCCCACAGACCACATTTAACTGGTGCTGTGACAGAAGCTGCATGTCCATGGTCAAACACAAGTTCCAGTTGCTGCCTTCCATGGTTCATGCCATGAATTACCCTCTCTTCTCAAAGCTGGGACGCGGGCCATTCCCTGGGGTCTGCAATGCCTGGCTCCTTTTCCATCTCCAGCACAGGCTTCTGGTGTGCCCCAGAAAATTCACATCATCTAGGGGCCAGTGGGAAAATCATGGATTAAGCTTTTCCACCTCAAAGCAGCATTCCTGGGATAAACCAGGGAAGAAGAGAAGTGCTCTACAACTCCAGTGATAAAAAGGTTCTTCTAAAACTAACAACATCAATACTGCTGTCCTTTGGCACTTTAACATGTCTGATTTGATGCCACACATTATTTTTGTTATGGAACTAGAATAAACCAAAATCAATATGGTGCTTATTAAATGGACAAAACATGGGGTAGCTCATAGGTCTCAAAAAGCAAATGCAAATTGGAAACACTGTCCAGCTCAGTATTTCTAGCAGGGTTCTGCAACACATAAAATAAAGCTGAATATCTATCTTTAGGGTCAAATTTAAAAAAAAAAAATCACTAACACAACACTTTTTCAAGACCAGAAACGACAAAGTCAGGTGATAAATAATGAAGTGGAGGATGACAGATGGAGAGACCTGGATCACTTGGCAGGCTGGGTGCAAACAAGATAAAGAAAAGATAATGTATAAACAAGATAAAGTACAAACAAATACTTCAGAAAATAATGCAGCTGTTCTTCCTGGAAAGAAAACTATTCCTGGAAGTCGCTCTCCTGAGAGATTTTGGGGGTCCTTGTGATAGTATCTAGCATGACCCAATTGTGATACTGTGATAAAAGGCTTCCTCAAAAAGGGAAGATCAAGAACTGAAATATTCTCCACTGACACATCAGAATTATGTCCACAACACACCCAGAGAATAGCTGAGCTGAAGAAGAAGAACCGAAACGCTAATTTGGGGGTGAAAATCTCTGTATTGAATTTGAACCTTCTGAGCTTACTTTTTTAGCTTAGCACAGACAGGGCTAGCGATGCTTCCAGAGCAAGTGACTTTTGCCATTATTAAATACTCAAATTTAAGGAAGGTACAAAAATTATTTCATTATAGTGAAGATAGTTAACTCTTTCCTCTTCACACCCTTTCCATTTTTCCAAAGGCTGCTTATCCTGTCTTTTCCACCTCAGATGTGTTCACCCTTACCCAAGCTCCTCATCGCTTAGATTTTGGGGGCACACCCCACCTAACCAGATGTGGAGCTGCACGTGCTGCCTGTGTGGCAGCGTTTCAGCTGGGGTATTGCATGTGTGCCCTGGACAGTTTCAGCTCTAAAACCCTCCTGTGGGTAGGATGGTCTTGTGCACTGCTGGGCTGAAGGGCAAGCTGACAGCTCCCACACGGCAGCTGATAGACTCAGTCCTTCTGTTTGGCTCAGCACTTAATCTCTCATCTTTAGAAGGAGAAACTTATTTGTTCAAGTTTACTAAGAAAACATTTACGGAAGATTTTCAGAAACACGTTTTACATTGAAGCACGCGAAGCATCTGAGCGCTGACACCGATCTAGGCAGCCCCTGAACACTGCAAGGTTAGAAGGCGTTTTACCCCCCTCTCTTACAACAGCGTGTTGGGTTTGTTTTGCTTCAGATGTTTTGCTGGTTGAGCTTGCCTGGGAAATGCGATCAGTGCTTGAGGAAAAATAAAAGAAAACATACACATTAGCTGGAGATCAAGTACATTCTTCCAAAGGAAAAACAAAGCAAAACTCAGAGTGTTTTGCAGTGTGACCCTCATAATAATGTTTGCATTAGGCCTGCTGTCTTATTAATATTCATTTATGTTTGCAGAAAGTATTTTGCACAAAACCCCCATGCACACCAGGCAAAAAATCCCATTTGTTGTTATGTATTGCAGACACACACTGACAGGATGGTTCTAACTCCGAGCTAGTGATGGTCTCTGCTGACTTTCTCAGACAGAAACATTTTTTGAAGTTGATCTGTAATTTTGGAGTTTTGCTCTGTTTAGTTAGGGAAGAGACAAGAGCCCCTTGGGAGGAACCTTACTCAAGAGTAGAAGTCTGTCTAAAAGCTAAGACTAAAAAAGAAAAGGTAAAAGTTTGGTCAGGTCTCAGTCACTATGTAGGAGTTTAGCATCAGAGATATGCAAGGAGAATTAAGAGCTTTTCCTAATTCACTCAGCAAGCATAGTTTGTTCTTGTTGGTCCATAATAATAAAAAGTCATGACCTCCGCCTTCCACCTTCACCTAAAAACAGGATTTCACCTCCCAGACTACAAAATATGCTAAGTGCAAATAAAAATCCCTGCTTAGACAGTGGAAGAAACTCCAGTCTCTTCTGGGCAGGGCTGGCCATGCACAAGCACATGTTTTCACATTTTTAGGAAGCCAGACAGCCGACAGCATGCTGAGAGGCTTCGGGAAGAGCCCACAGTACGTCCCTCTATTTACCTCAGGTAATCTCTGCGGCAGAGAATGAGATTTGCTTTTGTGTAAAGAGTTGATCCAACCTCTCCAAGACGACAGTCACAGCAGGCGCACTTTAGACAGTCTTCATGCCAGTACTTATCCAGAGCCTTCAGCAGGTACCGGTCCTTGATCTTTCGGTTGCAGCCAGCGCAGCCCTTCTGCTTCCCTTTGGGTTGTACGGATAACATGGGCACACCTGCAACGCAAAAACAGCACCTCCTTTAGAGGACATCCACACAGCTCGGGCAGGCTGCCGGCGCTTGGGGCAGATCTAGGAGCAAACACTGCTGCCATTACAAGGAGCTCATGTTGCACAGAGCTGACAGTCACAGGCATTCTAACTTCATTCGCTGTCGCAGGCTGAGGGGGAGCGCGACACTTGCAGGAACTCTGCCCTTTTTTCCTAAGGGTAGGACTGACACAACGCACCAGACATTTTCTAACTAACATCTTGCAGCAGAATAAACTGGCTGCAATTTCAACATTTGTTTTTTCCCCTCATTACCCGTACCCTTGTGTTGTTAATTACCTGCCACAGACAATTAAAAGGAGCAGAACGGCCATCACTGTATGTACTCCCCACCCCGGTCCAGCATCTTGGCTGAGTGAAGTTTGATGGGGAAGGGAGAGGAGTGGGTATAAAAAGATGTGGTATGCCATTGTTTTTCCTCTCTTATGAATCCTGTTGGTGACAGAGGCCTGACTGAAAGCCAGAGCAGGCCAGGGGTTGCTCCAAAATAAATGTGATTCAAAAGCCCTTGAGGACTGCTGAGAACAACCCACCAGTGCCCCTCTGCCACTAGTGAAGATACACTTTTAAAGCAAAGCAGAGCTTTCCTCCTCCTCTCGTATCGCTGGAGAAGGTAGCAAAAAGCCAGGAGTTTCCTCCTCCCTGGAAACCCCTGCTGGGACTGCAAAGCAAGCAGGAGATAGATGGGTATGAGGTGGTGACAGCATGCTCAGGTCAGGAGGCTGAGGGAGACACTTGCTGTGGTCACCTTCCTCTCAGTGCTGTCTCCAGCCTTTTCCTTTTCTCCAAGCAGCCAGTGCCTGCCATGGTGAGCACTGTGATACCCGCCACCCTTCTCAGTTTAAGAGCCAGGCAGGAAAGGACTTTATGGAATCAATAGGCAAGGTGGAAAAATAAACAAGGATTGTACTGTGGGTGAGAGACAGGACAGGAAATGATGAAAGAAGAAATGAACTCACTGAGACGCCAGAATTCCATTTGCTCTAGAGCCTTGATTTAATTTGTTATGATTTTTATTTTTACTGGTGCCAGTCACTAAAAATGACAATGCTGGGCCTGTAACAAGCACACAGTGGGCTTAACCAATGCAGAGATGATGAGAAGGGACACTCTGGCACAGCAGCAGGTGTCACTGGTTATATACTCTCACACAAAGTTAATCCACCCTTTCTGTAGGAAGCACTGGATGTCCCAGAATGCAGCAGCTTGATAATAGAATTATTAACAGTCCCTTGACCAGAGAGGACCGAGCCAGAGCCACTGCAGTGACATTTGCTGCTTTCCTTAAAAGCCAGGGTGACCTGAGAGTGGCTAATGGCCAGCACATGTAAACCTACCACTCCTACAGTAATAATTGCTTTGTCAGAGCCATGAGCACACGACAATAGCACTTAAGACACCTCTACACAAACAGCAAGGTATTGATCCATCTGTAATCACTGGTCTCAGCAGCACAGAGACAGGCCAAGTAACATTCAAAAAACCCTAAAGCCTTAAAGAACCCTCCTGCCCTCTGCTGCAGCACACTCAAAACCCGCTTGCCAGGACTCTACAAGCAAACTTTTGGCACCAGTGACAAATCTGCAATGATTAGGTGAAAACCTGTATCTGTATTAGACTTCCACATAGGCAACCTGTAATGCTCCTGAGAGAAATTCTAGATACAGAGAAACACACACATTTGGGAAGAGGGACAACACAGGGAAGCATCAGAAGTGGATCATGCTGCAGGTGCCAGAGGTCAGGCTGCAGAAGTCTCATGTGCCTGGTCAGAGTTTTGTACAAGAACGAGGGAAGTGGGCCTGTTGTTCTAGACACATCTTTTTTGTTTGGTTGGTTTTTGTTTGGTGTTTTTTAATCCAAAATGCATTTCAGTAGAAAAGAGAAGCTTCAGTTTTCGAGTAATTTCCATGCTCTTCCCGACTCCACGCCAGGAAAGCTGCACATTGTGAGAAGAGGCTGCCTTGTTGTGAGGCAGAGAAGGGCAAGCACATGAATTTGCATTTGCAAGCTGTGTAAGATCAGTACCAGTGATGAAAGAAAATAGTTCGCACCTATGAAAACTAGGACCTAGATGCGCGAATTATGTTTTTAGATAGGAGCCCCAGACACCAGCAAGTCATTATTCACCCCCCAAACAGGCTCTCTAAATGTGCACCCTTAGAGGCAGAGGAGGATTTCTCACAAGGAGGGGGTCATCATACAATTCTTTTGCAAGGTTTGTGTAGGTAACACGAGGATCCTGCATCTGGAAAGACGTGGATTCCAGATAACCAGCACACCTTAAACCCCCACTCAGGAGAGCTGCTGCATGGGTGGGGTTTGAGATCAGCTCTGTGGTTCAGAAATACAAGATCCTCAGCCAGATGGGACTTCCCAGGGCCCCACTTTTGAAAGCAGTGCCTTTTCAGAGGTACAGCTGCCCTCCCCCAGAGAGAGGGCTCCAACGCAGCAGCAGCAGCATCGTCAAGCACAAGGGCAGTTGTGCAGGGATGGAACCCTGGCTGGGCCATTAGGAGAGGCTGGTTTGGTCCTTCAGGGCAGGTTAAGAGGGTCTCCTGTGGCAAACAGGCCTGGATGGCTGAGCGCTGACTGCAGGGGCAGTTCTGGTTCCATCTGTGGCCCTGCCAGCCCTCGCTCTCCGCAGCCATCTGAGCTCCTCGCTATTGCAACAGCATCGCTGTCTTATGAGAGGCTTCTGCAAGTAAGGGGAATGTAACACTTTGATTTGCTTCTAATAACTAGCAAAGGAACAGATATAGGTGTATTTTTAAGCAGTACTTTAAGCAAGGAAAAAAGCTATGTATTTGGTCAGTGTTCAGCAGGGGGCTTTCTAATGAAAAAAGGTACCATTTCAGAGATCATATGATGTTCAAAGCTGCTATTCCCACTCAGATAATAACGAGCAAGGTCAGCCTCTGCTGGTCAGGTTCAGTGTTTTGAAATTACATTTTCGGCTGTGAGGTTTCCCTCCGACATCCCAACCAACCGGTCTGCACGGAGCACACAAGCCACTACAGAAAGTTGCAGCTGCAATTAGCTGGTGAGTTGACACAGCAGGCAAGGCGTGAAACAAAATTTCAAAAACTGCCAAACTTGATCAGCAAGGGTTCCTCGAACACTTGCCATGTCATTTGCGAGCAACAAGAGAGAAGCATCTCAGAAGCTTAACCCTTTTCACAGTCAGAGGCTTGCACAGAGAGGACACAACACCAAACCCTGCTTTCCTCCTCCTGCCTCCTCTTTCCAGCAGACCTCAAGCAGCCTGGGCTCTGCAGGCAAAAACCTCCTAGAGAACTGCTCTTTCTTTTTGGTAATTTCCCCACCGCAAGACTGGGACGCTGCTTCATTTCTCTGTGTACATTTTCCCCCAGTACTTGCCAAAAAATGCCAAGAGACCCAGCTCAATTTGATAAGAGGCATGTGGTGTCTAACTGGGGCTGTCAAGAAACAAAGGGGTCACCTTCAACGAATTCCACATGTGCTCTGTGGGCAAGGATAAGAAAATGAGAAGTAGGGCTGCAGAACTAGAAAAATTAACAGCTGGACGCTCACATATTTAAATACGTGATCACAAGGGAACACTGATTATTGGCAAATTCTGAAAGTACCATCAAGTTGCTCTCTCCTCTCCTGTTGCTAGACATCCAGTGCTCTCTTTTCTTAGAAACAGTAGATGAATCCTTTCTATTTCTGGCTACCTACACTCCCTTCTTTGCCCTTTACAACTTAATAGACTTGCTGCTGGTAAATACAAAACTAAACCCGCTCTGAGTGCTCAGAGCTCCAATACACATTAAAAAATTATAGACACCACCTCTGGACATACTGAAATTTATGTCTGTGTCTAAAGAGGCTATTATTGTAGTGAGTAATCCAAACTTTACCTCTATTCACAGCCGGACAAACAAGCTTTAATCAGCCCGCATCTGCTCAGTCGGAGTCTTTCTGTAAAATCATTCGGCTGGCTTTATAACACAAGTGTCCACTAAGTACACCTCTAAATTTTTCTAAGCCATTTTACTGATATTTCTATTCACATGGCAATCAGCTACAGTTCCTCTAAGGGCACTGTTCATAAAGCCTCCTTTCCAAGAGAGCCTGGGAACTTTTCATAAATGGCAGACCTTTTAAATAACAGTTATCTGCACTGGTCCTACGGCGCACGGCTCCATAGTGCTCTGGTCTGCAAGAGAGCTAGAGGTCCCCTCTGAAAGCAGGGAAGTTCACCACCTAATTTCTCTAATGCAACTCTAAAGGTTAATTGGTCTGAAAGAGTAATGGGGGACTGCTAGCTAATGATATATGCCTCAAGGCTTTGCAGCTTGCCTGTATTTTATACACTCAGGTCCAGAGCATGAAACACAGGTGATATCACCAGGACTTTTCAGACCCCCCTCAGCCCTCGGCTACACCCACATGTGCGGGGAGAAGGCAGCAGGAGCTGAAGGCAGCTCTGTTCCACCTGCATTTCATGCCTTATTAGAGGGGGCTCCGAGAAGTGCCGCCGCTGCACTCCTCATTACCACTGCGGAGAACTC
This sequence comes from Melanocharis versteri, assembly GCA_013397845.1. Lineage (NCBI taxonomy): Eukaryota > Metazoa > Chordata > Aves > Passeriformes > Melanocharitidae > Melanocharis > Melanocharis versteri. The sequence goes on from VZTG01003985.1 coordinate 1,137,120, forward strand.
AAAACAACCCTAATGAGGAGAGCCAGAGCGTACAGCACGGGCTGGGAGGAGGGACGTCCTCCCACTCTCCCCGAGGAATCTGGCCAAAATCTTCAATTTGCCATTTATGACAGCTAATTAGTTATTCTATTCAAAATCTTTGCTTTAAATAAAAGAACTAATTATACACAAAGGTCAGTCCCCCACCTCCTGTGAAGCACACATAATTGGCTTATTTCCCCAACATTGTGTGTATGTTTTACACAATGCTTTCAGGCAGATGGCTTTAACTCTTTCCCTCGACAAGTTTTTTGGTGTTGGCTTTTTTGTTGTTGTTGGGGCTTTTGTTTGTTTGTTGGGGTTTTTTTTCAGTTGTTATTTTGTTTTTCTTTTTTTAAAACCCCAAAACTTTTCCTCAGAGTAGCTACTTTTAGGGTAAAAGCTTGCTCAACAACAAAGCAAATAACTATGCACACATATACAGTATTTCTACTCTCCAAAAGGTTTGTGACAATCACTCCCTGTTGTACAGCACCTTGCACAACACAGCACTGGAATTAAGTTTTTATTCTCCAGCACAAATTCTTCCTTGAGCAGTGCCTTCAGACACTGGTACTACATTTCTGAACCTTCTTCTGCCAAACACCACAGTTATTGCAGGTTTACATTACACTTAGTCTTTTTTTATTATTATTATTAAGTTGGAGTTTTTTTATTAATTTATATAAGTGGTTATTATAAGGATGCAGCATTCCAGTGCTAAAAGCAGTTCTGGTTTAAAAAACAGGGGTTTGGCAGTTGGGCAATTGAGCCTAGGTCTCAGAGTTCCACTTGAGGGAAAAAAATGTTTATTTCTAGCATCAACACCCTTTAAATGAACTGACCTCCTTTTGCCTGCTGACAAAAACCCCAGCATTTGGCTGCAAAAGATGAAAAAGTAACTGAAGAGTAGGAGTAATCTTATTAACTCCTGTCTCATCACAATAAATAGGCTGCAGTCTTATGTCTTTTATCAGAGGATCTGATATCATTTAAAAGCATTAGAGCCCTGCATCACCCATTTAAGTAAATGCAGACAGTCATTGCCAAAAAGATGCAGCGAATTTCATTCCCTTAAAAAGAAACTCACTTTGTGTTCCCAGTATTGTATTACTCACCTTCTGTGAATATTGTACCCTGTGAAACAAGTCAGACCTTGCACTCCCACTGAATGGAAAGTACGCTGTCTCGGGCCTCTTCTCCAAGAATTTCATCAGAAGAATTATGGCCAGCAAGGTGAAACTCATCATGTCATCTGTATATCCAATTAAAATGCGACATTTGGAACACCAAGTACTTGCAACTAAATGCTTATGAGTAAGCCTGAGACCATTCATCAAAATTATTCAATGAGAAACCACAATCTTTTTTCATTTCCAGTTTCATGCTGCAATACACAGCTGGTGATTTTTGCAGTGGCTTTAGCAATTCATTTGGGGTATTCTTTCCTCTGAATCACTACTAAACAAATTTCCCAAGCACGACAAAAAAGTATTTGGAGAGAGCAGTTAATGGGAGAAACAACATTTTGATCACCACTTCTATTTTGCCTATTCTGTAGACCTCTGCCTGATAACAAAGCAACTTCTCATTGCCCATACACTTCATGACAAGCTGCAGAGCAATATATTTTAGAGTCTAGTGTCTCCTGGCAGTTTCAGCTGCCTAAAAGTGACCCAAAGCTTCATGAGTGGCTTAAACCCCCCTCCAATTTCACATGTAGGGACCCTGTTTTCAAGCCATTTGCTCAGATAGACCAACATATCCAAAATAATTATTGGCACCATTTGAATCTGTACCAATGTAGGTCCTGATTCAGGACATGAAGTTTATGGTTAGAATCCAGATTTTCATTTTCTCCACAAGTTTTGAGTCTTCCATTACCTGCTTTTAGCCTCCCTCAATTACAGAGTTTCTCCTCCCAGAGGCCAACCTGTAGCTATAAAGAAACACATGGCAGTAGGACTAAGCACAAACCATAATAATTGTTCCTGCAAGACAGTTTCTATAAATCATTTCAGGAAGCAATGCTTTCCCTGTGCTCATAAAATATGTTTGTTTGAGCTTTAATTTTTCGTAATTGGCACATGTCCAAAGTTTATTCTTAGCACATCCAGTGTTTCAGTAAAATCCATTTTTACTGTTTGAAGCCCTGGAAGCAGTACAAAGACATGCAGATTTCTTCTACTTTCAACCTAATCTGAGAACATTCTGATCAAGTTTTCTCCATTAGTCACAATTTAGCATACTGCAGTCTGGCAAAGGTCCTGATTTCAGGTGGCCAGCCCCCTCCTTCTGTGCCTGTAGTAGAAAAAAGTCTGGCAATGGAGTGACTACCCTCAAACCACCCTTCTAGCAGTATAAGAATGAGAAAACTATTATTAGGGATGACTGGCCTGAAATTCATCCCATATTCCTCAATATTCCATCAATTTGCAGGTGACCATTGAAAAGACACTAAGCTCAGAAGTTGTCTGTTCAGTGGGTTTGGGTGTCAGAGCAAAGCGATGGAAGGAGAGGCTAAGTCAAATGGTCACAAAGGTAAGAACTCATACCTCACTTTCCAGCTCTTTTAAGAATAATCTGTGTACTAAAATTAAATATAAGGAGGGGTTTGTTTCCTTCCCCTTTTCCAAAAGGCAAGAAAATCAAACGGAAAAAGCTTCTACCAAGTTAAACATCCCAAAGAGTGATCGAGAAGTAAAAACTCCTCAGTTATTTCCAGGCCCATGTGCGATACTACACAATTCTCACCTCCCAGTTAAAATGGCCTGTTTAACATACCGAGGTTTCGAGACACGAGCAAAGATGTGAGGTGCAGTAGGGCTCAGGTTTAGCAGTGAAAGATTAACATCACCCTGACAGATCTGGCGTGCTATATATGTGAATATTTTAAGGAGAACAGAACTATATCGTTGCACAATCATCATCATCTTTTCTTCTGCCTCTTTGCAGACATACGCAATGTCAACCTAAGCTTTCGGCAACCTTAATAGAATTTCAGTGCCCACTGCCAAATGGCCATTTGATGTTCTGCTCTGTGTACACTGATGAAGCAATCTGTCACAGCCCTTAATGCAGGCAATGACTACCCAATCTAAAGCTTTCACAGGCTTATAGAAATTTCTCAAGACTTTTGGAGCCTATAATAATTTGCGCAATACCACAAAAGAATTTGGAATCCTGGTGCGCTCTGTATTTAATGAAATATGAATATACTCCTTTAAATGTTTCTAGAAGAAATCCTACTCAGGCCAAAAGCGTATTTTATACCATCAATCACCAGAAAGTTGTGCTGGCAACTCTGAAATAGAAAATGCTATCGTGATTGCAAGTTATTGTAGTATGAATATAACAGCCCCTCCTGCCCCTGTCCAAACTTACTGCCAAGCCAAGCCCTGATGCTCATGCCCTGTACAAGATTAGTGTAATAAGTACACTAGGACTAAAATTTATTTGCATGTTAAGAGGCAAGGAGAGATTTGCCTACGGAGAACGCAGAGGGAATGTATCTACTCAATGCAATCTGTGTAAGAGATACAATTGCTGTTGACTGACCTCCCAGAAGTCGTGAAATACACTTCCCAAGTGATTTAGAAAGATGCAGTTATCCGCCAAACCTATCCTCTTCTCCCTTTCCTAGAAAAACCAGAGCAACCCGTCTGCTATTAAAAGTTGAAAGGAGAAGGGCAAGCTATTTCCTTGTCTTCTTGTTGAAAGGAAAAAACACAACAGACAGTCCTTTGCAGGACCATTTGCATGCTGAGCTGTCAGACCATGCACTTTCCATTAAAGAGATAGCATCCCTTTTCATAAGTCCATTTGGGATCCATTTTAGTGTTATCTAAAAATCAAATCTACATGGTAATCCTTTTAATGTACTCTTGACTTTTAAAAACAGCTTTATGTTCCTTCAGGAAATGTTTTAAGCCATTACTCAGTAATTACTACTCACCCATGAAAACACTGATCTTTTACAATATATAATCAGTTTGCTGACTTAAAAAATAAAGCAGACTGGAATTTTGTCTCATGAAAGTAGCAAAGGAAAACCAAGGTTAAGAGAGCATCCCATCTCTTCCCCCCCCCNCAAGTGGTGTTTTTCTCCCGTTGTTTGAGAAAGGCTGAGGTGGTCACAGCTCCAAGTGCCTGTGTGTGGAGACTCTCAGTCTCAGCCGTGCACTGGTGAGCACTGTGCAAGTTAACCAGTAAATAAATACTGATTTAGGAAGTGGAGTTTGTATCACTGTAGATATAAATAATACCCTAACCTTTTGCAAGCCCTGAAGTTTTGAGTGACACTACACAACCTCCCAAAAAGCCGCGGAATTTGTGGAGCTGCTTTGATAAGCTTCAGCTGCATAAGAGCAAGTCTCAGAAGAGGTGTCAAAAATGGTTCACATCTAGTGCAGCTTTACTGGATTTGTCCACACCTGCACTCAACACAAGAACGCTCAGTCAGACTCCAGGGGCTTGAAATTACCTTGGAAGTCCTACTACCAGCTCCCGAAGGATTTGCCTTGCTCCTTTCCAAACCCCTTGAACCGGAGGTGGTTGGGAGGCAGAGGAGAGCTCGAGTGGGATGGAGAGCCAGAACTGCCTTGTCCTTTGCAGCAGAAGCCAGAAAGAGAAGCAGAGTGCATTTTGCTCAGGTACAGCTGCTGTCTGAGAAAGACCAGACAAAAGCCTGCGACTTGTGTGGTGCAGACACTCGACTACAGGAGGTCCCTGGATATCCTGGCCTTGCAAGCAGTTTGACAAAGACCCAAGATGATCATACAAAGTGCAGCCCACCAAAAACCAATCCTTCCTCTCCCAGTGCTCCTCTCCAGAGCACGATGCCCTTCTTGATGGCTCTGGCAAAGCAGTTTAATATTTCAAGACTAGATAAAGAGCAGGGTGATGTTTGTTAGAAAGAATTTGCTGTACCTTGCAAATAATATCAACCAAAGTTGTTGTTCTCTTAATGCCATGAAGACAGAGAAGGCAGAGAAAGCAGAGGCTAAAAACTTCATTGCCTCTGTTCTTCTGTTTACTGAGGTGGAACTTGAGCCTTACTGAGCCACAGTTTGCTTCCACCGTCAGATTTTACTCTAACCTATTTTGCTACTGCAATTAGGACAGAGAAAGTCCCGCTCTTGGACATTTCCCCTTTCATTCCCAGGAAAAAGTATGCAGACCCCAGTGCAAGGCTGTTCATTAAACATTTGTTATAGCTGCAGTTGGCTAGTAACTATATGCCTCAAATTAATTTTTATTATTCACTTCTGATTAAGTCAGAGCTCACAAGCCACAGCTGGCCATTAATGCTACCCTTCTTTACAAGAAAATATGCTGATAAGAATGAAAAGTGGTTTCTTGGCTGTTGTATATTCATTCCGTAATGAGTTCCTTTGAGGTGACGTATAGAGGCAGGATTTGAGCACTATTACCCTGGACAACAGGAAAGACACAAGTAAAATTGCAAGACTTTTTTCATTTGTTCCTTTTTTGTTGTTGCTTTTTCTGTTTGGTTTTTTTTGGGGGTTTTTTTTTGGTCTTTTTTTTTGACATGGCCAAGCAAGGCTTTGGAAACCCTGCTTCAATTCCTATATTCCAGAATAAAGTGAGCACTACTGGTTTGGGGCAAGTTAGCATGACGTTTAGTTTGCATTAAAGCATCCTAGAAGTCACATGAAGTGTATCATAACAGAGCATATTCTACTCTATTAAGCATTCAGGAGCATCACAGTATTCAGAATATGGATGAGAAGTTGGAATTGCACAAGACATTCCTCCTCTTACGACTGACCGCTGAGTTGAATTCAAGCTGATCCTGAGGGAGCCATTTTCATTAACCTACTGTAGCTCTCTAATCCTATTCCTTGAATTTCAGACCACCACCACTACGAGAATTTATGACCTGCTGCTTGCACTTTGGATGGTGCTCACACTTCACTCTTTTCCTCAATGCATCCTGCTCCTCTGGACCATTACCACTGCCTCATGCAGCAACCCATCCCCTTTAAAGTGGAAGCCTGCTCTTCAATTCAGTTCTTTGTGCTCCATTTAATTCTCACCAACATACGTGAAGACGACGACGGTTACGCTTGGCCAGAAACAATGAAAAAACATAATAATCATTTGACCCAACCCAATGTGCAGAACAGAGAGCCTCCTGAAATGTACCACCTGAAGTCTGGCCCGGATGTGTAGCTACTAATGCTTTGCCTGAAACCTCAGACTAAAAAGAAATTCTAAACCACTAGCCTTCAGCTCCAAAAAATGCCACATTTCCGGGCCAAAAAACTTACCGAGCAGCTTTTCCTCCGCTCCATTTCCGCGGGAGTGTCCGCCGCTTGATTTGCTCAGTTTTCGCCCACCTCATCATGAGACTCCTGACTGCTGAAAAGAACTCCTTCACTGAACTAATGAAATAAGGAGTCTTAAGTGCCCTGCAATCCTTTTTAGAAAAGGCTGTATCTCCAGATGAGTCTCAATTTCACAGCATCAGGGAACCGTGTGCCAACGCGCTGAACCGGAACGCCAGGGCTAGCAGGAGCTGCAGACAACAATGCTAACATCAGGGTTATTTTAGATTAGAGCACTTCCAAATCAATTTTGGATTTAAACTTTTAAATGCACTCTCCAGAAGGAATCTGCACTGACTGAGTATTTTCAAGGCTAATTTTCTAAGCTTGAATGAAACTCCTTCTTATCTAAGAAAAAGACGCAACTAACCTTTGCCACAAAGGCTGGGTCACAGCTAGAAAACGAGGCAGACAACAGTCCTAGAAAGGAATAAACTGCCTAACGACACATCCATAAAACTGCTAACAAAAAAATAATAATAAAAAAGCCATACTGATTCTGCTGGGAAGAGATTTTAACTGGGGCCAGAAGCCGTCAGGATATTTGGGATCCAGGGCACTTCTCCTATAGCCGAGGTACCCCCATCTCCCACAAGCAGTCCCATTCTAGCAGGGGTAAGGGGATGCTCTGCGATATGCAGGAGAGCAGGGCTGCACTCTAGGAACGGGCATCGCGCTGCAGTGGGATAAAGGAAGAGCTGAACATCCACAGCCTGACGGCAGCTTTTTTCCAGACTGAAACTCCTGCCGAATTAAGACAGATTCTCAGCACTCTACAGAAAAGAAAGTGGTTGTGATGAGAGAAGAGAATTTGTAAGACAGATGGGAGAGTTAAGGTTAAAGTTCAGACCAGAAGCAATTAAGACGGGTAAGAGTGCTCTGCAACTTGACACAGGTTTGCTTTGTATTCAGAACTTTTCACTAGCATTAAGCACCTTAACTTGTGTATAGAGAGATTATAATTAAAACCTGACAAGCTTAAATTAGCCATTTCGAAAGGTTCTCCAGAAAGCTTTTAAAGTAGACTAAACATATCTATTAAAATGGAAGAAAGGAAAAAAAAAATCAGAGCCATTTTCAGCTACAATAGTTTTCCCTACCTAGATCTTTCAAGAGATTAGACAAATTTGAAATCAAAGTTCTGCAACTGTCCAAAGCCACTTAACAGGGGGGAGAGAGAGGAAGCGTGGCAATTAGAAAAACCTTTAAAACCCCCTCTATTTAATAGCCACAATCCCTTGGATGAACATAAGCACTCCAGAAACCCCATTAAAAAAATAAAAAAAAAAAAAGAGAGAGAGAGAGAGAGAGAGAAAAAGAGATCCTTATTCCCCTTTGGGATTTTGAGCACTTCAGGGAGTGCTCTATTATGGTTCCCCAGGGACGGGGGAATTATGTCAATCTGCCACAAGGTGGGCAGTTAGTGAGGGAGGCAGCCTGGGAACTGGCTTTCACCAGGCCACTCTAATTAAAGCATAGGGAGCATTTTCACCTCACACTGGCTATTTAGATTAATTCCTAGTGTTTCAATGCTCTACAGTTTTTCTACGAGTTCAAGAAACTGAATCTAAAGCAAATTTGCTCTGTATCAAAGAAAGGAACATATCCACCAGTGCCAAATGACACCAGGTAATTTTTTCCTGCTCAAAAGAAAAAAGCTACAAATATTTTGGTATTTCAAGAAAAAGTTCACCGACTATAAGTATCTATAAACCAGGTTGGTGAAAATAAGTCATTAAGGGCAAGGCTGCTGCAAAGTCCACTTTATTACTTCCAAATCATGTTATATTCCTTCCTTCCCTGCCTTGCCTGTCCATAAAGCAGATGCAGACCTGGAGAAATGGCTGGTCATCTAGCTGGGACACAAGACCCAAGGCTTGGTTTCCCAGTACCCACGTCCAGCCCTGCCATGCCCTCCTTTGCTGCCCAAGCCAAGCAAGCAATGCCAGCTGGCTCTCAGCACACCTTTCGGTGAGGAAACAGCTTCAGACGTTTGCTTATTAAGAAGCTAAAGAAGCTCCTACATTAACCTGTTAACCTAAAAACAACCCTACATTATTCCTAGCTCTGATTGCTCCCAAAGCCACATCAGCTTCTCTCAACCCTTGTTTTTAAAGCTCTGGAGCAGATGCTTTTATATGCATGAAGTGCATGATATGGGTATTTGGATAGGCCATAGGGTGCCCTTGTCACAACCTGTTGCATGCTGAAGACTCAGAAGTTCCACAATCACAGCATCCTGCTTTTGGGTGAGAAAGGAAGGTGGTTAGGTAGTGGAGGAACAGAAGACAGCACAAATGTAGGAAATATGGTGCAGACATGAGCGCTGTAGTTCTTCAAAGTAAGGCGAGAGCCAGCGCCTGTCCCTGAGAAAAATAATCAAGCTGCAGCAGCAATGATCGCTCTAAACCCATGTCGTTTATCTGCAGCCTACATTCATTGCCTCCACATGCAAACTGTAATCCTTTTCTCCAATCTACCTCAACTCTACTGCACTCCATGCAGCACCTCTTTTCAGAGGACTGTCTAAATTATCTAAGCGCAGGAAAAAAGAACGTTACTTTAAAGCAAGCCATGATCTGCCACAGCAAAGCGTGAGATGAGTAATTTGTTACTTCAAGTGCTAGGAGGTCTTTTTTTTTTTTTTTTTTGAGTGCCAACACTATTTGAAGCGGTAATGTGCATATAGAAATCTCAATTTACTTTGCTTCATCTTCATAGCCCACGAGGGTATTTATTCCTAATTCACAGTGAATCAAAAGTCTGATAAGGAAAAACAACACCTGCTCCAGATCTGATACCTAACGGAAGTGTGTGAATGAGGATTTCCAAAGCTCCACATCCATTTGGGTCCTTAACTGAACTGCTTACGAACAGGAATAGGGTGAAAAAGAATAGATATCTGCATTTCAGGCACCCTAAAGTCCAAGTAAAAAAAAATCTATCCCAGTTTTGGTTATCTGTAGCAGCAACTTCACAGCAACTGCCGGGTGTGCAATTGCCACTCAGTTTTCAGAGAATTAAACAGCAGAAGACTTCTCCAGAGACTTCTCACTTTTTATGCAGGTTCAGCCCTATTTTCACTTCATTCCCAAACCTAGGGCAGCTGAAATCCATCTCCACTCCCAAGCAGGTCCATCAGGCACAGCAGAGGAGGGCAGATCCCTCCTCCCAGCGCTGTAGCAGGACCATTGCTGTACCCTCCACCGCCTGTCCCACCGTGCCTCTGTCTGCCCCTGCTGACAGCTGTCCTGGAAGTTCCTGGCAGGAATTCCTCTCCCAGGTGAGCGCCTCTGCTCCCCTCTGAGAAGAGTTTAGCTCAGTTGTCTCGAAAACCCTCAGTGGTGACATCTCCCTATTGTCTTCTCCCCTCTCTCCCAGTTCCCTCAGCCTCTCTCGGAGGGTACCACCAATAAGATGGCTCTGAATTGGACTCTCTAAGCTCTCTCTAGTCTGTCACTAGCAGGGCTGGCCAGCTTTGATGGACATGCATCTTGTGCTCAAAAGCCTACAGCTGATCTCTGACCTCTGGGGAGCAAAAGCTTGTCACTGTTATATAGCATCACCAACGATGTGAATCAGGTATTCCAAAACATTTACGTTTATTTTAATGAGGTCCATCACCAACTATTCCCACAGCCTGAGCAATCAGAAAATTTGATTTTTAAGAAAATATAATTCCAGAGCTGACACTGCATGTTTTTTGTCTAGAGACTCCCACATTACAACCATAGAACTGGGGGGAGAAACGTGTCCATCTCCAAAGAAAAGTGAAGCCAACGAGCAGCACAATTTAAAGAGCCAAGAAAACCGGGGGAAACCCTTCCAATGCATCAGTGCTCTGAGACATCCTCTATCTATGCAAAACGGGCACCACTTCCACGCTTGAGATTTGCCCATCCCTCTCTCCAGGATCAACCCTCAGCAATAACAACAGTTCATCTGCAGCTGCGAAGGTCAAGGGCTCCGCCAGCCCTCCGGAGATTTGAGCTACTGGTTCCACAGAGTCTGCCGGTATCAAATCTGACACTTAGATTAGTAGTTACTCCCCAGACATATCTAGTTTCCCATTTCTTCAGTTTCTAGTGTCAAAATACACTTGCAGTACAATATGCAAACCTCCACTGACAATATCCTCTCTCTCTCTCTCTCTTCAGTTGTGCTGGGAGGAATGCCGATTTTTTTAGGAAAAAGGTGCACTTTTATGTTGATGTATTATCATACTCATATACCCCTGAGCTCATGTTTTTGTTACAAAGCATCAAAAATGGTAAAGCTGCATTCCACAGTTACTATCACATTATCAGCAGACAGAGAAATATTTTGGAAGTTGGCATGTAAGACAGATGCTCTGCATTATAAACACCAGAGAATGATCAGTCTTTGATACGCAGTTCATGGATGGCTTCATCACAGCTCCATTTGGTGGCTTTCCTTGAGCCAATCCACTGCAGCACTACATATCACTCCGCTAAGATTTGGATCAGCACAGGCACCTGCACGTTCCCCTCCTCAGAGGCCAGTGAAGAGTTAAACCAAGGCACCACTTCTTCCCATTTCACACGACAAAATCAGAGCAAACCTGTGTCCTTGCCTCTTCCACAGCCTTAATGTATTAAGACTATTACCCACTTTAACTCATCATGAGCAGGGTTTGCCTCATTTTTGTCCTGAACTGTGAAGCGGCAACTTCTGGCAGCACTTCGGCAATCCAGGTCCACTCACCCACCCACGAAAGGCTCCTGCCACACAAGAGCCACTGTCCCTTTGTTTTGGGATGCCAACATCTTAAAAGCCTTACAAGCAGAAGGGGCAACCTGAGTAATTTCATGCCCAGCTGCAAGGAATTTTTAATAGGGAAGGAGACAAAATGAAGCTTAAAGGGCAGGTATTAAATCTCATCAGTCCACTGTGTGCCAAGGTTATTAAGAAAGTTTGGAATTACAACAGAGCTCTGCTTCAAAACCCACAGACCTGGTTCTATTTAAGTAGCTTGCAGACACACACTTGTGTCATTCAAGATGCTTTTACAGGGGCCCAAAGCTGCATGAGCAGCCTGCACACAAAAGCTGTCCTGGAACAGCACATGGTGCCAGAGAACTTGTCCTCATCGGCTCCACCACAGTAAACAGGCACCAGCTTTGTCCCATTAACTGCATTTATTACATGGCTGAGCCGGGTCCTTTCCCTCTCCCTCTGTGTGTCAAAGGACAAGCCAGCTCTGAACTCCGGGACTTTTTATAAAACTGCCATTGGTGATTTTTGAGTTCCATTAATTCAGGGACAATTCTGCAGAGGAAGTCCACATTTGGATACAGTGCACTTTGTAAAGAGTCGAGAGAAGAAAAAGAAGCCACAGCAACACAGAAAGGCTCAGGCCACAGAAACAGCACGAGGATATCAAATGTTGCTTTAAGTGCTGAAATATTTGTGCTTTGAAAGAAAAATGCCTTCAGGAATCCCAGCAGGAGTCACCTCTATATAAAGACTTCGCTTATAAAGGGACATTTATTATTCTCAATTAATGACATTCTGATAGACACGTTTACATTTCTGCGTGTCAGATTCAGCAGAATACAAAATGACTGAAGGCCTCGTATTTTGCTCTGAAAACGGCCATAAAAGGATCTAAAGGTGACAAAAGAGGAAAAAAAAAAAGAAAAATCCACATTTTCTAGAAGACATATTATGTCCTTTGGTTCCTTACAGTTCTGATGCCTGGTTAGTACAGCAAGGCTTTCAAAATACAGATTTAAACCTGCAAACAGCAAAGCGAAATGCCACTACAGCTCCTCATGAAATTAGGTGACGACCACACTGAGAGGCAGTAATAGATCTTGATCACATCCTCCCATGGATTATTAGAGAAACCTAATGTGGCAGAACAGTGTATAGTAGGTTTCTGGAAAAATGAATAGCTAGAAGTCTCAAAAAAATTCACACTTTGCCAGCAAAATGTATATAATGTTACTGGATTTCAAACATCCGAAATAAAAGGAGATAGAGAATGAACACCTTCATCTTGTAAGAAAAAACAACTTGTTTTGGGGAAAATCTAGAAATAAAAAGCCACTTCAGTGACATGTTGTAGCTGAAGCACCAATAAATTCTTCCCACATACACACACATGCCCAGAGGTTGCTGGTGGCACAGCACACACACGGTCACCACCGCCACACAAACGTTTGTCACTTGTGAGCCTCCCTAGGGCTGAGGAGAAAAAGACAACATCAACTAAACCACGAGAAGGTAAGGATCATATTTAAAAAAACCCAAAACAGTACAAATAAAAGTGCAGGTACTTAAGGCCCAAAGGTATTGCAGTGCCCAACTCCTCGAGGCAACAGGTCGTCTTTGTGACATGTGAGCACACGTTCATCAACCATCAAATCCTTTTTCAGTCACCTCCAAATAATGTACATATCTAGAAGAACAATTTTACTTATGCTCACTCTCATTTTTTTTGCTGGGAAGCGCTAAAGACTGTTTGCTTCACCAAAAATTGGAACACTGGTTGGTTTTGTCATTGGGTGGGTTTGTTGTGGGCATTCTCTGGTATTTTGTTGTCGTTGTATTTAAAATTAAGAATATCCCATAGAAAATGTAACCTTCCCATCAAGTTACAGAAGACTTCAAATAAAACTGCCTAACCACCAAATCAACTATATAAATCTACATGCTGTGGGTATTCCCACCCAACGGCCCGATGCTAGACCTGTAAATAAGTAATTCAGTACTCAAGTAATAGCTGCTAAATTTAAAAAGCACCCACAAAACCTAGTAGCTTTAACTGGAGCCTTCAATGCCCAGATTTGGTTTCTCGGGCAGGGTGGGAAATGCCGTTTACTACCACGAGGGAAGTACAAGTGCTGAAAATTAATTCAATGTCTCCAGGCATGAAGCTGTCCCTCAGCCCAGGGGACCGGGGATTTGCGGGCTCCGCCACCACCTCTGCACTCACAGGACAAGCCCACCCCAAAAACCCTCGGGAAGAGCTGGGATGCCAGCAGCTACCCAGTTTGGATGAAGCACTATGAACCAGAAAAATCTCAGATTATAATTGCAGTTCTGCCACTGATTTTATGTGTGAAAATCTCTGCATCGGTGCCTTTGCTGGCGACGGGGAACCAGCAATGCTGATTATTTCCAAAAGATTTCAAGTGGTCTCCAGCATTGTGAAAAAAAGCACCAAGTTGCTTTCTAAGTGTAAATGTGCTGCCAGCTGCAAAAGATTTAACATAACAGGCTACACTTACCTTATCCTAAGATCCTTTATCAAAGGCCAGGTAGATTAAAGAGATTAAACTTTTGGAGTATTTTCAAACTTCCATGAAGTACTCACACGAGTTTACATTTTTTTTTCCCGCAAAAAAACCTTTAGAAATTGTGAGGCACTCTGGCAGATACAACGCAGATGTATCTTACCAGCAAAAAGGCAGTTTTCCCTCCTTCTAAATGATGGAAAGTCAATTTGCATCATAATTAAACCAAGGCCCTGTAACGTTACTTTTAGTTAAAACAGTAAACTACTATAATGAAAGTGTACCTGGGGAATATTTAGAGAAAGCACTAATGATTTCTTCCCTAGTGGTTAATAAATTCACTTCCAGATCAATTTGTTAATGATAGAAACTTGAGAGCATAAACAGTTACAGAAGCACATTAGAGTGTGTCTTTCTCAGTATAAATGATTTATTACAATGATTAGCAGCACATAAACAATTTAAAATACAACTCTAATCAGCTTTTTGGAAGAAAAGGAGAAAAACCTTCCTGACTCCTTCTACACATTATGTTTTACTTTTCTAAGTGTGTACTCTTTAATTAAATCCAAATGCCACAATAAATTTAAAGTGTTTTATTACCACCCTGGCTAACTAAGCCATTCATGCAAACACCCATTATATTAAACCAGATGCAGGACTGAAAGTGGTTGAGGAGAGAGGAGAAAGAAAGCGGGGGAAAGGCAATTACTTCTATATTTGACAAGAGATTTGTACAAATGTTTAAAGACAAGAAGATCTTTGGCAAGGTTTCTCTGTTTTATCCAGGGAGGCCGGCCAGCTAATTGCCCTTTGATACCTGTTTCCAAGTTTGAAAGCGTCGCACCAGGTTTAACTTTCCCCATCCAAAGCATAAGGAGGGGACAGGAGAAAGGCAGGAAAACCCGTCTGCGTGGAACCTCGTCCAATTCACCCCAAACAGCCAAGGCAAACCGTGCCTCCACCTGTAAATACCCACACCCACTTCTGTGCCTGGGGGAGAGCAGTGGGATAAAGACATTTCCTTCCCAAAAGCTTTGAGATCTCTCCCCCGAGGTGGCGGACAACCAGCCCTTGCTGTTCATGATGGCCACCACTCGCCTGTGGGATGAAGGGCCACCTCCCCTCGGCAGCGTCCGGCGGGGAGCTGGATGTGGCCGGTCATCCCAGACAGCTGTCCCACCGCCCGGGCTGGTGCCACCAGCACAGCGAGGGACAGCAGCAGCACAGGGCATTTCATCTAAGACTACAGGGACAAGGGGAGGGAAATGCTCCAGGTTAGAGAAGCTGTGAGGGAGGGAAGGAGAGAGGAAGAGGGAAACGCAGCCCTAGAACCTCCCAACCCATGTGGCGATCCCGAAGCCTCAGGGCCGCTCCGCAGCACTTTGTTTTACTGCTTCCTCAGCAGCCTGGTCTAAACAGGACAGATTTAGCATAGTTCAACAAAAGCTACCCATTAAAGAAAGCAGCTGTGATTATTAAAATAGGTTAGAGAAAATGGGCATGGTGCAGATAAAGCTTTTGACCTCAGCATGCAGCTCTCTCAAGAACGTTTTAGCATAATTTATCTAAATTAAAAACCAAACACCAAATTCCAAAATGGCACAAAAAGATCGTTTAAAAAATGCGATTAAAAAAGCAGGTCAAGGGTTGGAAATTAGTAATTACTACTACAATTAGCCAAAATCAGACAGAGACACATGAATTGTGCACATTACTGCAGTTCACGTCAGAAAGGCAAATGTGAGCAGAGCGCAGAAGAAAAAGCTGCGAGTCGCAGAACCACTCGTATAATTAACCTCTGGCACAGCAGAGGACCTGCTCTTGTAAGTTTGCGTCATTTGTTTCTAGAGAGAAGTGCTGCCAGCTCCTACACCCAGCTATCACACCACGCTCTTCACCAGAAACCCAATTCCTTGGAAACCAATATTTTGATTTTCTTCCGTTCCAAGACCTTAGCGCATCTTCACCCTATTAGCAGTGCATTTGCCCTTCACCTCCTATTTTAACAGTTCTGAAAAAGATGAGGAAGGCCAACATCTGAACGTCCTGGTATTGAGAAGAGGTCATTTGCCAAAAATGCCACCTGCTAGAGTCCATATTGTTTGAGAGCAAAAGCCTATTGAGAGCTGCAAAGAACAAAACATAAAGGTTTTCTAAAACAGACTACTTAGCACTGGATGGAGACAGAAATACTCTGTATGCAACTAGCATCCTTCAGATGATTTTCCTTAGGTTTTGGGGGGATAAAAGATAATTTAACAATTAGCACTTTGTTCCCACTTCAATCTCAGAAGGGCTCTTTGTGAGCTTCCTTGGAACAACTCTGAAAGAGCTCAGTGGGAAAGAACAGACTGACTACTGTTTTGAACTATAACCAAAATGAACTATTCTCTAGGTTCTCCCTTGAAGCTATCATCTACTTTAGGTTAGATGAGGGAAATCTAGGTTCAAATCTTATTCAGGCTCCAGTTTAATTTTGAGAGCTCAGAAGGCTCCACAAATCATTTTAAGTTAAAGTAATGAAAATAGGTGAACTTGAGAAGGTGGACAGGCACGAATGATCTCTTCCAAAATAGGGAAGAATCCATCTGCTCCCTTTTAAAGTGCATAAAAGTCTTTGTAGCAGTAATGAAAATTCAGGGATGTAAGTCATGGACATCATAGCAGTCTATTAGAGAGAGGACTGGGGCTGTATTACAGAATACTGTGAGCTGCGGTGATTATATAAAAGGGATGCAGCAAAGGCAGCATAGCAGAGGGCAAGTCAAATGATTCAAGGACTCAAGAATCTCAGCTCTTCAGAAATGGAGGGAGAAATGAAGATTTCTATCTTTTGAAGAGGCAGGATGAGCACAGAGCCACACAGATGTCTGAGAGAAGCTGTGAAGATGAAGGCGTAAAGCAGAAAGGGCTCCTCAGATGCAGAAGGCAAATGGCTGCACCTCCAGGTTTGCACCACAGCTGCCACAGGGACAAACAGGCTCAGCCACAGCGCTTGGGAAGGTCTCTGCACTCCCTCTCTTCGCTCCACACACCAAACCATCCCCTTCAGCCATGCACTGCCAGGCAGGAGCAAGGCACAGCCTCCAGCCGAGCACCTCAGCTGAGGTAGAGCTGGTGAGGGCATGGGACAGCCGGGCCCCGGCTGGGGGCTGCCCATGGGGTGTCTTCAGCTGTCTGCAGCTTGAAACAGGGGCTGGCTTCTGCTTCCCAGCCCTGCGCCAGCAGCACCATCAGCTCCCCCTGCACTGCTTCCCACAGGACAGCCACAAGGCCGGAGGCACTGACTGCGTGCAGGAACTCCGGGATCCCACAGCAGAACTGGATGTGAAACCACCCTTTTGAGCCCTCTGCACGGGGCTGTGGCACAAAGAGGTGAAATGCTACACTCGCCACCTCCCAGTTCTCTCCTTGGATCTGGCTCCTGTGAGGCTCCCTGTGCAAAACCAGCCAAACCTCATGAGACGACTTAATACTAGTTGATCAGTCATCATGTAAAGTTAAGACCAAATTTTGACAAACCCTTAAGTAGCTAGAAATATTCTTCTGTGTATATTCTAAAAATGGCAGGTTCCACACCCCCCCTGCATCAGTTCTTCTAACTTGGAGCCAGTAATACCAGAAACTCACAAAACCCCCAGCACATCCTGCTTTAAGCTCATGCATGCCCTTCTCCCTGGTGAGTACACTTACTCCTCCCAAACACAGAAATCCAGTTTACTTCCACATTTCCAAAGACACTTATGTGCTTTGTTGCGTATCTCTTTGCTAATATTTTTAAAACATCGCCATGTACCTTATTTGGTTTGTGCATTGCTCCCAAATTGGTTTTCCCTATTTTAGAGCAAAAGCACTTTGCCATAATACGTAGTATATAGCAGAGTAAATCAAGCAAGGGGAGAGGTGAGGATGACATATTAAATTGCATAAGTGATACAAAAAGCACAGCCAGATTAGCATTTGACGCACAAGAACACAAAATCTTACTCCGAAAGTAAAGTCGAAACAGACTGACAGCCAGCACCCACGCTGATCTGCCCTTGAGTCTGGTACTGAAACAAGAATCACATGAAATTGCATGGTTTTTTTGCAGTTCAGCACATAGCATTCACATCTGAGATCTGGAGCCCCGAATTTCATCTCACCACAGATTACCAAAATGCTGCTATTTTACAAAAGTTACTGTACTCTCATTGCACTTCTCAATCTTTTTCTCGATGCATAACTCAAACACTCAAACTTAGAGGCTATTTCTTGCTCTTCTCTAGGCATACACTGACCTACACAGCATAGCACCAAAAAAATAAAAACACAAGCAGGATCAAGTCCTGTTGGGTTTTTCTTCCTACATTATGTCTTAGTGATTTCTTCAAGGACATAGAAAGCATTTTCAGCATTTATTTCATGACAATCCTGCTATTCAGCATCCACAGGATGTGCAAGACCTTTCCTTCACTGGGTAGGTATCTCTCCTGAACTCACATGGAAGGAGTGCTCTGAGAGCTGGCAGGGAAATGCTGAGTAAACACAGCCCTGCTATCAAGACTACTCCTTTAGTGACGAAATCATTCAGATGTTAAAGTTGCCTCAAGCGCTTGATCATGACATGCAGCGTGAGGAAAGTTCAAAATCAACTCCTCCTCCTGCATTCTCATACAACTTCAAACAGTAATAGGCACTTACCTGGCTTGCTTTACAGATCTTGCTTTGATAAGCAAAATTTTAACTAGGTTAATCCCATTTGAAGAGTATTCATTTAATTGAAGCAGAATGAGACTTGTCACACTGTTCACAGCTGGTACTGTAACAACTCTCATGACTCTCCCTTGTAGCAGGGGCCAGCGTAATAATCGTCACAACTGACTTGTTCTGCAGATCTGATAGAAACTTAAGCCAAGACCAAGAAATGTTTGCTTTCTTTGATTAAGCATCGTGAAGGAGCATTCTTTGGAGAGTCAGTGCTGCAAGATCACAAGCTGAATGAGAACAGCACACACTGAGAAACCATAAGTACAGTTCAGGATTTGGCAAGGGATTTGTCGAGCTCAAATTTCTATCTACCTGCTTGGGACGGGAGTAGAGTGGGAAACAAGTCATCATTTGAGACTAAAACACTTGGAGCTTGTGCAGTGATGAGGAAGGAGCCAACTGCCCTGAGCAGAAAGAAGACAGGATGAAAGGAAGCAGAAGCAAACACTGAGTATCCACCAAGCACAGCACGAGGGCTACTGCAGCATCTCCACAGCTCCTTAATGCACTGTTCAATTTGGTGAAATGTTTACAGTGGCAAAAGATGGTCAAAATATTTGTCTCAAGAGGCAATCAGAGTTTTGTTTACTGTACAGAAAATGGATTCAGTTGTGTACAGTGCAACATGCCACAACTAGACTACAGTGACCACAAGGCAGGAGCCCCTCCAGCCTGCAAGTGGATGTGAAGCGAGGACACGATTGTCAGTCTCTGGTGTCATTTTTCAAGTCTTGCAGATGGAAACTGTCTGATTTCATGGCCAGTCACCTACAGGAGACATCAAAATCGTTCTCTTTTCCTCCACCTTGGCTGGTGCAGTTGTTGCTGCCATCAGCTCGCTGAGGATCTGGCCAACACATATTTTTCTTCTGAGAGTGACCACTGGCAAATTGCAGCTCTGGATGCAAGTATAGCCAAGCGCCCAGGGGGAACACAGAAATTGCACTGGGCACAATTAAAGCTGAGCAGTACATTCCTGCAGCATGGCCTCTCTGCTTGCTCTAACTCAGAGCCTGTCAGCATTTCCACCATCTCTTCCTCCTGGATTTCTTACAACAGTTGCAAGACAAAAAAACCCTCAAAATAATCCCAAAAAACTAAAAAACACCAAGGTTTTAGTTTAGCCTAGAATATTGGCTTACAGCCATATTGCACTCATCCCAAGACAACCCAGAAGAACCCCTAAGAAATTGCTCAGGGAAATCTGATCTCTTTAAGACAGATGCACCAAACTCTTGAGGTTGTTCGGCTGGGAACAGCACTGATGTCTCTATCAAACCCCAAGAAGGGCCTCAGTGCTGTGGCTGTCACCAGAAAGGTCTTCAGCATACCAGACATCACAGGAGGCAGGAAATCAGGAATGCCCACCTTCAGCAAGATGCTCACTGACTCACACTAGCTGGCCCCTGTGTCCTGGCTGGAGTTTTAATGCTGGTGGGGCACCTTCCTTGGATGCTCCGTCATTTCAAGGAGCCACTGGCTTGGTGAGGAGGTTGACAGGAGGTCAGGAGCACACCTCAGCCCAGCCCATTTTCTTTCCATAAGGTGCTCAGCAGAACTTCCACATGATGGGCTCAGTTGCAGCAGTGCCTGCTTTGGTCCAGACCCTGATGGAGCAGGAATACACCAGGCTGCAGCCTGGCACTGCTCCCCACTGAGCCCATCGCTGTGTGAGGCAGCTGCATTCAGCAGAACCTGTTAAAAAGCTACTTCAAGGCTAGCAACTGCAAGTGTGACACCACAAACCCCACAGCCTCATGTGAGTCAGCACCATTAATGTCATTCCCACATTAATGCACCGTGCCTTTGAACACTGATGCTCACACGAAACCAGGTTAAAAATCTTCAATTCCTGAAAAAGGAGCAGTGATAGTGCTGCACCAAGCTCATTTTATTTGGTCTGGGGTTTATTTTCCCATTCAAAAGAGCACTCTGCTGCCATTTCCACTACAAGCAATCCCATCTCATTACGGTCAAGCCCACAGGGTAGACTGTGCATAGGGGAAGAGAAGGAAAGATTATGTGATACCTAGGAGCTGCACTTGCTGAAGAACAGCTGCAGCAGGCAGTATCCCAAGCATGCTACCACAAGAATTATGTTTCTCTCCCATCCTCCCCAAAGTATTTAATTCAGGGCAGAAGGGGTAGAACGTGTTCACCTCTGAGCTCCCATGCCACGAGCAAGCATATTCATTCAGCTTCCCTATTTAACTAAATGGAGTTCACACATGCTGCAGGATAAAGTTACCTCTTGCCATCTGAAAGCAGTCCAATCAATGCTGTACACAGAGAGTAGCATTTGAATCAGCCTTAAGTTAATTCTTAGTCGTCGAAACTGTGACAGCATGCTGACCCTTTCAAGTCAACTGGGAGCAGGCAATCTTTGCAGAAGATCCTCAGGCCTTTAATCAGATTCTCAGTGGGTTTTAAAGAGATACTACAGCATCAGTTTGTAAACATCTCTCTAGTGAAAATAAAGATTACTTCTGACCCAGCCAATTACTCAGTCCCAGAAGATATATCCTAGAGTTATAATTGAACGAACCATAGGGAAAGAAAATACATTTTAGGTAGGGGGTAGCAAACCCAAATCCCAATTTAGGATGCAGGCAGCACTGTATCCCACAAAAAGATCAGATACCGAGTGAAATGATTATAAAAAAAGTCCATTAAATCATCTAGTCCTTTTCCCGACCATGGCAAGATTGCTCTCTTGAGCACAGAGCCCTACTAAGAAGATTGCAAATTATCAACTGAAGCTCTTCCTGAAAAGCAACTGTGATGGGGAAAGACCAGATCATTATTTTGAGGAGACCCATAGCATGAGGTATTTGTTTACCACATCACAGAGAATGTGGGGTGAGATGCCAGCTCCTGGTAGTATAGATTTGCTGCGATATGAGTAAGGAATGAGAAAGAAAACGCTGAAGAAAGAAAACAGGACCTGTGCTCAGCACCAAGACGGTCAGAGACATTAAAACAGTCTCTTGTTGCATTACTTTAAAACTGTGCTTTAGCACCAGGAGCCACTGCACTCCGTTGTGGAGAGATATAATTACTGATTTTAAAAAAAAGAAGTTATTTATTCTGGAGCTATTACAGACTAATGTGTAACAGACATCATCTGATGGGCCGTAAAGGCTCCGAGGGCCATTACAGCCTCACAGGTCAGGACCTATTTGAAGGTTTTAAAGTTTGTGGATCACTGCTCTCAAGCTGAACAGCATGGGCAACACCTGCACACAGAAAGGCTAGGGGAGACTTCTGGGAACAGCAGCTGCTTATGCATTTTCACACTCAGATCAAACCAAATCACATCACTAAGAAGAAGTTCAGAACCTGCAGACATGGCTTTTGCCATTCTCATCAAGGAGTTCACCCGTAAGATTGTAGCTTGTGCCTTTTTACTCACTTATTTATTTATTTCTAAAGGGAGCACTGAGGAAGAAGATGACACTATAACCTCCATGCGTCCCCATCAGGGCCCCCCTTCTATTTTACTTTCACAGAAAACTAAAATTCCCAGCCAAGTGACAGGTTTATAAAATTTTAATAGGGAAGAAAAAGGTAACCTCAGGCAGGATCTTACGTGCTGACTTTCGCCATAAATGAATGTTCATGAAAATACGGGGGTTTTATGGAAACATTGCCAGAGCTTCACAGGCTGTGACATAAATGCCTCAACTTGGACTGATGAGAAGGACTAGCGAGTCCCAGCTCCTGCAGCCAGAGGCTATTGCACCACCCCTTTCTCTAACCCAAGCAAGTCAGCTTCATGCCTCCACTATCCTCCGAGGAAAGCAGATCTAGAGACCAGAAGCCCAGAAGCTTTTAAATTGCTAGCCTAGAAACATTTTTAGCGATTTCCAACTACTTCTTCTAATGTTTTGGGGTAAAACATCCACCTTCCCTCCTCCCTGGTGTTTCACCTCCCAGACTGCTTACCCAGACCAGCCAGCCTTCATTTTGCAAAGGCGGATGAGCTGAAGCACAGATTGCTCTTCGTGAGCGTCCCTTCTGCCCCTACTTCCACATGGATTTACTGTCCCTTAGCATGAGGGATCTGCAAGTTACCCACAGCAGACAAGGTCTACCAGTGCCTCTCTCCAGCATTATTAATAGGAATCATTATTAGAAGTTTCTCATTCAATTCATTCCAGGATTGCATTTGCCTTCTACCAGCTACTTCACACCTCAGTCCTTCTGAGGTCAACCACCATCTGTCCATGCCACCCTTTTCCTCCTCTTCTGCCTTTTCCAGCCATTGGTAATCCCTGCTTGTAGATGTTCCAGTGATCCCCAAAGAGATCAGCTGGGGTTCCTGGGCTCCTTTTCTTACTGTTGTGAGCTCCATGCAGGAATGAAACCAAGGGCCAACAGCACAAGACTTCAGTCCCCCTCCCACCAGTTACCTGCACCACAAAACCTATCAGTGGTGGTTTTATACCATCAGGAAACCTGTCCTTAGTGCTCACAAAGTAGGTATCCCACCCTCTGTACTAAAAGGTCATTCTCCTGTTAGAAAGCAGAATTCATGGCTTTGGTTTCAGGATCTAAAACACGGCTTCTGAAAACAGTGATGCTTGAGGTTCATTTCCCCTCTTCTCCCAGGTTCGGAATAGAAGCATTATTTCTCATTCACAAAAAAAAGAAAGAGATGCCACAAGGAACAGTCACATCCTGGTTAGGCTGTCATTTTTTAAAGCAGCAGCAATCTAAGAGCCGTGCTCCATAGCTAAGGTAGCACAGAATCAGAATGGTTGGGAAAATTTTATATAACAATCCTGTACAGAGCTAAAGGAGTCTGTTACTTTTTGCCAGCCACTGAGTGCATACAAGCACTTCTGCAAGTCAAAATTCTGCCTCTGGAAAACTTGCAGCTTCTTAATTGCAAGAGAAATATGGGTAGCCAGGAATGGTACCTGTGGCATAGATAAAACCAGTGGTTCTTTCAAGTGTGACAGAGACCTAAAGTGGCCAAGAGCCAGCTCCACCCAAAAGCTCCTCCTGATCTCTTCAGAATTTAATTGGCATTCTTTTTAGCACACACACAAGGCAGATTAAAGAAAAACCCAAAGAGTGTGCAGGGTGGAAGCACCATTACACGGTATTAAAATGTCAGAGGTTTGAGCTCTGTGTTGGTTTAGTCATGAGTTACCAACAACCACTGATGGCAGACATAAAGCTTCCCTTAAATTATTAAGCATAAAACAGCAGACTGTAATATTTTGCTAAACCAAAGTACAGACACAGACAAAGATGTCATTTCAATATTTGAAACCAGCAAGTTTAATTTAAAATAAGAGCAAACCAATAAGCTCAGAAAATAGCAATGTGTGAGAGGAAAATTACACTGCTAGAGAAAAAAGTGGAAGGACTTAAGAAATTTATAAAAGTAATCTCCAAGTGGAAATTAGAAATCAACCCCTAGAAACAGAATAACACAAAAGAAATATTACTGTCCACTTTCTAAATCAATATAACACTGCTACACGACAGAATTACCATGGTAACTCAAGTAAAAAGAATAAAGCAATTCTTATTATTTCAAAATAAAATCACAGCCTGAAGCCCAGCTTTTATTACAACTGCTGATAGATCGCTGGCTTGTATTTATCTGAAATATTGCTTTTCAATCAGCTATTTTATGAATGTACAAATTTCACTGAGCAGCCCACTTAGACCAAATGCTCAAAACCTGCCCCCCAAAAAACTAGTCAAGGAATCGATTATATATATGCATAATTTTTTTTTTTTTCCAAAGGGAGCATTACTACATATATTCTTTTTCCACTCTATCCAAGTTAAAGAGAGATAAGGAAATGAGCGAGAGTAAGTTAAAACCTTGTTTAGTCTGACCTCTTTAAATTCCAACTTAGATTCCCCGGGAAAACAACAAAAAAAAAAGCGCAGCAGAACAACAGTAATAAGAAAGAACAAAGAGGAATAACAGCGCACCCTAAATCCTGGAGCCCCTGCACAAGGACAGGGAACGCGTGTGCATCAGGGGGTGTGCACAAACACACACATGAGAGGAGGCACATCTGCTCCCTCCTGATCAAAGGCAAAGAGAAAACACCGTCTAAACACAAAGTTGCTCAAGGACGTTTTGACTTGCCCTGCTGGGTACTTCAGACTTTTCAAACACTGTTTGTACAGCTTGGAAAGTGCATCGAGCTCAGGATACTCGCCTGCGTTTCAAGCGCGCTGAAGGCGCAGCTCAGCCAAGCTCCCCCACGCCCCCACTGCTGGTGCCACCTTTTAAGCACATTAGTGCGAGGGGAAAACCAGCAGGTCACCTTCTGCTCTCCTCCCCCAGACGTTAAAAAGAGCATCGATCGGCACCTGAAAGCAACAGCCTGACTCCAAAATAACAGGCTCCTCCTCTGCCCCCGGCCGCAGCGAGCACCCCCGACCAGCCCTATACCCAGGTATGGGGCACGGCTCCCGGGGCTGCAGAGCAAACACCTGGACAACCAAAGCAATTGCTGGCTGAGAAGTTAAGGCACCACCTACCAAAAAAAAAGGTCGCTGAGGAAATGCCTGTGGACCGTCAGGATGTTTTACAGCGCAGTCTTACCCCACGGTTTCTGTTGCCCCCATGGAATGGAAGAGGGGGATGAGACCGATGCTCACAATCATCAGGAGTAGGAGGGGAACGTGACCAATGCCCATAATTATGGCAAGAAGACAGGCTAGCGAAGGCTTTTCTTCAACAATTTGCAATTGCTTGGACTCAACCTCAGAGATAAGAAAACCCCAAAATTAAACTCGACAATTGAGAGGGGATCAATAAAACTGCTCCCAAAACAATTAAGGAGAGCAGTTGTTTCAATAGCACTCTGTCCTTCCCAGGAGATCCAGAAGTTATTCCTCCCTTCTTATGACCTCCTAACCCAGCGTGGGACAGCAGGCAAGGTGGGACCCAGGCCCAGCAGAGAGAAAGCAGAGAGGAACAAGCCAGGGACAGCTAAAACACAGAAGCCCACCCATGCCTCATGGGGGTCAGGCACATCCCCCAGATATCCAGGCCTGAGTTCCCGGGGATGATCACTTGGGGTGCACAAATTCCTCAATACTGGCAAAATGCTTTGAGGATTAAAAGCAGCAGTGATATGCCAAGTATCATAGCTGAAAGTAAAGACAAATGCTGCAACAAGAGCAATCAGCCACCTGCCAGCTGTCTTTTATATTAAAATATTTCAGTGTTCTTAGAGCTACTTAATTTCCCATCTCGCTCCAAGTCCAGAGGAACTTTGTGGGCTGCTAGCTTTGCCATGCAGCGGTGACATTGCTCATTATTTTTAAAATAGATTTAGAAGCTGTGATCACACAGCTCAATCTAAAAGTATGCACTGTCTTCTAGTATAACGTGGTCCTTTGCTGTCTACGGCAAATGGGTTTAAAAGCAGTGGTGGAAACAATGTGTGCTTAATCTGAATGTGGACTGCAGAGAGGTTGCACACTCAAATATCCTGTTTTATGTGGTATCTGGTTGTATTTTAAAACACTTTTTACAGACTTGGAGCCAGCTGAGGTCACAAACAATCACATACAGATTAGAAAAGGGAAAGAAGCTGGGGGGAGCAAAGGCGAGCCCAGTCTGGCACACTGAAATAGGACACTCTAAATATCACTTAGTATTTCTTTAAAAGAAAAACTGGCTGAAATAGTAAGCTTCAGAGAAACAATAAATGCAGAGGTGGTTAAAGAGTTTTTATTCAAATAAAGTCTTGCCCCAGGAGATGGTAGTAGAGTCTTGAAATATGGAGATGGGATTTTACATGTGCTAAAAGCATCAGTGTGACACTTTTTGGAAAAAAAAAAAGGGGGGAAAATACCTTCGTTGTTATACATGACAAAATAGCAACTAAATGTTTGCTTTGATCCCAGCGCGTAAAGGGTGAAGCTTTTAGGCAAGGAGCGGCAGGTGATCTCAGCTCTTCTGCAAGTCCTAATGCTCCTAAAAGCCACTCTTCCAGTTTCTGTAATTGGGCATCAGTAGTTAATGTAGTATTGACTGCATTACATGCTCCTGTGCATCCTCTCACTAATGCCAATTGCATCACCTTGTACATTTACCATATTGCTTAGCCAATAGCTGTTAAAAGCAATCCAAATCATGAATCATATAGGAAACTTTTAGCAAGACACGACATCCAAAGGAGACAATTTACAGTTGAGTTAATCTGGGTACATTAGCGAGACATGGATTCAGGAAGACAGACCAATTTATGTTACTTTAGTTTTACCCTTTATTGCTTTGTATAGGCAAATGAATGGAAGGGCATGGAGTAAAAACAGATATAAAGGAGTCCTTTTCAAACCAGATCCCCATTCTGTGCAGACAGGTCAAAGGGTTTGAGACTGATGCTTATTTAGGCTTTCATAACCGTAACAGGGTACTTACAGAAATCATTTTCCACAAAGGAGTATAAGGATAAATATATAATGGATTTTGAATAATGTTCAGTACCCACCCTCTCTGCAAGTGCATTAATGCAGAAACCTGGCTGCTCAACATTATCTAAGGCCTGGCCTGTCCAGGAGTCACCTGCCAGCAGGAGTGCAAGGAAGAGGCTTCACTCAAGGTCCCAGGCAGGGCTGCTCAAGGCAGGAGGTGTTCTGGAAAGGCACCAAGGCTCACCAGCTCAAGCCAAGTCCTCTGCCCAAACATCTCCACCACATCCCTTGTGGACACACAGAAAGTCCAATCTTCTCCTGCCTACCTGCCTTGAAGAGATTGCACCCTTTTGAAACAGACACCCATTTCTCTGGAGCAGAAGGAAAGGACACGAGCGATAAAGAGGTATAGCTTAACCCACTTCAGCTGCAAGGTAGAGCCAACCAGGAAATAAATTAGGAGCGAGTTCCCTCTGAAAAAGTACATTTTACAGAACAATTTCACACTGGATGCTTGACCAAAAGATGCATAGCAAATCGACATAGCCCCTTTCTGCTTTTCTGATCCAGCTCGGTAGCATCAGTAAAATAGAGATGGAAAAAAAAAAAAAAGGACAGCTAGGAAGTGTGCTGTTGCCTCAGCTTTTATGGGTAGTGAGTAATTTGCAGTATTTGTGGAGGGGAAAAAAAGTGGTAAAGGAAATCTAGGGGAAATAATGGCTCATCAGCCAAAAACTTTACAAAAGAAAAACTGAACTGCATCCTTAAATATTGGATTCCAAACTACTGGAAACTCTGGTGCTCTAAGCCTAGTTTAAAAAAAGATCATGATTCCCCTTTGAAAAGCTTCCAGAAGTCCCTTCGAAAGAGTTGCACATGCAGGGAAAATGCCAAAACAAAACATTTTCACTAGCTGATCAATTTAAACAGCTGTGGTAAAGCTGCAGCCACTGGCACCATCATTAACAATTTAAAGCATGGCTGCTTTTGTCTTCCTTCCCAGTTACATTCTCATTATGCCTTTTTATTTATTAGAAACACAGTCCTCCGGAATACATTTCTATATTTCAGATCCATAATAAACCAAGTAGGAACATCCCTGGCTTCTACTCAAATGGATGTTTACATTGGCGAGAGGGTTAATTGTTTAATTCTGGTCCAAGTTCTCTGCAGTTCAGTCATGAATATGCAACAATCATCCACTTTTTCTTTAACGGAAACTAGCACTGTTGATATCAATAGTTAAAAAGAAGGCAAATAATACTTTCACTGCCCAAATCACCCTTTCAGAGTTTGGTTAGCACACAAGGAACTCTGAATATTGGCGCAAAGAACTCGAAAATGGTCAATGAAATTTAGAAACCCTCTAAATTTGGACAAGAGCATCCATTATCTGCTTTGATATGGAATGGAAGTAGAAAGTAGTTTTCAAGAACATTCACTGGAGAGTTGAGCATCTGTTTGCATGGATAGCACCCCACACTGTGCTTGGAAACTTGGGCTTGGGAGTCACCCCATTGGAGGACAGAGAAAACACACACGCACACTGAGAACTGAAAAAACAGGAGCTGTGGTGAATTCTTCTCAGACCATCTATAGGTTTATTATGTTAATCTAGTAGTGAACAACTTTCATTTTAAAACGCCCTTCCCTCCACCCCCAAGTCTTCAGTGAATAGGAGCTACATTCACTGAATAAATCATTCCCTGGCAACAGTTATGCACATTATTGGAGTCGGGGGCAGTGATTTCTATACGGTCTAAAACAATGTCTATGTATTCTAAATGATGACAATTCTGTCCACTTTTTAAAAGATATAGGCCCATTAGAGTTTTATAGTTCACCATTCAGCAGCATCTGCAGTGCCTTCTTTATTCTTATACTGCAACACTTAATGCTTGATACCATTATTCTGATTTTGAATTGATTTCAAGTAAAATACCTTATTTGCCATAAACTTTCATATTCTTTACCTAAGTAGGACTCCTCGCAGATGCAATCAGTCATAATGCTAAAAGAACAGTTTGCCTTTAGCAGAAATGTAATAGTTCATGCTAATGACAGCGAAGCAAAACTTTGAGCAGCAAGCACATTTCCAAAGAGAATAAAACCATCTCTAAACACAACGCCTGAAAACCTTAAGAAAGCCTCCAAATGAAATCAATTAATCCTCCAACCATGATAAATTTCTTAACCATTTAAGAAACGTATTTCAGACTCTGCTGTGACCCTTTATCACCAGACCTAATGGATTACTTTATTAATAATGCACTGCTCTTAAAAGGAATTTTTCCGAAGATTCTACCATAAGAGAGCATTTTTGGAATGGCTATGACAAACAGGCTGACACGTTCACGTTGCATTTATTAAAGATAATAAAATTTAACACTAACTCCAAAGAAGACAAATTATGTTCTGCTGCCAGGGTATCAAGTATACTTTCTACTGCATTAAACCAAAATTAGAGCAAACTGATTTCCAAGAACAAGCTGCTTCTTTTGCCCTATTACCCAAGCTGAAAAATGGCCTTACACTGTTTCAACGCTTGTTATGTCAACCAGGCAATTATCGCATGTCAACAGCATCTGGGAATGAAGTATGATGACATCCTACCCAGATACTTCAGCTATCCAGTTTGAACAAACACTAGGAACTATTTCATTGTCTGCCATACTCCTATACAAAGCAGTTTGCTCCTCTTAGGCCCGCTTGCTGCCTGCTTTCACTCCTCTTCTTCCCACAGGATGAGATTTCTTTAAATCAATATCTAGGTTATCAGTGCTCCAGCTACAGTAGCCTCCATTTCTTGAATAGGTTTAGGCAATTACTTTACTACCCCATGGTTCTATCATGCTTCCGTATTTGCCATTTCAGGGGCAGAGGGAGTCTCTAGGAAGAACTGCCTCTAGCTCCACACTTTGTCAGCCTTGGAGAAACAGTCCAAATGTTTTTTTGGTCATTTAAGGCCAAATTGAGTCTCATGTTCTGCTACCGAATGTGCTCCAATTTTATTCAGAATACTTCTTCGACAACTTTTTATTTCCTCTTCATGAATATATTAATCCATTGCTGTACTTTCAAGTCACAAAAGGACACTGTGTCATGAACTAAAGCCAGACCAAAACTCGCAAAATTACACCAAAACCATATGTGTGAAGATCAAGCCCTCAAAAAACCAACTAATAACTCAGCTAAGTAGGCAAAAATAAGGTCTTTGGTGACCTTTATCAGTCATTTTTTGTATACGCTGATGTGTGGGAAGATGTGTAGGGATTCTTCATACATGGTAAGCTAGACACCAGTGAACCACGGAGAAGGCCCAGGGTAGAGTGGCACAGGAGATAAAAAGGAAAAAGAGAGAGAGCTTCAGGAACATTAGGCAAAAGAAAAGTTAAATTCCATGTCACGTGACGAAAAGCCACCATGCCATCTCCCCTTCTCCCTCTCTGCATGACTCCTCAGTAGGTACACCTGAGAAAGGTATGCTCAAAGGAAAACAAAAGATGCCAGCAGCACGCAGACCAGCTCTTCTTCCTACGTTGCACAATTTGTGCCTGCTTTGTTTTTGTGTGAATAATGATTTTTATTGACAGAACGGGACTGCTTGGACCTGTGTTGCTGGAGATGGGTGTCCCTCCATACCCATCCACCTCTCTGCAGGTACCTCCATATGGCAGCTGGCATGCTCCCCTGTGAAGCCAGCTCACAGCCCTGCTGTCCTGGCCAGGGCACTGTGGCACAATTCCTGCCACTGACATTCTACAGTCCATTTCACTGCTTTTCTAATTCCAAATGCTGAGATTTTTTTACCTTCTGTGCGGGGCAAGATGGGCTCTCACACAACAGGGAACCCAACTGCTGCTACTAATCCGGTTTCAAATTACCTGATATTCACTGCCCTCAATACCTCCCATCAACCTAAGACCCATTCTCCAACCCCAATGCACACAACCACCGAGTATCCATATTTTTCTTTTCATTTTTAAAGAAACTGTGAAATTGTCTTTCTATATAAAACCAAGGTACATGTTTAACGGAGTCCTCTGATCTGTTATTTATTCAGCCTACTCTTGTGACCTGTTTAATCAGAGTTCTGCTCGAAAACACAAAGGATCCGTGATTTGGGGTGCTCCTGTCTATGCAAACATGGCGATGAACGCACAGCTGATCAGTGTTTTTACAAGTGCACACACACTCCACAATTTGGTTGAAGGATGCTATGTCTGGTTAACACAGCACAAGTTAGCTGAAAAGGAAACTTTCACCCCACACACACATAACAAAGAGCCGTGATTTCTATTAGTGCATTTCATACCATACATGCTGATTACCAGGCTGGGCTTCATTGTTAGCAGAGATTACAGCTGGGATAAGCTGCAGCTTTTTCCTAATTGCTATTATGATGACTGAATTTTTGTTTTGTGTCAAGCATTATTCACACATTATACTCCAAAATTTGATCCCTCTATGATGCATTATTGATTCCATGCAGGCAATCACACTGCCGCCAATGTGAAGAATTAATTTGGGCTATTCTCCTTGATTTGCATTGCTCCATCATAGCAGAACATAGTTCTGTAGGGAGGCACAAATTGAAATGAGAGATTTAACAAAATACAGAAAATGCTGCTGCCCTTTTAAAGAGATGAATCCTAAGGAGAGGAAAAAAAAACCCCAAAACCCCAAACCCAGCACAACACGTGTGGTCCAGAAAGAAATAAGGTCAGTCAGCCAAATTCATCTTAGTCAGAGGAAGGTTACAAGAGTAGCCTTATGCCTCTAATAAAGTAAACTAGCTTGCTTCAACTTATATTGCCAAAGAAAACAACTGAACACCTCTGAGAGTGACACTGCTTCAAAGCCTTTGAAACCCTGTTAGCTTCATTTGTTTTCCCAGCATAAGCAATACTCAAGCACTTAGCGTGTCTTTCATCCACAGGCCAGTCAACTGCAAAGCGGATCTAGAAGATGTGTAACAGATGCTCCACATCTACTCCTTTCTTTTTTTTTAAAGTTCTACTGTGTTAACAAAGGAACTTATGAGATCTTAACAGAAATAAAGCCTGTGATTTATTTTTTTTCCTCCATGAATAAGATTATTTCACAGTTTTGGGATGCCAACTTAATTAGCCCAGAATAAATTCAGAAGGGCACGACAACTTATACATGGACTTTGATCTCACATTGGTCAGCTCTTAGTCCAAATCTGATTGAATCTGCATACAACAGGGCACTGATAATGATGCATTTCTGCTTGGTCTCATATTTTAGTGTCAAGTCTTTGTGAAAAGTCCACATTTTTTCATTGTCCCAAATGCTTCATGAAACAAAACTTCACATACCATCCCAGAAACAAGATTCAAATTCTACATGCGTGAACATGCCAGATTGAGAATTTTAGAAATCAAACTTATACTGAGATAAGACCTCAAAATGCTAGGTCTAAAAAACTCCGGTTTTTGGGAGGCAAGGAAAGGAGAAAGAGAAGAGAAACTTCAGTAGAAGACTTCTGGTCTTTTAATAGTCAAGCCTTCCTAATTATTCTCCAGTGCAGTACTAATTCAGTTTTAAAATACTAGAAGACAGATATGGGTTGTGGAATAAAAATCGTATCATTTCAACTTAATAGCACCAAGCAGCTTTTGGTACTAGTCACAAAACATGGTTAGCATGATCCCAACACAGGAAAGTAAGTGACTTTAAATTACAAGTTATTTTTCTCATAAATATTTTAAAAAGCAATACATATATTCAAGTAAAATCAATGCTACTGCCAAAATGCCCAACTTCCAATTTCTCCAAGATCTTTTGCTCCCTGTGAAAAGCTGTTTCCTGTCTACAGTCTTAGAAATATTCAGCAATTTCTCCTGCTTTCGAATGGCAACAGCCTATGACTTTTTTTTTTTTTTCCACTTAAAGAGAGTCCTGAAATAAATTTTAAAAGATCAGGGAAATCGATTCCACAGCACACTTCATCCACTTATACAGGTGGAATGAAATAAGGAGATAATAGGTAGAAACGCCTGTTAGAAGTTAAGATGCAGCTCCCACTTTCCACGCACCAAGTGCCACCAAGGCGGAGGTCCTTGGCAACAGGCAGCACCATGGATGGAAGCCCGTGTGGATGGCTACAGAAGCATCCTGCTCTGCCTCACTTTTAATCCTTGCTCTCTGCTCACAAGCTACGAGGAAAGACCTAATCCAAAAAGCAGCCGTAGCAAAAAAAAAAAAAAACAACTTCATTAAAAAGTTGTGATTGGACTTACCACCTTCGTCCCAGAAACTACTGGTGACTGAGCAGTTAAGTAGTTAAGCTGCACACCCTGGCAGGCAACGTGCAAAAGATAGCATCAGGTCATTCAGGCTACTCACTAACACTGTCTGATACTCCTCACATCAATTTGTTCCCCTTAAGCATCCTTGATAAGGACTAGTCAGCTTAAAAAAAAAAAAGCACATGTGAAGTCCTAAAGTAAGTCAAGCTCTCCTTCAGCTTCATTCATGAAACTGCCTCCCAAATGAACCTCCACTTCTGCAATTAAGAGAAAGGAGTAAATTCTTGGAATAAACCAACGCGCTTTTTTTTTTTTTTTTTGCCACAGCAGCTTATTAGCTTATTGTCATTATGTTTATAGCTATGAAGAAAAGCTGTGAGAAACAGATATTAAAGGCGCACATTAAACAGACCTAAATGGCATGCAATGAAAAAGAAAGAAAATCTCCAAATTAGATTTACAATAAAAGCTCTTAAAATAAACAGGCTAAAATGGATATATTAGAGTAACTTGCAGAAAGAAAAATCTACATAGATATTAAAAAAAAAAATCAAGCTGTTTCTGCTATGTCCTTCAGCAAACAGAGCCTGGAGTAAACCCTTCTTGGCTGTCCGATCATGTCAGAGAAGAGAGGAAAAAAATAAAGAGCAAGCATGCTTTTACCTACACAGGAGAAAAACATCAGAAGCTCAAAGCAGAGCACTCTGAAATGCACAGCGCACATCTGTTTCAAAACTATTTATTTCTACATTAGCAGCGCACAGAAGACACCGAGCACAGGCTCACACAATCTCAGCCCACCTACCGTCCTCCTTGTCCAGCACCATCATCTCCGCAATCAAGAAAAGTCCGGGCACAGATGCTTCTTCTCCAGCAGCCTCCGCTCAGGGGAGAGGAGAGCAAGTCTCTGGGAACACAAATGAGCTACGGTACAGCTGATCGTCCTTTAGCAGCAAGTGAGCTCTAATTACCCAGTTGTCCAGCTTTTAACCTAGATTGCACTCAGTTAGAATTACACTCAGAAATAAAGCACTTTGCAGATATAAAAGCAGTCTCACCTACTTTTGTGCCTCAGAATTGCAAGGAACTAAAACTGCAATTTAGAAAGAAGGAGGATCAGAGCTGTTTCTTTGGTTCTCACCTTCTAAATGGCTCAATTTACACAGTATAATCTGTTTTAATGTAATTGCCTTTGATAGCTCATAACCCCGGCTGTTGCAACTACACAGCTTTCAGCCTTATAAAGTGTTTTCCCTTTGGATTTAAGCTGCATCTAAATCCGAAATTATATTCAGAGAGGGCAGAATACCTAAGCCCGACTAGTGCCGCCTCTCCCTCTCAACTGGTGAGCCTTGCACACTGGCAATGAATAAATGCACGCGTTTCCCAGGGCCCCCTCGCGTGCTCCTGCCGGGATTTCCTGGCGGAGGAGCGCGGCTTCCCGGCTCAGCAGCACCACCTGCAGCCCGCCCGGCCCCCGCCCAGGTGCCGCCGGCCGCGGGGCCACCTGCGCCGCCGCCGCTTTGTCCTCCGCGGGGCCGGGGCGCGGGGGATGCTCCAGCCCTGCTCCAGCCCTGCTCCAGCCCCGCTCCCTGCTCCGTCTGACACCGCACAGCAGCTCGGGCAGGTCACAGGCTCAGGCGCCACACCAGCCCCGCTGCTCCCGGCTACGTTTCACACAGCTCTGGCGACCTAAAACTTGACACTCATTTTCTGCGCAAACATTTTGGGTTTGTTTTCGCGCGTCGATGTTAGTTTCAGGGTGTGCTCCAGAGAACGCAGCTCCATTTTCACTGGGTCGATGTTAACATGAATTTACCTAATCAAACCCTTACAGGTTTGCTCCCCTTTTCAGAAATGCCATCAATGCCCAAATATAAAGTGACAAGTTGGGGGCCCACGTCTTTTATCCTTCATCCTGCAACTCTTTTTCAGACAAGTCATCTGTTGTCTCCAATGGCTCTCACAAGGATTGCGGGATCAGACACTTTGCTACCAAGATCAACAGCACCGTTTCACTCATCTCCGTCTTTTAATCTGAGAAAACATTTCATTTCTGCTTTAATGATACTTCTTCCTCCCCTTTACCACTGATACAATGGTACTCTAAAGAGCATGATAGCGGGCTCAAGTTATATATCCTTAATACCGATTTTTAATTAGATTCCTTATCCCCAGCTGAAGTGGCTTTTCCTTCCCCCTTCATTCACAATACTTAATCCTAACAGTCCTTGAGAATATTTGATGTTAAATGTATCGTTTTACATTGAACTGTTTTCATCTAGTGCTTCCAACAACTCCTGTTTCTTAGTGATACTAGTTTGCAAGTGTCGAATATGTATTTTAGCGTAAGAGTGCAACCACCATAAATAATCACTTTCTTTTAGGAAGTGTCACAAGCTAAAAAGGAGGAGTACTTTATCCCAAACATTAAAGTCTAATAGTTGAAAGCATCCGTGCAAAAACTAACAAAACCAGAGGCTTTTTCCAGATTTGAGGCACTTTAATACTTTCAATATACTACTGGCCTCCATCAGAAAATGGTGAACTGCAAAAATGTTCATCTTTCTGTCTGCGTACTTTTTAACCCTGTCAACTTCAAAAAGGACAGACTTACCCCAAAATACATGGTACATTTCAACTTCCACTATTTGGTAACTACAAGAAAGGCAGGGTTTTGATAAAAATGAAGTTAGCCATTATCTGTCACAGCTGACTTCTGCAGCAGAGCAAATTAGCAGACATAATGCACTCATGAAAAAATACGCAGTACCGGATCAATGTACATTTTATTCCTTTACTGCTCCATCATGTCATAGAGGCTGGATTACTCCCTGTGCAAACAGATTTTTTTAAACACTTTATCTGCTTACTCATTTCACACACCAACAATTAAAAAAAAAGTTTTCTAAGCCCCAACACATTTGTACAGCAATTTAAGTCAACTACAATTAACACAATCTGTTGGAATTAATCATGCTACCTGATGTCAGTTTACTTTTTAAAGCAGAAATCTGGTCTTTGCGATCAAAACATTTATGTATTTGAGAAATATCTTAACTCTCATTATCTCAAAATTTATAAATGCACTGCACGGTGCGTAGGTTGGCTTGCCCACAGCAAATTCTGCTGTGATTTACGCAGTGGAAATGACTAAAATGCAAGCCTTGAAGTTTTTCTCTCTCAACCTTTCTCTCCCTCACCCCTCTCGTCCCTCTTCTCTCAGTTCCTAACATTTGTTCGGGGAAGATACCTGCCAAAGTTCCACTGTGAACCAGTATTTTCTAATATCAAGTCATGTTGCATCAGTCAAGTTATATTATGTCACTTCAAACATACAAAATGCTGTTACCTCCCTGACACAACTTGACGCGATGCCACAACACATCAAGTCAAAAACATTATTATTGTTGTTATTTTTTCAGTCTGCCCCTTCATCCTCAATGATATCTGTGAAGACCCACAGAAAAGTATTACTGAGTCTCTACGACTTCCCGGCACCACAGAGCGTGCTTGCCAAGGAAGCTTTTCGCTCACAAGCCCGGAGTGGAAACACAAATCTGCAGTTATCGCGCCGCTGGGGCGATCCTGGTGTCACACTGGGGCTGGCACACGGCCCTAAGGCCCTGGGCTGAAAGAGTGGGCAGCTGCCCCTGAGGCCATGGCCATGGCCCAGCTTCCCAAGTGGCCTTCAGGGATGCAAAAGCAAGGGGCACATATCTACAAGGCAGCAAGTGTCCTCCTTGCGATGCACCAGGACTTCTGGGAGGGGTAATCCTGAAATCCTGCCTTCTCTATGCAGTAATAACTATGAATAACCCACCGCTGCCAGAGACCTCAAAAGAAGAAAACCCCTCAAAGAAAAACCCTACATGGCAAAGCCTCTTAAATCAAGGGGAGAATTGGATAGTAGCCACAACGCTGGGATTTTTAGATGGTAAAAATCAGACCGGCTTCTGGGAAAAAGAAAAATAAAAGGGAAAAAAAAGAGCCATTTATGGGAGTAAAACAGACCCATTTTTATTAACAAGCTCATTGAAGCTTGATTTCAAAAGGAATTGGTTTAGTTAGCAAAAGCTGCCATTTTAGTCCATTTGTAACCTATGCAGGTCCAGCATCCCCTTTTAACATTCACAGATGAGCGGGCAAGTGGAGCCCATTTGAATCAGGCAGAAAGAAACTTACAAAGGTAAAATGACCGCTTCATAAAAAGAGTTTCTTCTCTGAGTCTCACCTCCTGTCTCTCATTTCTCCAAGGCACGTTTAAAAGTGACCATAATTTCTCCTCGAGCATAACTACTCCATCAACAGCACAGGAGATTCCTAGGTACTACTGCACCTTGTTGCTCTGATCGTCACATTCCTCTCATCAGGGGTTTGTTTCCTACTTTGCTCCTTTTTTAAGTGCACCCCGCACTAATTTCCTCTTTACCTCTCTCATTCACCACCATTATTCCCTTTTGCACAGCTGCTCATGAAATCTCCTGGAAGGAGGCTGTGGAGAACTGTCTGGATAATCAACGGTTCTAGTTTCATTTCCTTACAGCACCGTCACGCCGGCCCCGAGCTCCTCGTGTTTAATGAGTACGTCTGCGACACTTGAAAGAGCCCAAACACCC
This sequence comes from Melanocharis versteri, assembly GCA_013397845.1. Taxonomy (NCBI): domain Eukaryota; kingdom Metazoa; phylum Chordata; class Aves; order Passeriformes; family Melanocharitidae; genus Melanocharis; species Melanocharis versteri. The sequence goes on from VZTG01003985.1 coordinate 1,174,799, forward strand.
CTATTAGGAAACCCTCTTCAGATCTCGGTCTCTCCTGGCAGCTCACCTGTGCCTCTCGCCCCTGCAATGGAGGCAGCATCCTGCTGGCAGCCTGTCAATCACACGGAAACAGACACAGGTTGGCAGGCACCCCCTGGCAGAGAGTCACCGGGATGAAGACATCACCCGGTTGTTATTATTAAAGGGTATTAATAGAGATGTTAAGACCCCTTCCTCCCTTTTCCTCCAGCAGCTGAGCAAAATTCAGGGGACTCTTGCAACGCAGGTCAGCCCTGAAAGCGAGGTCGGAGAGAAACACAAACCTTGTTCCACACACCAGTAAGAAATTACCCGTGTTTAATTCCTCGGTCATTGCTTAACCTTTTTACATAAGTGCACAGGGGGCGAGGGATGAGAAAAGTCTTTCCACTGTTACCTCTCATATACCAATTAGGTAAGTTCATTCCCTCTTCTCCAGCACACGCGCTTTCCACTGGAGCACTACAGACCCCATTAATAACACTACATCAGTTTACTTCAGAGGGCTTCAAGAAACTGGAGGAAAAAAAGATGCTGGGAGAGGGATTCTCCGAGGGCCCAGAGGCATGTGACGAGCGTGCAGCCAGCTCCCTCCCCACGCACCTCTCTGGGGCAGCGAGCATTTAACCTTGTGGTTGTCAGCGCTCCGGCCCCCTCCCACACGGCCGCTCGCACCAGCCAGCCCGGGACCGCTCTTCGTGCCCCGTCCCACTCGGCGGTGTCGCGGCGGGCGGACTCTCCCCGTTCCGAGGCAGAAACTCCAGATCCAAAGAAAAGGGGATGGGGAAAGAAAAGAGGTAGAGGAGGGGGAAAGA
>VZTG01003985.1:1175976-1188476 GCA_013397845.1 Melanocharis versteri
GCCGGGCTGCTGCACCAGCCGCCTCGCCCCCGGCCCCGCCGCTGCAGCTCGAGTGCCAGTTTAGGGATCAAAGAAGAAGGGAGGGGGGGGAGAGAGGATAAAGGTAAGGGAGGACCAATATCGGGGACTGCTCCCCCTGCTCCGTCCTTCCCCAACCTGCGCTGTCAAAAATTGTCTTAATGTAATCGCGTGTGATCGCTCACAACCTGTCTCTCCTTTGCTGTTACTACTGCAAGAGCTTTCCAGGCTTCTAAAGTGCTTTTCTCTTGATTTCACTCTAAATCTAAAATTATATTCAAAGGAAGGGGGGGTGGGAGGGAGGAAAGATGTGAACCTATCACTGAAAGCAAAAGCACTTGCCGCCTGCCTCGCTCGCTCGCTCTCTCTCTCAATTTATGTGCTTTGCACTCTCTCCTGCTGCTGAATAAATGCACACATTTCCCAGGGACCCTCAGATTCCCCTGTTAATTAAATCAATTCATTATGCTCAGATCTGATTAGCAGCCCCTTCCCCCCCTCTTTGAATCAATTATTCAATACACAAACATAATTGCCTGTGCCAGAGGTGTCTAAGTATTAGCTTATTTAACTCCAAGGACACTAATTACCCCTAGGGCAAGGGAACTTTTCTCATTAATTCTGACAAAACACAAAAGCACAGTTAAAGCGTGTGTGTATATACGTGTGTGAGAGAGAAGATGGGGGAGCATATAGCCGAGGAAGGGAGGCATTACTCTAACACACATGTTACTGTATAAATGAGCTCAATTTTTCTTTCTACCTTCACTTTAGATTTTTCCCCACATCTTGCCTTCGCTAAACTTGCCCCGTCTGCCTCTCTGTTTTTAAAGTAAGGAACAGATTGGCATTGTGATGGTGTCAGTTCTGGAGCAAAAGTGCTCGCATCCAAAACTGGGATATGGGATATGGGACTGATGGGGAGCAAAGCAGAATTTTAAAATAGTTTACTAGAGCAGAAAACTCTGTGGCAGACAATCTTCTGTACTTTAAAAACCCGTGAAAGGCATAGCCCTCTGAAGCAGCAGGTAAGATGATACATAATCTAGTATGTACTGGGAGCAGTTCTGAATTGTTTACCATTTGAATTAATGTCAGTGCCCACTATTAATGTACTTGCTTCCTACGTTTACCATAATGGGCTTGATTTCCATTAGCTGAAGCTGGAATGCTAAAAAGAGCCCGGGCAAGACTGATGCAAACTGAGATCGACCATCATTGTGGTGTCTGAGACGCATGACTTCTGGCCGGCGTGTTACCCAAGTTTTACCTCTCTGTGAACTTCCTTTAAATAAAAAAANATTTATAAAAAAAAAAAAAAAAAAAAAAAAAAAAAGAGTAAGAAAAAAAGTAGTAATTGATTCCCCCAAATTAGGTTTTTACTTTCTAAAGACCTGTATTGTTCATGTCCTCAATGTGCACAGAAGTATTGAAGATTTTCTTTTTGTTTCCTTAGGCAACGCATGAGCTGATCCATTAATCCATTTGGCTTTATATATCAGGAAACTAATATTAGCTCGGCTCGTCTATTAGCTTTTATTTAGGTCCCACCATGTTGCCTTTTTTCGGACTTTTCTTCAGGCTGGTTCCACTTGAGGGGAGACAGACAATTTTTGATAGATTTTAGGGGAGATAGTGCTGCACATCATCTCATGGGAACTGTCACGTCCTCAGTTCCCCATCTTCACATTCACCCCCGTCAAGATACCCATTATTAGACTTGCCTGCTTGGCAACTCTCCCCACTCTCTTTAAGGCACACCTCGTACACATCACCTATAGCCAAGGGGGTCAAAAACCCCACAAGCACCTCCTCTTCACTCCCACAATAAACCAAACGAACCCATAGCTAAGGCTGCTTGGCAACAAACAATAAATATGACTGGGAACATAAAGTTGTGTTTCATTAGTGCAGTATGTTTTTCTGTGAGTACACACATATAAGGATAAAAATGCTTTCAGCTTTGTAACACAACAAACCCTGTTAATTCTCTGGTTTTTAATCTCCACGCTGTGGCACATACTGCACCCACAGGAACTTGGTCCTTCTAACTCCATGAATCTTTTTTTTTTTTTTCCCTCCTTTGAAAGAACACAGCAGCACTTGAAAAATACTGACCCTGGAGAACATCGTGCATCAACTCATTTCTGAGCGTGCTTTTGGTCCTTGAGCCCATTCCTTTTCTCACTGTGGCCAAGGAGACGTTTGGGTGCAAAGCCAGAATTTCAGGATCTTGGTATACAACTCTTGAGCCTTAATTCTGAGCTTGCCACAGGGATGGTGTGGTTTAATCTAAGCGCAGACTTGCTGAGTGGCAGAAGTTTGTCTGCACGCGCTGGAGCTCGAGGTCACTGTTGGGATTCCAAGGGTAGAACAGGAAGAAACTGAGGAAACAGAGACTGACGTTGGTATTGTTCTTCAGAAATGATGTTAGTGCTTGAGCCGAGAAAGGGGGGGGGTCACTGGGCATGAAAAAGACCTGGAGGGAAAAAGCAAGAGAGAATTTTGCACGTGTGTAGGCACATGAGAGAGCGTCACACGAGGGGAGAAAAATGCCAAAACCACCAAAACATTCCATTCCCAAACACACATCCTGCAGTTTGAACAGTCTGCTGCAATCCTGCAGTTACAGTCATGGGGATTTTTAGGTTTACAACTTTAATAAGGTGAAGAGACAAACCCCAGTGTAAAGGTCCCCACTCTACGTAAATTACTTTTTCTAGTGTGGTGAAGCATTGTCCTGCGTGTGTTTCCATTATATCTGCTCAGTGAGTAATTTCAGAGGAGTGAGAAAGTTTCTGTAATTTTTGAGCCTCCTTCACCCAGTAGATTAAAAGTCTCATACAAAGAATTTTACCACACTTATTTTTTTTTTAGTATCTTGACACTAGAGAGGAACAGCTAGATTACTCCTTTAAAAAGCGCTTGTGTAGGCAACCGGCCCCATAACGAATTACTGGGAAAACTTGACACAGATCAGTGCCTGGGAATAAGCCTCAGCTCCCCAACCCTCCGTTCTCTGGAACAAAGCACTAAAACAGCTCGCTGCTGGAGGAGGACCAGACAACACCGTTGCTGAGGTGCCAGTTCATCATTGATGTGCACTGGTTTTCCTTCAATTATGGTGCCTCATGCGCTCCCTGGCTAGGCAGTTCTGAGAAGCCATCACGCTCAATACTGCAGAAACTGCAGAAAAAAGGGAACAGCTGTGCTCTGCCTAGGAAAGTTTCTGGTCTGGTACTAATTCCTGCTGTTCCTGGTGCGTGAGGGAAGAGGCACACAGGGATGAACACACTTTTGTGCAGCCAGGGCTTGGGCTCAGACCTCTGGGTCTAACTTGGGGCTCTTGCTCACTAGCTGCTCTTCCTTTTTTCCTTTTTGCTTGAGCACAAGCAGGAGAAAATGAAGTTTCTTAAGAACAACGCCCCATTCTTATTAAATTGCAAAGTCCGCAATATACTTAAGTCAAGCCTTTAGCAGACCCGTGAGGTTTCATATTATCCTATGCTTGAATGAGGCAGATGACTGGAGCAAAAACCAGCTAATGACATAAAAGCATTCTTCTACTTTCAGTCTCTCTTAATTAAGGACTTGGTTAATGGTTCAGTGTTGGGAATTATAAAGCTTCATCAGGGAGGTTAATATGTTTTTTATTTTATCTTTCAGCTGAGAGGATTAAAAAAAATTCAAAATAAAAGTGAAGGTGATTAAGTCACGTGTGCCAGTCAGAATCCCACAGTGAAGCAGCACCAGGCCGTACCAAAGACTACCCTGCAAATGGTGAATTTAACAGTTGTTTTCAAAGTCAGATTTCTCAGCAGATGAGACTTTTATCTGCCAGTTTGACACACGGGTTTTATTTCTTGAATTCACACAAATAACCGAGACAATTTGCACGTGTCTGTACTAAATTAGCTACAAAACATCCCTGTATTTTTACCCGTTTCAGAATCACTTGCACCTACCTTGCTGGTGTCAGAAGAGAGTGACCACGGGCCTGACCTCGTACCACAATCCAGCAGCCCTGTAAAGGAGGAAAATCACAAGTGCTCTGAAAAGTTACGTTCACACGGAACACGGGTGGCAGTTCAAAAGACCACTTAAATACATACCTGAGATCTACAGACCTCAATTATTTCCAAACTCTGGCTTGCTCTACTTCTCTGCCTATGCATTGTGAAAATAAATCACTCGATTCTGTTACTATGTTTTACGTGAAATGAATGTTAAATATTTTCATAAATATAGGCGATCCTTTAAAAAAGAAAACTGTGCATTAAAAATACAGCATTTCCTTTGATAGAAGAAAGTGGCAAAGCTTCAAAAATAAAACCTCTAGAGAATGAGTTCTTTGCCACTGTGATATAAGGCTGGAACTTTAAGCCATTAGGCTTTACAATCTATAATGACCTTTTAGAGAAATTTACAGTGGATAAATTAGTAATTCAGAAGTTTTGCTGCTCCTCTCCATAGCAAAAAGTTAAAAAGAATTTTTTTTTTCAAAAATAAAAGCAGCAAGACCTAAATTTTTGGTCTGTTTCTTGTTTTGTAAGAAGTTTAATAGGCAGATTCTGCACCTCTCATGTCCAGAACAGCTCAGCTGCAATGGTATCCATGAAGTTTCTTTCTACAGGAGAAACTGTCATCAGGCAGGTTTTGTGAATGGGTACAAACCGCTGGGGAGTGAGATTGGGTGTGACTCTGCAGATTTGCCAGCATCTCCCCAGCACCAACACAGGCTGGGAGAGGGGCAGGTCTGAGGACCCAAGTGAATGGCTTTAGAGGAGGCCCAGACTAGGAGCTAGAACAGGCTGGATTTCCCTGGGAAAAGCATAAATAGAGGAGATGGTTTCCCACATAGACGCCTCCTTTCTCCTGCCACCTCTCAAACCTCTCCCAGGCTCAAGTGAGATGTGTTCTTCCACTCGTATGGTCCATCAGGTCTCAGCAGTGATGTAAGATTTCAATCCATATCAAACTGAAGTTTAGCAGAAGTTCAGGAATGCGCCTTTAGCCCAGTCTTCCTGAGCAAACCAGCACATGGACTCTGACTCTGCCACCACTTCACACAGCAGTGCCTGTGCAGAGTTTATCTAAAGTAAGCGGAAAAGAATCCTTAACACACATATACCCCCAAACTCATGAGTAAACTCTAGTGACAGTTTTTTTATAATGTCTCTCGCTTTCATCTGGATCAATAATTGACTTTTCTGTCTATTCTCCTCTACTTCAAAGTTCATTGCTACTGCAGTGTTCTCCTGCAGACAGTCCTGCCTTTTACTCCTCACCTTGGTGGGTGCAATAGGTAGACCTGAAAGATAAATCTAGCCTCCATACATCTGCCTCGGTTGTTTCATGGAGGAATCCAGTGAGACTCCGTCTGGTTCTGGAGTGACACATGGAGCTCTCGGGCTTGTTGCCACATACTCTGTTATGATCGGAGCATATTGCTCCCAGCCTGATGTCAAGCAGAGACTAATCAAATGTGAGATGGGTGAACAGAGACAGAGCCATGGAGCTGCCTTTTCATAATCTCTTATTATCAGCTCTTCTTTAAACTGCAGCAGCACACAGGGACCCCAGTCATGGAGCTAGACCACAACATAGTGTCCGAAAATCCCAGTGCCCTTCTTCAATAAGACAGTTTCTTCACTGCCTCGCACTGAAGAGACCAGGCAAAATTGACACAGAATAGTTGGGGATGAAAACACATGAATTGAAAAGATAAAATGTGACGTCAGGCTCACGTTGCTTTGTGATAGCAATGCCCTAAGACACTGCCAGTGTCCCCTATGTTTTGTGGCTCCCTCTGCCTCTACTTGGCATGGATGACGTTTGCCAGGTCTTCATAACATCATTCTAACAACATATCATCTAAAAATGTCGATTCCATAGGAAAATGGCTGCTGGCACAGGAGCACTAGGTGCACACAAAGGATATGGTGTGGCAGCTGAACATACAACAGAGGAATTCCAGCTATTCCCATGTCAGGGAGGGTCTGTTGCACTGGGCTCTGTTTTGCACATGAATTCATCAGCACCCAGTTCAGTCTGAATCTAATGGTGATAATCTTCTTGATTTGTTAACGTGTGAGATGAGAAAACACACACACACAAACTAAAGAGATGAATATTTCGGTGTTTGTTTTAAAATAAATCCATCCTGTGAAATTACAAGATTTCTCTCTGAATCCAAAGACAGAAACAAGTTCAATGAAGATGAAAGTTAGGGAACACGCTCTGATAAAAGCGGGCAGGTGGAGGCTCTAATGAAGGCATACACTATAGTGCACATCTTGCCAATATTTCTTAATGAATAATATGTGCACTCAGATGAGAATAATATTGATTGAGGTCTGCAGGGAAAGTTCTCTAGGAAAAATTTTTATTCTAGGAGCAGAGTCCTTTTTGGAAGATTTTGATCTTTTCCTGCTGCAACCTTTCTCCTCCCCTCTCTTTGTGCTACCCAAAGCAAGTGACAGCCAAAAAGTGAAAAGCCTCTCCTGCATCTAATGTACCTATCAGATCCAAAAAGAAATTTATATACCAGCACTAAGAATGGCCCCACCATTCTCCTTAGCTGGTAGAGGACACAGCAGTGTATAATTAGGACTGGATTACTTCGCTCAGAACTGGAACAGAGAGCAGATGTCTTGCATTAATATTGGCATTTGATTTCACACATTTTCTTTGCCATGTTTGCAAAACCAATTTGCCTTCCTATCTTGGATCTTGCCTTTCGTTTACTCTCAGGCTGCTGTAATGCAAACAAAAAGCCACCAGTGGCAGAATGAAAGTACATGTAGAAGTTCAGGCCCATAAAAAGTGGGTAGAGCTTATGATTTAATTACTGACATAAAATATCAAGTTATTTTCTGATTATGTTGATGAGAGTGGTATGGTCGGTATGTTCCACTGATGCCAACACAGACAAAAGAGGTCATGACATTATAATGCATTTGTGAACATAAGCCAACAGTAGAAAAAGATACCCCTCTTCCAAATTAATATCATCAGACTCTATCTGTAATACATATGAGAAATGCATCCCCCTTCCCAAACACAGCCAACCTTTTCTTCACCTGTTTTTCCACACACGAGACTTCAGTCTTGATTTTGCTCCAGTTCAACGTTTCATATACAGAATCCTTCCAGAGGGCCTACAACAAAATTTCATGCTGTTAAAAACATTGGCCCCAATTCTGAACTGGAGCCAGCTTGCATTCGAGAGCAGCTTTATGGCTGCAGCTGGGTTCTGGAGGTTTCTTAGGAGTAAAAGATGATCTGCCTTAATTTAGGAGCATCCAGAGGCTGATCACAATGTTCCACACTACAGCAGCACAGAATAAGTGTAATATGGGCAGTATGGAAGCAGCACGGTGATGCTGGCAAACTCTAGAGTCAATACAGGGATGCAACCCAAGCTGCCTCACCACTGAAACTCTGCTGCAGTGAGAGCTCTGGCTTCAAGACACACTGTTTGCTTTACTTGGTGATGGAGAGTGCCCTTCAGAGCCTGCCCTGTAGCACCAGGAACACACCTGTACCACCTCTGTTTGCAGGTGGCAGCACCTGTCTGTATCATGCAGAGCTTTTCCTGCAGAGGTGCTTTGGGAAGAGCACACACCTGTACCCAGACCTACATCCAGACCCACAGTTACTGCCTTTGTTCCCTTGTGGTGCTAGACAATTAGAGAAGGGGGTGATTTCTGTGATGGGGTCTGAGAGACTGGGAGATTTTGTGCTTGTAGACCACCAAGTCCACTCCCCGTGAAAAACTGTCCCTTTTTTGTCTGCTCTCTGTACACAACGGCAGCAACTCCCCTAGTCCTAAAGAAGGGCCACGTGTTGGATAGCTGAACAAAATGACAAATTAGGAAAAGACAACTGAAATCAGATGGGTAATTTCACATTACTCTGCCCCATCAGCAAATGACAGAAGTGCGAGGACTAAAACAAGAAAATAACCGGAAGAAATGATAGTGGTTGCCGCAGCTCTCTTTAAGCAGGTGAGAAACTCAGTCTGAAAGCTGTAAAGATAACTACAGAAATGATATCATTCTCTCAGTGAGAGCTAGAAAAGCTCCTGTGCTCGCAGGGAGGTCAAGAAGTGAGAGCCCAGTGGATCATTTTGTTGCGTTTTTAATGCTTCATGGCACAGGGTCAGTCAGAAATCCCTTTCCTGAGGTCATGGTTGGGGCAGTCTGGAAAGCAATCTTTTCTGTTGCTGGCAGGGCCCTGCTCAGGCTCTGCTGTTCCTCTCTCTCACAGAAGATTATTACAGCCCACTCCTCCTGCTCAGCACGCCGTGGTTAAACTCACCCTGGGCACTGGCATTCAGCTTCTCTGGGATCACAGTGGCCCCAAGGACCTTCCCTGTGGCATTCTGTCCAGACTGTTGCAATGTGGTGCAACAAACAGCCATCCAAAGCTGACCCTGGGCAGCATTCGGGGCACTGAAATTCCTTACCTGCCTATTGATGAGCGAGGACTAATATTTATTTTTAGCTCCACATTGAAATACCACGAGTGAGACAGAATGAGGAGCATGAATGGCAACAAACATGGTAACTAAGTAATGAGTCCTATTTTTGTGGTACTAGCCCCTTGCCAATGCAGCAGTGTGGCTACACTTGACATGTGGGGAAATGGGGAAAATCATCTGTCTCTGAACCTGCCTAGGAGATGGTTTGACCTAGAAGAAGCTTGACTTAGAAGAAGCTGAGAAGCACAGTTTGGAGGGCCTCCTAATGACTACATCTGTTTTAAATAGACATATTTTGACTGTAGCTTCCATACCAAACAGTCACTGGAGTCAAGTGATCACTTAAAAAGGCTGAGATACAACTCTGCAGTATTTTACAGGGGATTTAATAGCTAAGCCTTACAGGAAAAAATACCACCCTGCAAGCACACAGCTGAAGCAGGGACATTTAATGAATGCTGCTCACTGCCTAAATGTGAATTCACACTACAACACTCTCGCAAATGATCTATAATGTCTTGCATTGCTAGTATATCAAATTTGCATAAATATACCTCAAATATTTATAAATCAATAGATATAAGCACACGTTTAAAAGTGACTATCGAAAGTGCGTACACGCAGAGTTCTTATATGCTCTAATTAATCCAAATAATCACATTTTGCCTTATTAAATTAAACATTATATGGATAAAATGTAGCTTGCCATCTAAGCACTAAAATACTGTTAGAAAGAAGCACTACTGCCAAAAAAGAAACAAGAAAGAGAACGTGCCCATGGAAGAACACTTAACTGAAATGTAGCTGCAGGATCTAATGCCATGGAATGACTAACAATAATGTATATATTACTTTTAAACAAGTGAGCAGTTTTGGATAACTTTCTCTTCTCTGTCTGGTACTCCAGTTTCAGCCTAGTGAGCTATAACTGTGCAGGATGAGCAGAAAGCAGTGAAAGAGCCTGCTAACCCTCTTGCCCATTTAAAAAAGGTCTCCTCAGAAGCAATGAGAATTCCTTATTTCCTCCAGCTGCTTATTTACTGGTGCTTCCCTGCCTTCATTTAATTAGAGCTAAAAAAACAACAGCAGCAACCGTCCCTGATAGTTTTTAAACTCTTTCCAACTAAGAAACCCTTTACTTATCAAGAGGTACAAAGAAGCACTGAGGACAGCTGTGGAGTTTGGAATAAATTTCTTGGTGGGTCCCACTTTAAAGCTTTTATACACCTAAGAAATCTAACCCTGACTGAAAGGAAGTGATTAAAGTTTTTAAAGACTACAGAGATTTTTACAGAGTAGTGTGATACTCAGGACCAATTAAATGTCATCTTAAGTACTTAACTGAAGCATTTTTTTTTTTCGTACACTAGGAATCAGTTAAGTGGAAGGTGCCAAATTAAACTTACATTTGAATTGACTTAATTTCAAGAGATTATGCATCGTAATTTAAGAACGATTTCAGAAAGCTTTCAGTAGAGCAGTCTCTGTTAAGTTGGCTTCAGGAGCACTGTGTCAAGTCTGAAAAAAAAAAAACCACGCCAGGGCAATATGACATGCTCAAGAGCAAGTAAGTGCAACTAACAACAACAAAAGTGTTGCAATTAAGCTCACAATAACGCAGGTGGCATCACATGAGGGGGTCTCAGTCAAGAGAGGCTCAGTCTGCACAAGGACATTGAGTGAGTTTGTTCCATTTCAGGCAAGAGCAATAAAACCCAGGTTTTCTCTCTTCAACATATGACAAGTTAATTTGCCACATGTAATAACATTATATAATTACTCACATGCCCTTTCTTTGATGAATGCTTTTCTCAAGCAGATATGACTTTGACACATATTAGGGACAAGGGGATATAATAAAACTTTTGGAAATGAGGCAGGAGGTCTTGCAGCTAAAGAACTAGACTGGGACTAGGGACACTTGGAATTTAATCCAGGTCTGGCGTATTTTCCATACACTTCTAGCAAGTCTCTTGGGCACCAAAGGAAAAGTCAGGTGGCTGATAAAACTTTGCATAAACGCTTAGGTGCTCTTGGCACAAATATTAAATTAGAAAATAGAGGCTAGGTGGCAGACTAGACATAGACTAAGAGTGTAACCCTGGGCTAACACAACCCTGGCCACCTATCCCCACGCCCTCTTCTGGAATGGTGGTTGTTTTTATTGGTACTGTCATTTATTTCCCTGTTTACGTGGGTTGTGCCAGCGACTGTGGCACAACTTCCAGGGCAGCCTGTTGAAGGCAAAGGGTAGGAATGGGCTGGCTTTGCTGATCCCATGACCAATGTGCAGCTCCTCATACCCACCTACCTACCCACCTCACGCTGCAAGCAAGCAAACATTTGGGACAAAATGCTCCAGTGGCCGTCTTTCTTCAAAATATACACCATCAGCTTGACTTCTCTTTCTTGGGACAAAATACACCATCAGGACCCTTGAGATCAGTCCCCAGCAGATGGGAGAGCTGGTGTAATTCTTTCACGTGCCTGAGAAGATGTCACCTGGACCGACAAACCAACCAAATAGTCTTTCCTGGCTTAAGGTGTGCTCCTGCAACTTCTCCTGTTTAATTTATGTGTAATCATTAATAAATCATTGGGCTGGAGCAGAAAGCATTACTCCAGGTGACAGAATAGGTTACTCATCCTGGTTACCGCTCCCTATTTTGCAGATTCTGTTTGTGTTTTACATTGAACAGTCTTTGGCTGATCTGTCACCGCTGGCACAGAGATTCATCCCCATGTCAGATGACTGGAAAAGAAGGGTTTTTTTCTCCTTGTCTCTAGGTTTGCATCCATGACAGTTTAAGTAGAGAGAGTTCCATTCAGGAGAGGGATGGAGAAAGTCCTTCCAACTAGGATGCTCAACAGTCCAGGGTGGAGGGTCTCTCCTGAGAGACAGAGGTTTGGGTAGCTTGGAAGAGAGGACTAGAACACAGGTCCCACCTCTGCCCACTGAGGTGTGGCACGAGGAAGACAAGTGACTCACTCGACCATAAATATGTGCCAAAGCCAAGCACAGAGTCTGATTCTCAGTTCTTTGCTTTTCTGTCAGAATCCTCTCTCTCCCCTTACTCTCATGCACTAATACATGCTTATTTTTATCATTAGAGAACACCATTAAGTTGTCCCATAAACCTAGGCTACTGTTTTTATTTTTAAATTGCTTAACATCAGCAAGCACTTTCTGCAATATACGGTGCTGACTCCCTCTTCATTTTTTATGTTGCCTTTGTTTAATATACTCAATTACAAACAAGAAATATCTGCAGAAATGTAGCATGCAGGAAATGTATATTTATACACATAAGGTATATGTATAATTTATCAAATGGAAGGAGTAGAACATTTCACTCGGTCTACGCATAAGGTTAAGCTCTGAATACTTATTGTGGCTTTCATGAATCACAGGGCCTCACTCTTGCTACTGGGGATAAATTATTCCACTCTGCTGTATTACATATTCTTTGTATAAAAGATGCAACTGCACATGTTTCAATCCATGAAACCATTAAAAATATTCAGGAGAAAATATTTTTGAGATATATATCCTCTCTTGCACCCAAGAGACATTGTCTGTGATCAGACTGCAGCGTAAGTTGGGCTCCCACTGAAATCTATTTGGTGAGGAAAAGCATGTCAAGAAAGAGCAGGCCATAGGGATGGGCCAGAATGCAAATACCAGGACAAATGGGCTTTGGTGGCAGTGCTGTTTTGATATGCCCAGGAATAATGCCACTGGAAAACAGCACCTAGGAGTGACACTGCAGCAGCCAGCCTGTGTTTCCTGTCTGACCACGGTTAATCTAAAAAGCATCATTCCTGGATGGAATCTTCTGGACTGATAATGAAAACAAAATTCTGCTAGGGAAGTGAAAATCTCTGCTTGTACCAAAGCACCCAGTCTTCTCAAACACCCCCAAATGCTGACCACCAGGACTGATGTTATCAAGAAGCAAGTTTCATAATTCCCATTTTAATCATCTCCTTCACTCCC
>VZTG01003985.1:1189999-1224999 GCA_013397845.1 Melanocharis versteri
AAAAAAAAATCCCAAACGTGTTGATTCCTGGACCAGTGGGGAAAAAAAAGAAAGAGGGGGGGTTACCATAAAGAGGGTTCTGGCTTATGACAAACACGAGCAAGTGACACATACAGGCGAGAACACCAGCACGCAGTAGGAGCTGTACGTCTCTGCAGCCATAATGAATTGAATATTTATAGTAAACCACAGCCACCCATGGTTAAGTCTATTTACATCATACATATGAGTTCATTTTTTCCCTCCTTGTTTAAGCAAGAAAGTCATCTTCAGCTATATTGTATCCTACTGGATATAAATCACCATCTCTCTTGGTGGTTTCTGTAAGTTTCTTTTCTTTATAGAACAGCTGTGATTGAAGTGAAAACCCTGCGTAGTCTTTTTACTGTTCCAATGTCATTATGTTGTGATCCTCAGGAGACAGGTATTGTAAATGAATTAGGTTTTGATTCTAACTGTAAAAACTATCCTTATATCAAGAGAGAGAACTACAATAATACTCCTCAAAAAAAAAAAAAGAAAAAAAGAGGAGGTCGTACATAATTTACAGGATGCATAATGCATGTGAATCAAATGTGGAACAACTTTTAAGCAATTATGTTTGTGTTATGTGGTGTGGTTTGTAATTGGAAATAAATGGACGGATTTTTCGAGAAGGGAAGTGGGTCCGGGGGAGGTGAGGCAGAGAGTCGGGGGGTGGCAAGGAGAAGTGGTGGCAAGACAGAGCGGTGTCACGCTCTGGTGCTGAGGGACGAGCAGGGGCTGCTCTGCACAGACTCCCGGGACAGATGCCCTGGGTCCTTGGTGAGGAAGGCAGATCTGGTCCCTCTGGAGCGGCAGCGACCTCCGCCCCGCTGCCCTCCCCCTTCCCTGGAGCGGCTGCTCCGCGCCAGAAGAACCGCGCTGGCCCAGGGGAGCACTCCTTGCTCCTCCTTGCTCCTCCTTGCTAAAAATTAATATTATGATAGTGGGCATGAGTAAATTGGGAGTGGCAGGGTAAAAAAAAAAAAAAAAGACTAAGATGTGTAATCTTTCCTGCAGCACTGCACAGATGTCGCTTTCAAGAATTGCAGGGGAGAGAGGTGGAGGAAGGGTTTTCTCTTCTTCTGTCTGTTTTGCAAATTGAAGCCCACGAAAGCCATGGGAGTCAATGGAGTCACTCCAGCAGAGCCTTTAGCCTTTTCTTTTTCTGTAAAATGAAAGGAGGAAAGCAGGAAGAGGTTTTTTTAGCACTCCATTTTCCTTCTCTTCTGAAGCACCCACAGAGAACAGGTCTCAGTGCCTGTATTAAACACGTTGCCATGCCCCAGCCTCAAGCCCCGCTGCTCTTGTGACTATGTAAATGGAGTTTTGTGGAATGGGAATCACAACAGAATTGGGAGCCTGGAAGCTGTCACCCCCTTACAAAGGTACCCATGGTCATCCCCACACTGCGGGGCTTGTTTCCAGCTTGAAGTAAATAAGAGGCCCTTCTCTGTGCCAGTCTCAGGAATGCTAGAGACTTTTCACTGCCCTTGGCTATCTTGTTTTTAATTTAAGAACCATGCAAGTGCACTTAAACATCATTGTTTACTGGTGTCATTGTTATCAAAGCAAGTAAAGACATCAGCATCTGTATTGTCCTCGGGTTTTATTTTCATTGTGTCAGGCTACAATGGGACTTGGAGCATCTAGTTCTTGACTACAGGCACCATTCAACAGGAAATTGATTTCCATGGGTGACAGGCGTGGAGGCTCCATGGGTTCCCGGGTGAGGCGCACGCAGCAGCACCAACGTGCTGTGGGTCTCTATCCCTTTTCTTCCCAGGCTGGGGCTCTCAAACCCTACCTGCCTCGTACTGAGCCCACACATCTTCCTCCTCAGCATTAAGACATGGGTGCTGGAGAGCAGTCAGTGCTTCCCACGAACTGTACCTGCTTCCAAATTAGGCGAGCACTAAGGGAAGAGACAAGCACATGTGGGATGGGGGGGCAGAGGTTTTTACAGAGAATAAGTGACGATGCATCACCATGGACAGGAGCCTTAAGGGCAAAATACAGTGCTTGTCAGTTCACGTTTGTCTGGGCTCGGAGAAGAGGCATTTTCAGGCTCTGCATCATGATAGCTGTAACAAGCTGAGTTGAGAGACTTCAATACATGCCCAGCTATGAGTATGGACACTGATGAGAAAGCTTATGTGTGCCTACTCGCATTCATTTCATACGAGTAGACACTTAGCTCATTCAAAAATACAGCTGGCATGATAAGCCTTTGAGAGTACAAAATACAAATGAGGGTGTTCAGTCTTCAGTCAGGGTTATGCCATTTTTAATGGCCATACACTTACCCTGTCTGGTGCATTTATTCATTTTTGAGCCAAACTAGATTCAATGATTTTCATCATTTTTTTCACCTCTGTTGACATTGTCTGACAAGACTGTTCAGACTCAGACTGCTTAGGAAAAATAAACTTTGGTGCCAGATTTTGAGCCATCAGCAGTGTTCACTCTCATCTTTATTCTATTATTCTGTTGCAAAGGAACTTTCAGCTCAGGAGCCACAATGGAAAGAAAACAACTCCAGCTCTTTTTTTTTTTTTTTTTCCCTTCTCCTTTTTTCCATCTTGTGATCTTAACCCAGCTGGTGAGGGAGAAAATTCCCATGTGAGGCATGTGGGTGGAGCCCAATTGTGTAAGCTCCATGCTTGCAAAGTGTTTGGCATGGATCCGCTCGCTGGCTTTGTTTTCCATGGCCGGACACAGAGGGAAGCCACATTCAGCACATTAGCAGCCGCCACCTGTTGCTCTGTTCTACTTCAGAGGAACCCTGGGGCTGGGGAATCACACTGTGCCCTGGCCCTTGATCTTCAGGGAAGTTTGATATATCAGGGATGTGCATTTGTCCCCACACTTTCCTTTCTTTTGCGGGGCATGATGCTGGTGGGTTTGAGAGTCCAGATGGAGAAGAGGTCCTTGGAGCAACTTGAGCACTGCTTTGGTGCAGGTCACTAGGAAGGATTTTCAAGCTCCATTTGATGTGGCTCTCCTGAAGACAAACTCTTCTTGGTTAATTCACTGCAATCAGAAATTTCCCTGCCACAGACTATTCCAAAAATCTTAACTATGCCAAGCCTAAGTACAAGGAACAGCAAGAAAATGCAAAAAGAAATAACTTACTAACCTTGTCAATGACATTTGTAGGACCATCACCAGATTTCTCCCCTCCTTGCACAGTAGATCTTAAATTGATCTCCATTCCTATGCACTTTCCTGTTCATATGTAAAGCATAAGGAGAAAAAAAAGCAGCATATCACTAATGCAGCTAATTCTCAGTATCTTGAAGCAATTGACACAAGTACATGAATTAACTCATCTCTTTATATCTCATACTTGAGGCAAATGTGCTATTTGGAGTACCTCTTGGTAAGAATAAGCAATTTAAGATCCATTAGTATTTGGAATATTCTGTTTTATTAAAACCACAGTCATCCCTAAATGCAGATGAGTGGAGAGAAGACACTATCAACCTCGTGGTTGTACTAGACAAACTTAAAAACACTTTATATTACAGGGTACTGTGAGAGGGTTTTAACACAAACACAAGCCAGGCCTTAGGTTTCCAAAAGAGGATCCTCCTACCTTGGGTTGAAGTTTCTCATAGCTTTCACAAGTTTGAAAATCACAGTGTGGACTGGGGGGAGAAAGTAATTCTGGTGTACAGATTTTAAGCTTTTAATATAACACCAGAGCAGTTTCGCAAAACACTATCTACTACTTGAGTATCAAAATTCATTCTCCTTTATAATGGCCTCAGTGCCTAAGGTTATGGGAGAGCTGGAATTATTTTTTAAAATAATAAATACCTATCCACTGTTTTCATTCAAAATTTCCAAATAAATCAGGGCCCCTTTGCCCTGGGCTTGACCTGTAGAGCTTTAAGATCAAATCAGTTTCATTTATGATACTATGCTTTAAGAAGTTTTATAAATAATATAAAGCCAGTGGCTTCAGATTTTAATTAGACTTGTGACAAATCTATAGCACATTAAACAAAATATATATTTCAATGATTTTTTTAAACGCTTACTGCACAGACCAAGGAAAGAATCCTGAAAAACTTTGGGGAAAAAAAGAATGTTCTTTTTCTCCTCAGTTCAGTCACTTTCAACCCTCAAGAAGTTCCTCAACTTTAAGAAGCTATTTTTCTCTAAGCAGTAAAGGTAGAAATGTTACAGAAGTCACAGGAATTTCTGGAAAAACTAAATCCTTTCACTGTGCTGCCTAATTTAGTCTTAAGTCTTTCCCAAATGTTGAAATTGACTTTCAGGGCCACAGACCTCACAATTCATACAAAACTGGAATGCCTGCAGGTAACGGCTGTCGACTGAGTGAGAGATGGGCACTGTTTCACTACTGAGGAAGGAACAGTTGGGTCCTGGCTAGCACAGAGTACAACCTGCCTTCCACCCTTCACCAAGGGCCCAGTCCAACCTTCCCAGGAGCCGCTGGTTTAGGAGAAGCTGCCATTCCAGAAAAGGAACTGATCCATGCATCGAGGCACAAAAGTGCGCCTGTGTTGGCAACGTGATGCTACTGGGAGGATTGTCCCAAGAGACTGTTGCCACACAATGTTCTTCCCTTGGAAGAAAAATCACAAAATTTACCCGATAAGACCACATGTCCTGCTGAAATTGCAACACAGAGCTGAGCTGAAGTCACTGTTACCCTGGCTGACAGGCTTGTAGACAGATAAAAAGAGCAGGTGTCCTGGCTAGGCACATTAAGAGCACAAAGTGTATCCCATGACTACCCTATATCCATCGTACAGCTTAGGTCAGGCCTAGAGGAACTCCAAAAGGTCCGAAAAATAGTTTCTATAATCAAACAAAGGCACTGGATTTGGGCGAATCAGGATTAGTGTTCTGCAGCTGTAGGGGAGATACTTTATAATTAAGCCAGCACCCTCCAGCAGATCTCAGTTGGAGGTACCAGCAGTCTTAGGCAAAAACTGGTTTGAAATCAGCCTTGCTTCCGGCTGAATAGCTCTGCTGGTGAGGAAGAAAAGTCTGCGTGTTTCTATGGCTCCCACACAGCAGAAGCCCACCTAGAATACCTGAAAATGTGGACCTAATACGTCTTTATTTTCTTTCTTTTCATTTCTCTGCAAGATTTATGATTCTGAAAAAAAAAAAAAATTAAAAAAAAGGCCTATTTACAAGAATGGCTGCAAAGTTAACCATTGATTTTCTGCTCACATGCATGGACACAGTGCAAAATGATCCTTAAATGACAGAGCAGAAGTCAGGTTAAATTTGAAATTCCTATGCTGTTCACTTTTCTAGGTTACCAATCCATGTATAGAGGTAATAGCTGGGTAGATCCTTGTCAGGATCAAGGCCTGGCCTGGCTGGATTTCGATAAGTTTGCAAAAACCATTGGCCTAAAATTTGAGGCTAAGTAGGATCTTCCACCTGCCTCATAAGCATTCCACATCAATATCTCTGATAAATGTCTCAAGCATTTGAACACAGAAATAATACCAAGAGTACTTCCCTCACAGCTGAATCAAGCTGTGACAACAGATCCTGAAAGCGGTTATTTTTGTAATACTTCATCTTGTAATTGTCCTTGTTTTTTTAAATGTCTACTTGTGCAGGGAAGAACAGCAAAGTTCTTTCATGTTGAACAGGTTTAAGGGCAGTTGGTTATTTATTTCCCTGAAGCTGCGTGGTGTTTCTGCATCAGGGTGAGACTGAGGTTTGTGTCAGGCAAATTCCACAGTGACGTTGTTTTTAAAATCATGTCTGCTGTTAGTTTACCCTGGCTGACAGAAATGACCCCCTTTCACATCTCTGCATTCCTACACAATCTGGCCAGCAATAGCTGAAATTTGATAGCACACACAGGTATAAATTTAGTCAACTGTCGGATTTTGGCAGTTTCCTGGCCACAACCTGTGGAGTCCACGGGCCTGGAATGAGAGTGATAGAGCAGCTTGCCATTTTTAGACTCTCTAAAATCAAGTGCACCTTCTTACCTTGTTGCTTCACACTTGGTTCAGATTTGAAAGAGATCTTGGCAACTCTGAGAGCCATGAAACATTTTAAAGTGATTAATAAGACTGTACACTTAGAGCAAAGGATGACTCCTGCAGGACTCTGCCTACATTTCATGTTAGCATCAGATAACAATTCATCCAAGTACAGTAGATAACTAGCAGATTTCTCCTATGCATCCATAACAAAGTCTAAACAGTGGGAATAACAACAAAGTGCTTAAACACACAATATTTTCAGAACAAAACAGATGAAAAGAAACAATCTCTTAAAGAAGACAAACCTTGGAATATTATAAGTCTCTGATCAGGTCTCCAAATCACAATTTTACCTGTCTAAACACATGCAAGGTTAACCTGTCTCTTCATTTTCCCATGATCTCCTCAGCTGCCTTGGTGACACGTGCCCTTCCCACTTGCTCTCCTCCTGGGGAGCCTGTCCCCTGTGTCTCAGTGTCCCTGACAGAGGAGACTGTGCTCCTTCAGGCCACCTCCCAGGGCTCTGAGTACCAAGGTGTCACTGCCCAGTCTCACAGCCGCCTCTGGTGCCGTATCCCCGTCACCCTGGAGCCGAGTCTGTGCCAGCCCGTGTCCGGCAGGTCCCCGGGCAGTGCCGCTGCCCAGGCACGGGAGGGGATCCTGTTCCCTCACAGATGGCCCGTGCCTGCTGCGCGCAGCCAAGGGACGTGTACCGCTAAAAGGCAGGATGTTTGGCTGGAGGCTTGCAGGCTGGTACAACCTGCTCAGGCTGGGTAGTGCCGCACATCCGTGTGCTGCTCCCGAGGGTCACTGAAGTGGTCCTCAGAAACAGGACCTCAGAAACATCACTGCTGTGGCCAGTTACAGCTGTGGTGACACGTTGCCTTTTCCCTTTTTATGTCCCCAGCATCTTTATTGAGGAAACCCTGCTGTTGCTTTCCATGCCACCTGTGTAGTTTACAATTTTTTTCCTCTTCTAATGCATTTCTTTGCTGTAATTTTGGATGAATTTTCTCCTCTGCTTGCCTATGTTTTTTTTACCAGCAACACACTATGAAGAAAGTCCTAGCCACTTGGTAGTACCAGTGGCAAAGTTGCCCTTGTTTCCTTAGAGCTGCCTGCACTCACACTGGAAAAGCCTATATCCTCAAAAATCCACTGTTGCTTTTGTGCCCCATATAGCATTTCTCCTACTTCCCTTTGGGAATAGCAGTCACAATCAGCAGTTACTTGGCCACAAACCTGTGCAGCCCATGGGCCTGAAACGAGACTAATAGAGCAGCTTGCAATTCCTAGAGCTCCTATTTCAGTCTCTCTCCAAACTCAAGTGGACTTTCTTACTTTGTCTCTTCACACTCAGTTTTGAAAGAGATTTTGGCAAGAGATCTTGCAGTCCCCTTACTGTGTGTGAGGAAGTGAAAGCACTCACTGTGATAGCAGCACTGCCTTTCCCAAACAGGCCAGGAGACCGGGAACTCTGAGCTAGTCAAACTGCTGAGGTTGAAACAAATTTATAAAAACATCTGTATTTATTTATTTGTATATACATTTCCCATCCTCATTTTTTCCCCCTCTGGTAACCTGATATTCATGCAACTCTATTCCTTTGTTGCATTTTTGCTTCACTTCCTGTCAAATTATTTCATTTTATTTAGCTTCACCTGTCAAAATACATGAGCTAATTCTCTCTGTGATGACCTGCCACTGCTTCTTAGTCTCCAGTGACAGGATGCAGCAACTGCATGCCTGTGCCATGGAAATCACCTGGGCATCTTTACATACACACAAGCAGAGAATTCAGACCCAGACTGAAATGCCTTGAACCAGCTTAGCTCTGCTCTCAGGTGCTGCCAAACAAGAAACCTCCTCTGCCCACAAACACGGCCCTTTCACACCTTTCACCTCTGAGTTGCCAAATGATCAATGTGCAGAGTCTCATACAATGGACATCACCATCTCTCTGAGTTTATCCCTCACCTAAAACTTCCTCTGGGGAAACTTACGTAGGTTTTTTTGGGGAGAGTGAAACAACATTCTGGTATAATGCAATATGCTTTGAAATAATTTCTTATTCTATGAATTGACTGCATACTACCTGACTAACAGCAGCTGCAAAGGAACTCTCTGCAATACCATGGTATTTATGTCATTTTTACGGCTTTGATGCTGGTAGTTATAATTTATCTGACTTCTCAGTCAATGTGCAGAGCTACCAAGGCTCCATGCCACCTCGCAGCACAGGAAGCCCTTGCCTGGCCAGTCCGATGGTTGTCCAGCAAGTTATTACTTGCACAGGGAGTGGTGAAATGCAAAGCCAGAGTATCTTGAGTAAACAGATCCCTCTTTCATCTCCTCTGCAGAAGTGGGTGAGTGAGAATTGCTGTTACACAAGACTGCGTTGATGCTGTTCAAAGTGATGAGTTTTACCCTTAATGTTATACTGAGGGAGCCCATGTGGTGGCCAGTGATTGATTACCTTCACAAAGCTCATTTTCACTCAGCAGTGGTGAGTTTCAGAAGGGTGATAATAACAGATATCATTGCCTAAGTTCTCTCTCACAGGTTTTCCACTGTCCCATGGAAATCAAAAGGTGATTAATTCCTCTAACAGCTTTTGTGGTACTCTGGAAAAGTTGACATTAAGTGGAAGATACTGCATATTTACCTGTAGGAGCCAAAGCCCATCATGGGTCCTCTTTAACAATGAAAACTGAGGATACTGCATCAGCAGAGAGCTGGAAGAATGTCTGTAAGGAAATAGGAACGAGGCTCTCAGCAGGGACTCAGGACCTCCACAGGACCAGGAATGAACAGGAGGTCTATGTCCACCTGTGAGCTTGTGTGCTTGAAGAAACAGAATCAGAGCTGGAGGCTTTGGAAGGATGCTTGTCTGACCTTGGAGAGGCAGGTTACACAACCTGAATAAGGAAAAAATAGATGACTCACATTGCCTGTTAAAATAGGGAAATGCTCCTCTTTGGGAGTTTTAGCTGACGTCCTTCCAGGCATGAACCTTCTCAAAAAAAGGACAAAACATACAGGTTGCCAGAGATCCCAAAGGGGCAAAGGAACACCTGCTGGGGGCAGTTTGTCAGGAGTGCACTGTCCTCTGTGGCCACAGGCGCTGTGGTGGCCGAGGCGGGCGCATCCCCCTGTCCGAGGGGATCAGATTAGCAGCTTGCTCCTCCTCACAAGCGGTACCAACCACAGAGGCAGCAGTGCTGGGTGAGGGCACTGTTATCCCTCATCCTCTCCCGCTTCCACGCGAGCAGCAGCAGCTGTTCCACCCCCTGCCCCTGGCGCTTGGCCTCACGGGGTGCACAGTGTCAGTAGGAAATGGAAGTAATGAGCCTCAATTAAGCAGCTCCCCATACAGTTGTGGATGAACTTGTCCCAGCAAGAGTACCCAGGCCCAGGGGCTCCGCAGGGTGGTTTTGTGATGTGCAGCTGGTTCAAAGCCATTTGTGGAAGGCTGAATATTCCTCCTCCCTGTGGGACACACTTGCCCTTTTGAGTACCACACACATGGGGTGTAGCCGAGGGGGGCCACAAAACAGAGGATGTGAATGCCATCCTTTTTATATAGGCCTGGTTTTATACATGCCTGTTTACCAAAGAGCAAGAATACACAAAGGGAGAAAAGGTCTCCACCTTCATAAAAATCACGAAGGCTTTGGCTGACATAACGCTAGTTTGCTCCTGAAACAAAATTTCGGCACCATTTAACTTTGTTCTCATTACTGTTTATGTAGGACAACACTTACCTTCACTTAGAGAGCCAGCACAACATTTTGTGTCTTTTCTTTTTCCCAAGGGAGTCTTCAGTGTGGGATTTACATGGTGGTCAGAACTTTTGCAGCCTTTTCCCAGCGGGATATTTCTGCAGTAATATACAGATCTGAAAAGCTATACCATTTATGCCCATTAAGAGTACTTAGGGAGTTTAAAAAAAAAAAGTCTTGTTAAATTCAGTATCATTACACTTTGTATGTTTTTGGGGTTTTTTTACACCAGGCCTTTTTTTCTCCAGCTGTTTCCCTATGAACTGTGCTCCTAAACTTCCAGCCATGGAGATGGAGAGGGGACATCAGCCTCTGCTGCCTCTGAGGTTAGGCCACAGAAACTGTGCTTGTTTCCTTCAGGGAAGCAATGCTGCTTTCCGTAGATTCCACACTTCTTGCAACACGCGAGTCGCTGAGTTGAATTTTGCTACAAGAGCATACAGAGTTTGCAGAACTGTACGTATATAAGCTTGTACTCAGTGATTAGAGGAGCACCAGTGTTCACTGCAGAGCAACATTCAGCTGGACAACTGCATGATAAAATGACCTGGGCGGGGGGACTTTTGGAGTCAATTTGGGCAGGATATGGACCCCTTGCAAGGTGGCATTCAAAGGAGATGAGAAGTTTAATTAGTTCAAGGGTTCCAGGTATTTTAGGAAAGGTTTTTACTGACTGACAGTAGGACAATATTTGCATAATTGCCCAAGCATGCAGCCTTTGAATAATAATAATAATATTGCTGTTCTCTGAGATACACTTTGTTTTCAGAAGTGACCTGATATCAGCAGAAGCATAAGACTCAATTTCACAGTTACTTCGAAACAAAAATAATTATGGGAATGCATGCAGAAATTGAAATATATTACTGGCAATTTGTGCTAAGAAACTAAACATCCCCTACAGCTAGACAATTTCAATCATTTCAGATTGGTTATCCTCTCTGTATCACTATTTAGGCCTGAGATCTCTTCGTCATCTGCTCTAATCCCATTCTTTTGCTGTCTTCCATCATGCTAGAGATATTCTAGGTCTTAGACAATGTGTGTATTCAATAAATGTAATTAAAATGTAACTACAACTATCTTTTTCATTTTCCTTATCACAAAAAAAATTACATATTGAACTCTAACAAACTTTATGGATGTGTTTCTCATTTTGAGTCTTGTGCAGCATCCACTGAAGACAAATAGGATAATTTCCCACGAATACAGCCAACACTGGTACAAAATAATACAGCAGCATAAAAAAAGCCTGTTTAAAAATTGCAGGAATGTGAGAATCTCTTTGACTGAAGATGTGCAAATCCCAAATCACTGAGGAACATACTCATCAGCTTTCAACCTTCCTGATAACACCACCCAGAGAAAGAGAAGCTTCTTTTCTCTGTTCTAGCAGTATTTTGAGCTGCCTAGAAAATAATAACTACAACTTATCTTTCCGTACGTTTGTTCCTTCCAAAAAGAGCAACCCAGCAAATGGCCAGACAAGCCACTGTTAAGCCCTGTTAAGCGATTTTTGGGCAATCACCTTCAGAGGCTCCTGAGATTTATCTGTTCACCTTATCTGGCAATAGCTCATCAGCAGAGAGAGAACGATGGCTTTTCCACCACTGTGACCAATTCTGTCCCTATAAAGAGCTACCGATGATGCTGTCTTCTGCCTCAAGGCTGAGGGCCAGTCTGCTGATGCCACTTATGCCATCAACACCATCCAAAAGGAAAATTTTGCAGAAGGTCTGACCAAGTATTTAGTATGAGGCATGCTGTCAGTCAGCTGCTTGGCTTGGTTCCACTCCAAATCAGCTGGTACGAAAGGAGGGTCAAAAAGAAAGTACTTGGCAATGAATTCTCTCATAACCCTCCTTCTATGGCATTTTTTCCTCTCCTCTGCATTCCTTGCCCACCTTCCTTTCATAGCTTTGCTGCAAAAAGCTGAAGAGAAAAAGAAACGGTTCGAGTCCAAAGCCATTTTTGATAACATAAATGCACAACCATTTATACTTTCAAGAATTCAAATCTGCAATTTTGAAATGGAATTATGCCAATCACGTTTTCCATCTGGCTAAATTAATTGTTAGGAAATCATAAATAAGCATGACATGGGACCACTTAATGGAAAGACACTGGCATTTCCTCCATGGTTTATTACTATCCTCTGGTCCAAACTGAAGTGAGCTTATGTTCTCAGCTTAGTTTGTCTCTTGCCATAAGAAGTAGTTTTGCTTTAGGAAAAGGTTAGGAAGCAGTATGAGGATCTCACTCATTTATATCTCATGTGAAATGCATTCTCTTTTGGTCTCCTCAGAGGGATGTGTCTTTGTAGGCAGGTCCAGCACTGCCAGGGGAGGGGAAAACCAATCATTTCCAGCTTCATGATCATGGTTTCAAGAATCATCTTGGCTGGGCACTAGCATTAGTCTCTGTATATATGTCTGAGGGAGGACAGGTTCTCAAAATACGTAAAGGCAAATTCAAAGAAGAGGGTAATCTCTTCTGTGTCCTCAGAGAGTAGGACAAGAAATGGGCTTACCTGCAGTTAGAGGTGTTATGAAACAGCAAAGTTCTGTTTGAATCTTCTCAGAATCCCTGAGAAAAACTGCCCGATGAAGTGTGGAGTGCCTGTTGGTGGAGGTGCTTGACAAGGCACTGTTCCTGGGGAGATGCAGATATTGTTAAGGACAGAATAAATAACCTCTTGGTAGACCTTCCGTCCCTGTAAATGACAAAAACGTTTTGCCCCCACCATTTTTTTGGTTTCTGAGATCTTCTGGCACTGAGAGCAGTGACAGAATATCTTGGTTCTTCCTGCCTTGTGTCACATGAGAGTACACCAAAAGCAGCAAGGAAAACAGGCAGGGAAAACAGCCTCAGAGCATGAAACATGGAAAATAAGGATGTGCTGATGGCACGTGAGCCATCCTTCAGCCTCCAGGTGAAATCCTGGGCCTTGGCAGGCATGCAGACAGCTCCTGGGTGTGTGTGTCTGCCTGACACTGGAACAGCTGGTGGCACAACCAGCCTGCGGGTCATCCAGACAATTCAAGGGTCTCGTAAACTTTATGAGCTATTATCCAGCAACACCCAATAATTAAAAACAAATACACTGCAGGTAACGCGGAGAACAGCTGACAAAGTCCAGGAGTAAAGACACCAGCTAAAAAAATGGACACAACGGGCTGAGAGAGGCTGGAATTCTAGAATAAGACAGGCTCCACATGAACCGATGGCTGCCAGAGCTGCATTCGTACGCCGAGAACTTTTCATTTTAGTGCCCTTTTAAAGAAGCTGAAAATATCCACTAACCTTGAGAACAAACATCATTTTAAAGCAGAATAGGCCTGTAAGACTTTTTAACACTTGTTCGTTGATTATATTAATGCCAGAATATATTAAAGAAGTGCAATATAAATTTGATTTTAATTGTTTTGTACACACGCCAGTGAAAAGGAACTGATTGGATACAGTTCACAGGCAGTATGTTAATACATTACTTTCATATGATGATAGCTTTGCATAATCTTTCTTTTTCCAAGATTTAGAAGAACCTGTTGTTAACCAAAGCACAGGAGAGAGGAAGAATACAATTTACATAAAATCGGCTACCCTACACGTTAATTAGTAATGTGGCTGAGCGGAAGGTGTGTTCACTTAGTAGAAAGTACACTTTATAATTTATACACCAGCTGTTTCAGTGCTTTCTAGTCCATTTTCCTCCCTGCCTGCCTCTAATGAAATCGTGTTACTGGAGAATTGACTGGGGTGAATTGAGATTTTAATCCCATTGACGCTTCTCTATGGAAAGGCACACTGGTGGGAACTTTTAATGGAAGGTCTGTAATCAGAAGACACTTGTATTCAGTCCCCCACTATAATGACTCTCATCAAATGTTAAAGCCCAGGCAATGTGCAGAAGGCTAGAATTTCAAGGTTTTTGACCAACCCCATTTGAGGCATTCCTCTGGGAGTGTGTGATTACTCAAGTTTAGCAGTTTATTGCCTCATCTTTCAATATCCAGTGAAGCACAAAATTCTCATCTAGGTTGCTCTTTTTACTTAAAGAACAGGCCAAAATAGACTGCAGAGCTACTAGCACTGTCATTGAGGTTAATTCTTGCTTCTCAGTTAACAGGAGATCAATGGAAAAGCTTTAAAATATTAGAACACAAATGCTGCTTCGTCTCTAAAATTGCTCAGCAGCCTTTGTAAAAATTCTGGTTTGCACAACACTTTTCAAACACACGCTCGCATTTATTTATTACCAATTGCTTTTTTAAGGCTAAGAGTAACATTAATTGAGAGGTGGTGCTGTTCGGTAAAGAAGGATGTAAACATGTATTAAAATCCAGCAGAGCGAACAGTTTTCCTATTCCCCAAACTTTGCAGTCAAGAAAAGTACAGTCATTAAAAGAGAGGTGGTCAAAAAGCAAGCTGAATTGGGAGTTAATGGGACTCATTATGTCGGCTGCATGTTAGTAATGTCTCCTTCTCTACCAGAAAAACAAGCAGAAATAGACACAGAAAAGCAAAACCCACTTAAACAAATGCCTGTTAAAATCCCTGTGAGGAGAATGCATTTGCTCTGAACAGACACAAACACATCAATTAATACAGTGGAAGCCACTTATACAAATACATGTTAAGAAATAAACTGGAAAAATGAAGGAACTTCTGACAAAAGATGTCAGATGCTGTTGAAAGGAATAAATCTATTTAAAAGACAACATATTTTTCAAATGCAGCAAGTCAAAATAGAAGGAATAATAGGAAGAATGCCTCTGAAGAATTAATGTTAAATAATAAAAAAAAAAAAATCTTTCCCTTCCTTCTTCTTTTCCTCCTCCCCAAAAAAGGAACCAAGATGAGAGTTTCTTTAATAAGCATTTCTCTGGCAACTTAATGAATACATTTGAATGACTTTCCTTATTCCTTGTTCCTTTCTTATTGAATTGGTCAGACAAAGGTCTAATTTGGGAGTTTTTTTACTTAAAGGAGCTCTTTCTTTTTGATACTTCTTTCGGGCCAGCATGGGTTCAGGATTTTCTGCTCCTTATGCAATTCACTCCCTCTGGTCCCTTTCTTACTTTAGTTATTTCAAAAAATGTTAGGATCCACTTGTTATTAGAGGTTCCTTTTTTATGGCTTCCAATCTGAATAGGTGCCTACATTCTCACATTCCCTGCAGAATTTGTGGCAGTTATTGTATATGTGCTGTAATTCATACAGGAAGGATCACAATGTAGCTTTTCACCAGAATATGTTTGTGTGCATTTTTCAGGGCTTGTTTAATGCTTATTTAATTTCAGGGTTTAAATTAATCTATATTAGATTTTTTTTCTGTGTGCACTATGCCAGTGCCTTTCAGGAGGTCTTCTAAAATGAGACTTTTAGACTTCCCACTCAAATTTGATGGATTAAAGCATTCCAAGTGTCCAAATTTGAAGGGAACATCCGAACGTCAGATTCCTTTAGAGTTTCTGTAGCAAGTAATGAATGCCTTTTGTTATACCAGCCCTAATTTTTCCGGGCTTTCTCCTGTTTCCTTTCACCAGCCTCCTGTCCACTTCTTTGAGAGTTTTCTCACTCTCCACCCTGGCAAGCCAACCTCTGTTCCCAACAAGCTTTCTGCTGGTGTCTCTCAGGGGTACCGATCCCTGTATCAATGTTCTGCATGCTCCACGGGCATTCATTAATTTATCTCCTCGGCACCTATATTAGGCATGGAATATTACATCAGTCTGGCAGAGAGCGAGCTGAAACAGAGACAAGCAACTGAGTCACCCAAGGGCACTCAGAAAATTTGCTGGAGGGCCCAAAATCTCATCCAGGCTCTCATTTCTTAAACGCAGATAGTACTAAGTTTCCTAAGTGGTCCTAATCCACCAAAAAGAGCAAGATACAAATTCAGACATTCTGAAGTTGAGCCTAACCACAAAATACCAGCATCCAACTGTGTGAACTATCTTTTCTAGCTCTCCAGAAGAAAACAGCTTAGCAACTAAAAAGTAAGGCCATTAAAAGCGGATTAAATTTGAGGAAATGTGAGAGACTCTTTCTGTAAGGGGCAAGGAGGCTCCTGAGCACAGACTAGCACTCCACAATCACCTTTCTTATTGAAGCTGACCTAGTTATGAACTCTCCATTTTGAAAAGGACACACCAAAGAAAACGTGGAGACTGTTGTGAGATAAGAGCTGGTCAGAGGGGAAAGGAAAAGATGCATCAGCACAATAAAATAATTGGCCAGGCAGTTGCATTGCTGGAAAGGACTGAAAGGAGCCCTGGATCATGAATGGATCAAGGAATCAGCAATACTGTTACCAAAACTAAAGAGTGAGAACTTTGCAAGGTGTAAACAGAGTTGTCATGTAAGAAAGGAAGGGGAGAAGGAAAATATGTTCCAGTGGAAAAAAAAAAAAAAAAAAAAAACAGGGATAGAAAGCATGTCTAATCTTTCAGGCCTCTCCAGCACCATCTCTCTAGAATACTTATAGCATCTTTCTGCCCTTGGGTAGGTGTTGGTTAGGGGCAATTTTTATCACCAGACTAGAATTACAGAAAGAGCGAAGGACTCTGTTTTCTGATTAGAATTCAATCATAGGCATCTGCCAATTCCACTATTTCTGTAGTGCCTTCTAAATGTGTCACTCACAGATTAATCTGACCATGTACTTATTCTAAAAGATCAAAAGCTATAGATCCAAATATTTTGTTTTGAAAATAAGAAACACTCACATTTTCGTTTCAACCTGTTTATGTTTCTTCACTCTGCTTGCTTCTGGTGGTTTATTTCTGGACACGTGGAGTGTGGCAAATTGCCTCTGGAGTAAAGACAGCAAAACTCCAAACATGGTGGAGACAGAAGATATAAAGAAGTACTCACATGACGGAAATGTGTCTGTCTTAAGTTGGTTCTTCTGACTGTTACTAAGGCATGACTGCCCATGTGCTATTTGAGCTGCAAAATAAAGCAAAGAGAGTCGTAGGAATAACAAGACCTTCTGCTTCTAACAAAAATATTGCTGTTTATAGCAGGGAAGCCCTCTAAAATACATTTGCACAGCACTTAGCACAATGAGCCCTGGTCTTCAGTGATACAACAGTAATAACTGTCAATAGCACTGTTTATGGACATTTTCTCTTTTCAACAACATAAGGGTGCTTTTCTAATCCACAAAAGCTATAAACTTGAACTATTGCACTATTTCTAAGGGCAGAAGTGAGACCAGAGATCAGGCAGATGAAGCGTGTCTTTTGTGATTTATCTGCTCACTGCCACCACCACCTTCTTTCTGCAGTGAAGCCATAAGGAGGGGATCATCAGTGCTTAACTCCAATGTAAATAAGTATAACATCTTCTGGAAGCCCAAGAAATAATCCCATTCAGACAGACATAAAAGTTGGTATGACTGGGAAGTATAAGCCATCTACACTTCCTGTATAATGCAGCTATAGGGTAATTTAACAGGAAAATTACAGCTTTTGTTCTGTGAAAAATCAACAAAAGATAGATTAGGAAGAAAACACGGACATTTATGGTAGGAGACAATCCCATGAGTCCTAGGGGATAGACCAGTCAGTCTGATGTGGCACAGGTCTTCCCCTCCCCAGACTAGAGCTACAGAGTCCATGGTATTCATGAAGTTTTTGGCTTCTGTTAATCTCTAGTAGTTTAACACACCATATGTTTTTTTCCCCAGGACAGACTGCTTTCCACAGCATGGTCCTAAGGAAAGGATGAAAAATATTCCAAATCTAGTACTGCTGTTCAGAGAGAAAAGGCAAGTCAACAGTCACAGAAGAAAGAAATGTCATTGAAATTTTGTTGCGTTGAATCTCTTAAATGAGATCATAAGCTGCTATAATATATTGATTTTTTTGCATTTCCTGGGAGGATGCCATTTGAAGGAGACAAGGTGCTTTCTATTTGCTTTTAGGCATTATTTAACACCAAGTTTTACTCTTCTATGTAAAAATTGAGTTGTGTGCCAGTAACTTGATGAGCATACTTTTGCCATATCCACAGGGATATATAATGGCCATACAGCTCAGAGCTCCATAATATGCAGTAAGTTTTCTTAGAAATTCCTGTGACCTACAAAAACCACTTTTGTATGTGAATATCTTCAATAGCTTGATCTAGTTTCCCTTAATATTTTATGACCATGTATGTTTAACAGGGAAGATGCTTATAGTGATAGTATTTTATACCCTATAACTATACAGTAAATATTCCAAATGCAACTGCATGGTTTCCTACAGGAAACAGCAATAGCAGTGGCAGTTACAGAAGTGAATGAAGCAAGGAATAGGTTATTCATTCCCTGCACAGAACAGAAGACACAGCATAGGGAGGAAACAGTTTTCTTTGAATTTTCAATAATGAAGATGCCCATGCAAGTCAAATACATAGCATAGCAAGTTTCTACTGTTCAGGTTATATCTGGCTTTTCCCCAGGAGTTTTAGTACCAAAAACATCCCTTTTCTGCAACAGTGTTTGTCCAGACCTTCATGATTTGGTTTGCTTTGAGCAAAGGGTGTTCCTTCACCCGAGCAACACAGCCAAAAGAGGATGAAGTGCTCGTGTTGTTATTTTCCACATGAATCACTGACACGGTGACTTAATTTTCAAAGAGGATGGAAAAGCAACACTATGGAATCTAGCAAGATGGGCAAAGGAGTATGAATTTGCAAAGACCTAATGAACAAATCTTCTGCAGATAGCAACTTAGTGCAGGAAATATCTGATGGCTGATGTTTTGGACCAAACGACCTGAAATCAAGAATTCAGAATATTACATGCTCCGGAGATTTTTACGGCACTCAGCTTGTAGACTAGGATAGATAACTTCCAGAAACGTGTATTTGTCCCACCATCAGTACTCCCAAATACATTCAATTTCATGTTGCTTTTGGAAAAAAAACCAGTGGAAATTGACTGAACATTTTTAGACATTCAGCTAAACTGTAAGCCAACTCACTATCTCAAAAGTAAATGTGATCTAATAGGAAATGAAAAAAATTAAAAATACACTTCATCAGTTAGCCGAAAGGTAATATATAGCCTATTGAAGGTAGGTCATGTAGAATAGGCCTGATCATCCCCCAGTGCAAAGAGATCCCACTGCTTTTGATATACCTGTCCCCAGCTGATCTGGGGGATGATCTGATTGCCAGAAGAGTCTTTTGGGTTTTGTCCCTGCAGCCTGGTGTGTGCCACAGTGAGAGCCCCTTGCAGGATGGCTGTGGCAGTTCTGATAGAAAATCTGTGCCCATGTCTCTGCAAATGCTCTCTGTGCCTCAGGAGTCTGATGGAACTGACAGACCAGAAGCACCAGCATCACGTTTTTCAAAGGAAGCTGTTCTTTGTGCCCAGACAGCTCCTGCTGACCTCTGCCCTCCTGCAGCCCCTTCCAGCAGGCCCTGGCTAATGGAGCCAGCTCCTGGGAGAGGGACTGGGTGCTCTCCTAGGAGAAGTCCCAGGTGCCACGGCAGGAGTGGCTCCCAGCAAGCACCCGAGCGTGATACCTTTAGTTTTAACTTTCATATTTTTTAGATTTTATACTGCATTAGTGTGTCTGTAACTCTGGGTTTCTTGTATAGTGCTAACAGCTCTTCTCCTAGCCTGGCTAGACAAAACACACCGTTTCCAGCCCGAAGAACCAAGGACATTTGCAGCTTCATACCCCAAGAATGTAAACAGCCACGGATTGAGAGGGGACAGTCCGAAAGGATGGGACGGTGTGGACTGAAGCTGTGGTTGGACAGTTGGCCCAAATATGTAAATGGGCCAAAACTTATAAAAAGGGCAAGAACCTGTGACCCAGGGTCCATCTTGGGGGTCCATCTTAGGTGTAGTCTTCGCCAGACTTTTGTACTCCCAGGGTGTGTCCTGTGAAGGCCTTTCAATAAATACCTATTTTATTCTTTAACTCTGTCCAGCCTCTGTTCCAGGTAGCCTTCTTTTAGGCATCAAGCGGGCCTGGACTCGTGTAGCCACGTGCAGCCTGAAGCGCGTGCCTACAAACAGGGCCGCGACCGCGGCGCAGGAACCGAGCTACTGTTACATGTTTACACTGAACGGGAAGGGGATCCACGAAGCAGCACATATGTTTGTCTGATAGTCGTTAAACAGGGATTCAACTGCAGATCTTCTGGGAGAAATCTAGCAGGAAAGAGCCGAGTATCTGCCTCAGTCTTGGCATGCAATAGTGCAGCTCCATTACCATTAGGGAATTGGCATATGTCTGGAATTAGGCACACAGGCAATCAAGCCACTTCTTTACAAATAACTAAGAAAAGGGAACAAACTGTTTGTTATCAAATTGATTCAGGCATCTGAGACACAGTGGGTGAATACTATTGATTATTTTCATTCAGGTTTTAAAGTGAATTTACTTTGGCCGCCTGCTCTCCTTTCATATTTACTTGCCACAAACATTTGAGTGATCAAGTTTTACTTACACAGATGTGACCTTGACCAAGTCCTTTTACCCCTTTGTGCTTCCATTTCCTCCTTTTCTCTTACCTGTCTCAGTTATAAACTCAAATAAATTGCATCTATCAAGGTCTATACTTTAATTAATTAAGCACATTGGGCCCTGTCTTCTTTGGCATCACTCCACACAACTCTAATATACAAATCAGAACAACAATAAATTGCGCAAAATGCATCTCCAAGTCTCATATATGAATGATGTTAGTGGAAAAGGAATTTGAAAGTCAGAGGTGACATTTAAGCCAGATGCACTTGCTTTCTCGCTCACCCAAACACATAACCCATCTGCCCGGCAGTGGTGAGGCCATGCTGCTCAGTGTGGGCTACCTGCATCAAATTACTTCCCACTGGGATTGAAAAATAGGAAATAAAACATTCACAAAAGATTGACAAACCAAAAGCCAGCACAGAACCATGATCTGATCTGCTCTGAGAAATTTCAAGAGCAGAAAAAAAACCCAACTACTTTTGTCTGATATATTACTTGAACATTTTGTGTTCAGTTGCACCTCAAGTGCTTTTTTAAACTGCTTGAGCAGATAGTTTATAAACAGAAGTAAAAATTATAATAAAAAACTTTTTTCCATTTCTCTGTGATCAGACATACATGTGGCCTCTAGGTCCCTGGGTTACAGAGAGTTGAATGTGTATGACTTTTGCCTCCTTTCTTTTTTGTCTCTGTATTTTTCCACACATTTGCTGGAATGAAATAGCTTGGAGATCTCTACCTCAGCCAGCTTTGCTGAGGCTCTACAAGAAGTCCAAGAATGAGTAGAGCGTAACTGTCGCTGGTACGGACACGGCCCGGGGAGGAAGGAGAGAACCGAACTCAGGAGTGACTAGAGAGAAATGCCCATCTTTATTTACATACAGTAGAGTTTTATACTCAGAATTACAGAAAGGCCATTGGATCTTAGCTGACCACCCACCAGGGCTATTGGCTAGATCCAGAACACACACGTTTGCTAAAGAGACCATGGTTGCAATAACAATGTTCAAAAAACATCTCGCAGGTGCATGATAAGTAAGTTATTTACAAAAGCCCGCTAGCTGTTTTGCAGCTAGTTCCGTGAGAAAGTAAGAATGCTCACGGACACAGGCAGACACTGAAAAATCTCTCTGCCACCAAGCTTTCAGCATCCACACGTAACCCACAGAGAACATACCTGTAGAATCCATATTTCCAAGGAACTCTGGCTTGCAGAAGCTGTTCTGCTGAGGGCACAGGCACAGCACCAGTGCCCAGCACATTTCTGTTGCCATAGGTGTGGGATGTCATGCACAGGTATCATTTCTTCCAGCCAAGCTGCCATCTGCAGCACCCCTCTTCACCACAGGAAGGAGGGAGTGAAGATGCAGAGAAAGACAGGAGCTTATGCCTCTCATGGAACAACACCAAAAATGTGCTTTTGGGTATCCCAAAGGGTAAAAGCCCTTCTGCGAAGCAGCTGCCCAGCACAGGAGTCCCTGACCCATTCCTTGCCACTTATCACTTCCAGTGGACGGCCAGTTCAGCCTTCTAGACCACAAATTCCATGGTCAGAGAGAATACAGTCCTAAAAGGTGGCTGATCCTGTATTATTTAAACCCTTTACTAACAAGGGCCAGATTCTCAGCTGCTATAAATTGAGAACTCACCCACTGAACTGACTCAAGGCAGGTAAACTTAAACCAGCTGAGGATGATTTAACCAATACAACTTCTGAGTGCATTTACTCAATAATGAAAAAGAGAGAAAAATGCACTTGGTTTTGAGGCGTATTTGGTTTGTTTTCCTGGGTTTTGTGTTAGCTTTTTCTTGGAGTTTTTCTTTTAGTAAGGAGGAGTGAGGTGAGAGGAATTGTGTTTGGCCTGCTTGGGAGTTGCCGAGCTGAAGCTGGGAAGCAGTGCAAAAGAGCACTTTAATAAGTAAGGAGTGCCAAATGAAATGCTGTTTTTTCTACTGTGGATGAAGAAAGCTAAATACAATATTCACGTTACCTCAGTTTCTTCCATCGCTCCCGACAAAACCATTGCCAAGACAAAATAACCCCCTCTGCTATTGCATAACTCTTCATGTGCAGTTATTTGTACTAGCCAAACAGAAAGAAATTAATCCCATTTTGAGCACTGAATGTGTGGCCAGAGATTTCATTATAATGTTACCATTTGGGACAAATATGCAGGAAGAAAAGAACTACTCTGCCAGGATTTCAAACTGAAATGTACATTTAAAATTTATCTCATGACTTCCCAGTGCCATTGTGAGTTTTTTTTCCCCATGTTTCACCCTGGAGGCATCATGTTGTGAGTTCAGCAGGCAAGATGCTGCCATGACTTATACCTCATCAGATCAAAGGCATTGCACGGAGTGCCAGGGATGGATATGATTCCTTGGACTAATTTTATTATTATAACTCCACTGACTTCAGGGCGTTACACCAATGATGAATTTGGCTCATCATACAGCAAATGAAGCTTAGCATCTTTTGTTCCAAGTCTTCCTTTCTATCCACCTCCTCTGCTACCACCTGCTATTACTCTTTGGGTATGTTTACACCACATATTGCAAACAGCCACGAGCAAGCTCTGCCCACGCTCCAATCTGACAGAAGCCATGTGATTGCACTGGCACCAAGCCTGAGCTAATAATCCCTCATGAGAAGGATTTTTTTCAGTGAATAGCACGAGCACGATGAGCATACATCTATCCATAGAGTATCAACATGCCCAAAGACTAATCTATGCTGGAAATCTCTTTACAGGTCTGGAATATTCTCCTTCCCTCTTTCTTTTTTCCATGCCCTATAAAGAGATCTTGTACCTGCTCTCATAATCCCCGCAGTCAGAAAAATGCTCCTGAGTGCTACAGAGAATTGCGGTCTTCACTTGTTGGTGCAGGGCCCTTCAGTACTGCTCAGTCCTAAATACTGAGCTTTCTTCTCTACCAGTTTAAACAGGTTTTTCATCCAAAGAGCTGACAAAATCATCCCACATGATACCACATCTGCCTCCCTTTCTTTCTATTGCTGCACTACTTTCCTTTGCCTTCTGCACCAGCATCACAAGGCTGGTTGATGGTGCCCCTCCTGCACATGGCTCATCCCCCTCTTTGCAGCAATACCTATTAAATTTCCTGGGTTCATATTTGGCAGCTTCATCTTTTGCTTTCCAAGACCTGGCAGAGCATTCCTTGGAGTCTCACTGCTCCACCATATCCCTGCCCTGCACTGTGGTGAAGACAAACCTGTGAACACCACCATAACTGGGCCTCCACAGTTGGAAGGGAACAGTGAGACCCGAGGCCTTGTGGTGTCTGTAAGGAAGTATCACATAATTTTCATCTCCTGAAATTTATTTCCTCTGATATAGGGAGCAGCTGGATGCTTCATATTTTCACACAATATAGAGCTACCTAAATTTTTACTTTACTTTTGTTATCAGTTTAAATGAATGACCGCAGGCCAAGATAATCCAAGTTGTTATCCCACTCCTTGGTGGTTTTCTACACGACATTCAGTCACACACTCCAGACTCAGACACTTTGGATTGTTCTGCAGGTACACAGAAGCAGAATGACAGAGCTCTCATGGTTTAAGGACCTTTACTTATGAACTCAGGCTGTGCGTGTGCATTACCAGTTCTCTGCATTGCTCCATAATATGAAATTCCTTCCTCTATCCCAAGTACAGGGCAGAACCAGGAAACAGTTCCAGGGCAAGAGGCACTTATTTTAAAGTCAATGATTTGCGTGCCACGCTGTATTTTCTGCTTTAATGGAAGCCAAAAGAGAAGCCACCACTGGTTTTCCATGAGCTTTACATTTACTAATAGCTTTGCAAAAATTTGGCCCGTAAAGAAAAGATCCCAAATTAAACAGAACCAGGAAAGGAATGTGGCTCAAGAAAGAAGAGTCAAGTTAAGTGTGTAGAAGCACATCAAGAAGATAGAAATAAGATAAACATTTTAGTTTCCTCAAAACCAGCAATGAAAATATTCTGAAAATTAACAATTTTAGTGCATCTTCACGCCCACATTTACTATCCTTTCAACATCTTTGTCAATATTAAAAGGTTTTAATTCCAGAAGATATGGTATCACTCCATCTTTCTTCAACTCTGAGACTGCTAATGAAAGACCTTGTAAAAGTTACGTGGAGTTTGTATTGGCAAAGGATTACAGAGATACCTTTCCAGAGCTTAGCAGTAGCTCATGAATTGTCCATTGATGCAGGCAAAGGGAGCCAGAGAATCCAAGTATCACTCCACACTCTGCAACTTGCGTTTTTTCCCCATGGGCTGCTGTTTCCAGTGAACAGCTCCACTTCTCAGTGATAAAGAAAAATGATTTAAAAGCCACTTGATCTGTGTTGTCTCCATTCAAAAAGAATCTAACCTGATTTATTGTTCCTCAAATGGCTGAAACACTACTTTGCTTAATGTCATTAAAAACCTCATATCGGCACCCAGCCCTAATAAAAGCATTGGGAACATGGTAGTAACCTACCCATAGAAGGAAAATGAAGCTGTCATTTTTCAATATAATTAAACCTGGTTTCAAAAATCCAAAGGTCTGTAATATGAATTACACTAATTACTTCTTGTGGTTTAAACATTGATTCCAATGTTAAATTTAATGGACTTAATGGATGTTGCTTTTCCCATCAGACTGGTGGCCGATGTTTGTCTTGTTTCTTGACCACTTATAGATTTCTGTTGACCCTTTAAACATATTACAATCGGCAGCCTGCTCATTCTTCGTGCATGAGAGTACTACTATTACTTTCCATGGATAATCCCAGCTTCCATGTAACCTGTCTCTCGGAGTTATTTTTGGCAGCCAAAAGCATACATACCCCAGGAAATAGAAAAAGAGATCATTGGACTAAATTTTCAGAAATGTGCAAGCAATTAATTTTGCCTGGGCAGTATGTGAAATCCAAACAAACACTAGCAAATAGCAAAACGTGCAAAAATTCACAGAGCAGGAGTGCTGCTGTTTGCTGCACACCAGTCCCTTTCCTGCATTTCTTCATTGCTGAGCAGAGTCAAAACAGAGAAGCAGGGATGCTGAACTTAGTTCTGAACTCCAACTGGTGCTGGAATCAGAAGCTGTTGGAATCCATGGAAAAAAACTTTGGAACCAGACTCCCTCTTGAACTTTCTGCTTACCCGGAAAACACCAAAAGGAGTGCTCAGGTTGAACAAATAAGAAATACATTACAAATAATAAACCGTGGGCTTTCTGTTGACTTAATGACAGAACCCCCATGGATTTCAAGGAGAGTCAGATGAGATACATTTCATGTGTGATCAGTGGGAGAAAAGGAGCAGCTCTGGTTGTGGGCTCACACCCAAGAGACACCCTGAGAGGGTAATGTTTAATGCTTTGATTCTCTTCAGGAGTTGGAATGAATCAATGTTGTGTCCAGGCAAGATGATGTGGCTTGTTCCACTGTTAAGAACACAAACAAAGCCCGAGTTCCTTGGATCACAGAGCGTGCCTTCACAGGAATTTTTAAGGTTCCACTTGGAGAGAAGGCCTAATCCTGAAGATGCAGGTGTAGATAATGAGGAGTGCTGGTTTCTTCATATTCTGGGAAACAAGGCCATTTTCAAATAAGTCCATAAATAAAGAACTTATGAGAGGATTTTCAAAGTGCCTCGTGTTGAAAATCTTGTTCTCTTAGAAAATTGGAGTTGCTGAAGGCATCCTAGGCTAAGGTTGAAACAACAGCAGAATGCCTGTTTTCCCACCAAACTGTTTTTACATTTGTTTTCCACAGAGAAGGGAACATTGATACCAAAAAGGAATCAGTACCTTGAGATATTTGCTACAACCAAAGAATTGCCATTTGTAGCTCAGGACAACAGAATTATTGCCCATTTATCTATGGCAGTCTTGTTACAGTGGTGATGCAAAGGGGGAATCATCATTCAACAAAATGATCTTCCTCTTTCTCTCTGTTTGTGGTACATTCCTGAGCAAAGTTGTGCTGCTGTATTTGTCACTGGCTGCGCCTGAAACTGTGACTGGTATGACTTTTAAAAGAATAACATTAGCACTGAGGAGTCCTGCCAGCACCCAAATGGCTATTTCTATCCAGGGCCTAAAACATCTGTGCATAAGTAAAAAATATATATAATCCATATGTGGATTGAAAGATTTGACAGAGTCAAAACACACAGCTCTAGGAAAACCTGGTTATGTTAAGGGCCAAGTAATCAGCATGTATAAACTTGCATGATT
The DNA here is from genome assembly GCA_013397845.1 of Melanocharis versteri. Lineage (NCBI taxonomy): Eukaryota > Metazoa > Chordata > Aves > Passeriformes > Melanocharitidae > Melanocharis > Melanocharis versteri. The sequence goes on from VZTG01003985.1 coordinate 1,216,519, forward strand.
TCACTGACACCAGCGATGCTCTGCTGATTCACATCAGCTGAGGAGCCTCGTCTCATAAGTATGTTTTTCTTTCTGCATGAGAATTCACTCAGCCCAGAATTAAAGAGTATAACATAATCCTTGAAGAAAAGGGAGAAGATTTTTGAGAGGTAATTTAATTCTTCCAATTTAGGAATTCAAGTCAAATTAGAACACACTGAGGATTTCCTACGCAAATCCTACTCAATAGGGAAAACTTTTCTAGATGTTTAGAAAGGCCTTTGGACTGAACTGCCAGCACTGGCCTCTTGGCCAGGGTCCAATGAGAGGAGACAGAGCATGACCTATTATGTCTCAGAGTTTGACTGAATGGAGACTTTTGGCAGGTGTGTACTGGCATGTGCAGCTCCTATGTAAACTCGGCAGTTTTATGATTGCATAAAACCTTTTTATAGCCAGAAGATATTTGAGTTCGTAACACGTGCCTTTCCAGGCTAGATAATAATGGAATTCTTGATTATTTTCTATCTCAATATCAAGATGCAAAGATGACAGGTTAACAAATCCTTCTCCCTTCCGAGGTAACTCTGCAAGAAAATAATTAAGCAATGGAAGTAGCTGGAGAAAATGGTTCTCTAGTCATCATTACTGGCCACAGCCCAAAGTCAAACATAAGCAGCCATCAAAGTTTCACTCTGTTTTGACACTGAATGACGAAGATGTGTTGGTCTCATTATGCACTGACCTTTCCCCTCCTCCTTTCTACCAAGTATTGACTCCTGCCACCATGTTACTTTTCAGAACTACTCAGATAATTTTCTAAGCAAATCACGCAGTTCCATAGCTTAAACCTTCCTCTTTCACACCTCCGACCCACATCTTTTAACCAATCCATGGACTTGCCTGGGGTCTTTTCTCTGGGAAGACAGCAGGCCCTCATTCCTGCAAGGTCTCCTGCTCAGGACAGCACTGCTGATGCTCATAACCACCTCTCTGTGGGTGCAGACAATTTCCATTTTACTTCCTCCCCAATAAAACTGCAGACAGACGCCTTAGAAAAAGGATGCTCGAAGCATCCTTAAGCCCGCCACTGAAGTCAAATACATCCAATGGAATGGTATTTGCTTCGAGAGAGCTTTGGGAGGACAGAAATTTGATGTGCTCACAACTAATGAGTACGGTGCAGGCAGGACCCAGGAAATGCTGTGGCAGGACTCCCAGCCCTGCCCTTATCCCAGGAACTACTTGGAGTCAGAGCCGTGCCACTTTCTCACTTTTGCCTTACTAAAACAAAGTAACTAATAGCACGTCTTCTCATCTCCTCGGGCATGAGGGAGGACAGATTCTTTAAAATAATGATTTTAATTCACAGTACTTAAAAATAGGCTCTTAACTCTATATGCTGGCATCTAAATAAAAGCAGCCTGACTTTGAGAGGTGCTAAGCATTTGCACCTCCTAGCAATGTGTACACGAGCTGTTTTAAAGATCTCCAAAGATACAGCTTTTCTTCTCTGCCAATATAATTTCTCTCTCCTTCAATATAATTTTATAGGCCATCCATTTTGACATTACATCAAATTAACACTAAAAACACACCTACCACTTTGGATAGAGCTTTTGAGAACTCACTCTTCCCAATGCATGAGGCAGGGTGCCTGCTTTGTGTTACAGATAAGTTCACATTTAACTTCGAACATTTGCACGAGTCGCAGAGAATTCATTTTGACTTCTGTGTTGTCCTGAACAATGACATTTTCCTGAATCGGGGACAAAGAAAGTCATTGGAAAAGCAGTGACAGCAGAATAGATCATGTTTATGCAGTTTAGCAGGGGCATCTGTTTCTCTAAACGAGACCCCAAAAGAAAAATAATAACCAAGAAAAAAATGTATTCAGTAAGATTTGAAAAAAAATAAAACCAACCAAAAACTAGCAAAATTTCTCCTGGCTCCTCCAGACAAATTAGCCTATGGAGTCAGGAATGCTAAAGAAAAGGGAGAGTGCATTGCTGTGAACTTGTCTGAGCTTTTATATCTCTTCCATTAGGTAATTTTCAAGCAGTGTTGATTTAGCTGTTTCAATTTCATTCAGAAGAGGCTAAACAATGTTAGATGTTAAAGTCTTCCTTTCAGGTTTGCTTTACAATTCTCTATTGCTCTTTCGACTCTTAAGCCTGTGCTCCGATATATAACCAGTTATATATTCCTTATTAAAAATGTACAATGTTTCAGAAAATTGAAATAGTTTTCAAAATTGTCCCCCATTGGTAATTCTGCATTTGATTGTCAAAAATGTTAATCTTTTCTCAGGCCTGAAATTATGAGCCAGCTTTATTGGTCAAAGGCCATAATAATTTGAGCTCTTATTTTATAAACTCATTTCTGCCGAGTGATACCCTGATAGGAGCAAGAATAATAAATCACAAACATGTCCCCCAAGATTGCATTGTAAATGTCAAACTAGACAGGAAATTGTAATTAAAGAAAGGAAATTGCTACAAAGAAGCACTTGATTTTAAAATGAGCTAAGCACAGAATTTTCTAAGCATTTAATTATAGACCAATTTCAACTGACTGCTTTGCTTTTGCAGTCATATTTCTTATTAAAACTCTTCTACATAATAACCAAATCTCCATGCTTATGCTGGTCAGGAGCATTACTACATAACACTGCATAAGCACAAGGATTACCAACTTTACAGGGACTATTATCACGTTTCTGTGTGATGGACAGCAATATCAGAATTTTAAATCAGTGACAATCTGATTTTAACTCAGCAACCGAGGGGATATCTTTTCATAACAGCAACTGCACCTTTTGGCACCTCACTCTTAAACAAGCAGCAGGACCAGTTCTGAAACACCTGGACTGACAAACGCCTGGATGAGTGAATAATGTGGTCAGGCACAGACACTCTGCCATCACAGAAAAAAGTCCCTGTGATCCACAAAGGTTGCTGTGGTTCCTATCAATCCAGACAGAGCCTTTTGGTGACATAAAAATAGGTGCTATTCACTTCCTCTCCAACGCATATAAGTCAGAAAAGAAAGGATCTGGGGTGGAAAACAATATGTTCTAGTAACACTGGTCTAGCAAACCACTTAAATATATGGGTTGTTGTGCACTGAGCAACTCAGGGCAGCCTTTTTGAGCCCTAAATTCTGCTATTGACCCTTTGTTTTTTACTGATCTTCTGTTTCAAGAGAGTTAACAGGCCTTTAAACCCCTTCTTTCCATCTTCTCAGCCAGACCCAGGAGTTAATCCTCATCTTCCCAACCATCTTTTTCTGCTTCTTGTCAATGCCACAGTGGTATAAGTGGTAAGACTGGAGAGCACAGTTCTCTTTTTCTTTAGCATAGCCTAAAACTTTATTGGAAGTAAAATGTACTATATACCAGCACACTGTATCTTTTTTGATTTGAAAAGACAGATATGCAGAGAAACTTTTCTACAAGACTGAAGCTGGAGAAAATCCTGTTACACTGAATCCTCATTAGGACCTAGCAAAATTCACTGAATACTTGACACTGCATATTTCCAACTAGTAAGGAATAAATCAAGATGCAGATGGGATCATTTGCACCCATAAGCTGACTGCAATGGAAATATTATGCTGCCGCAGGAGCAAGATGGAATTGGATAAAGCCTAGTCAACTGGCAAATACTTACCAACCACAGAATTTACTTGTTGCCTCATGAATCAATATAATGACCTAGAATTTAACTACTCAAACATTTAGGAGAGCAAGGTTAATAGAAGCATTCTGATCTTTTACTTTCCTAGGGAATAAAACCCATTAGACTGGATGAAAACAGTGTCACAACAGAAACAGCATTTTCTTCAAAGAGTGGATATGTAATTGTAGCGTAATGTAGCCATTATTTGGCACATGGTCCAAAGACCTCTCAAGTAGTTTACATTCTTAAGTATAACATGCAAAGGAACACAATCTGCGTGTCTCATAAAATAGATGTCCTGCTGTCCAGCATAGCTTCCTTTCAGATTTCATCAGCAGCCAGAAGTCAGGTGGAATGAGTGGACACAGAGAAACTGCCTGTCTCAAAGGGAAAATTACACTAGTTTGGCTAGAAAGAGGTGTAAAGAAATTGAGCCCATCAAAAAGATGTGTCTTGGCAAGAGAACTTACAAAAAAAAATCAGTGTGAAAAAAGCAGCAAATATTTTATGTTTTGAGGTTACTTTCATTACGAAGAACTATTGAACTCAAACTAAATGAAGATGTTGTGGGTCAAGTACTGTGCATCATCTGTGGGATAGGATTGTATGAAAAGGAGAGAGTGAAGCATCTGTGAATAGTTAGGTGCAAAAAGAATAGGATAAAAGTAAGAGGAACCAATAAATGAAGAGTAAGCCATTGTGGATGAATCTGTGTGGATGAGGACATAGATGGAGAAGACCAAGAGGTCCCATAAGGAAGCAGAACCTTTGAAGAAAAGAGAGATGGGGAACCCAAAAGGAAGAATGAAGCAGTGGGTGCAAAGAAACAAAGAGAGAACAGGTCCTATCCTTGGGTGAGGTGTGCAGCAAAAAGGCCGTATTTGCCATGGTGCCAGCCAGCAGGGCACATGGCTGGGTCAGCAGCAGTGACAGGCTGTGGCTGAACAAACCCACTCTTTGCTGCAGTCAGTACATCGCTCACGTGCTGAATCTGAGTGTTGGCATAACACATCGAACAATGGCGAGCGGATGCAGATGCCACAAAACTTTCTTTTGAGTCAGGGTGAATAAATATGTATCTATTTCCATTGTGCATGATGTGAAATAACAGTGATTGCAGAAGAGCTGAGGAAAAGGAGGGTGGAGATGATGCTGTGATTGAATAAACAGCACAGAAAATAATCATGTCTAATAAAACATGCTCTTACCAGAGCACCTGGAGAATTCTCCTGCTTTACACAGTTTTCCTCATTATTTCCTATCTCTGTTTTCCTTCATGGTTATGGCTTTTCCACAGAAGTGGCATTACTAACACTATGCTTAAATCCTCTCAAGTTAGCCTGAAACCCAGAAGAGAGTGGAAATTTTAGCAAAATCATAAATGGAGCTTCTTAGAATTACTGAATTATTTTGTAGAGCATGTTATTACCAGCAGAGAAAGGCTGCCCTGGCCAAGCTGTAGCCTGTGTTCAACAGGTTTCAGCCACACTACAGGATTTTACCAGCATTATGGTCTGGGTGTTGATGAGATTAGGGCCAACAGTTGGATGTTGCTTCAGATAAGGCTTCCTTCAGCTAAGCCCAGCATTTTTGTCACTTCATCTAATTGCTATTACTCTTTTTCTTATACATTTCTCATTTCCCCTCTACTTGCATTTATTTTTTATATCTTCCTGTGGAAAATTTGACCTAAGTCTCCTTTAATACTTTTTTTTTTTCCCCAGGAGGTGATTACATGTGCTTAATTCAGGCAATACTGTGAATACAACAATTTCACTGCTTACTCACAGTGACAACAGGGCTTAAAACAGGCACGAGCAGTGCTGGGGATGGCAAGCAGGGGAATTTTGGCTGGTGCTGGGGGTTGATGGCACAGGGGATTCACAGCGACCCAAAAGGGGCTTTTCCAAGGGCAGGAGCTGCCACTTGCCCACCTTTGCCTCTCATACTCCAGCACCAGCCACCCTAGGCAGCTCCACCACCTGATAAGCATCTTGTCTCTTTGGAAAGCAATATTTCCTGATTACTGGTGAGCTTCTAGTGGCACGGACAAATTTATTTTGGGAAAAAGAAATACAGTCTGGCATCCCACTCTTGAAAGGCTACTCACCTCACGCAAGGTTTCCATAACAGTAAGGTCAGGAAAGCAACACATCTCTTTGACAGGAAGATAGCACAATACATTTTCTGGCTCTATTACACCGTCTCCATGCAATCTGGACACGGCACTTCATGACTCGTTTGCCTCAGTTTCTCATTTATAAAAATGAAGACAGAAATCCTTCTCGCCTGTTCGGGCTCTGAGCTCCCAGGTACAGGCAGGGGCTCAAATGAGGTTTTACAGCACACAGCCCAGCAGGAGCTACGTCTTACTAAAGGCCTTCTTCCATTTTAATACAAACTGGAAACTTGTGTTACTGAGACGCTATTTACATTTGTCACAGTACTCATTAAGTTGTTAGAAATATCAGGTGAGACTATTAGTTACAAAATTTGCAACCAGCACCTTAATAGCAATATATATCAAAAGGGGGAGGTGTTTAAAAGTCTCCCAAGCACTTCAGGAGGAACTCTCTTCCTGCTGCCCACGTGGAGCACTCTCACTCTCCCCCATTGCCAGCGTGCTGGGATGTGCTGGGATCACCACACAAACACATATTTATACTTCAGCTTAAAAAAAATGGCTTTTTTTTATAACCTGCAGTCTTAGGTACTTGCCATCAGGAAAGCACGCTCGCAGGGGAAGGATCCCAAATTACTTGGCAGGGTTGGCTAACACAGCCCAGGGAATTATTAGTGGCAGCAGATTGCTGTGAATGTGCAGAGTCACAGCATAGAAGCAGTAACATATAGAATGTGTATGTACACACACACACAAAATGAGGATACTTAAAAAGCCAGTGCAACAGCAAAGCTTCTTCCAGTGCACAGGGAAGGGAATTGCTTTGTTTATTGCCATCGGTGCCCCTGTGAATCACAACCCATATCACTGGAGCAGATGAAAGGCCACAGCTTTAATTCCTCAGCAAAGTCTCACATCAGAACAGTCAAAATTTCAGACAAAGCAAAAACCCCAACAAATGAAAATATCTAACTGTATCAAAGTAACTTCTTAGGATATAGTCTCAGTGCTTCCTTTCAACCAAACACTTTATGTCCCATGAAAGCACTTCAGCCTTATAAAAATGAAACATAATGATCATTTTACAAACATCATGATCAAATCAGCTTGTTCCCACAGTTTGTTTGAGGCTGCTAAATCTCTATTTTCCATCAGGAAGGCTGCAGTGGTCCGTCACTTGTCAAATGCTGCGTCACAAAAATATTTTAAGACCCATTTTGCCTTTCCTGCACTCCTTTTCTTTCTTAATCAGTAACAGAATTAGCAAATTGGTAAGCAAGGCCTGGTCTTGCATAATAGTTCCAGAATGTCCATATCAGGGGTAAAAAAAGCACGGGTAAAATTTTGTGTTAAAGCTTCAGTTCAAACCATAGAGAGGTAAAACCTGGGATAGACACTTGGGATTGACAGGTCCATAGATTTTGTAGACTAAATGCTGAAATTACACAGAAAGAAACGCTGTCTTATGAGAGGCTTGTGGGGTTTGGATACCAGGAAGAAATTCTTTACTGCAAGGGTGGTGAGGCACTGGAACAGGTTGCCCAGAGAAGCTGTGGGGGCTCCATCCCTGGCAGTGTTCAAGGCCAGGTTGGATGGAGCTCTAGCAACCTGGTCTAATTAAGAAGGTGTCCCTGCCCATTGCACGGGGTTGAAATGAGATGATGTTTAAGGCCTCTCCCAACCCAGACTATGCTAGGATTCTATGATTTATCCAGGATCCCCTGGGAAGCAGGTCCATAACCAGCAGACCCATTAATGCCAACCTAAGTTACTGAATAGCCCCGATTGTCTCACTTCTATTGCTTTTTTCCAGGACATGGCTTTATTCTGTGAATTAAAGTCTCCAGATCCACAGGCTGGAAAGTCACATTACTGTGGTCAGGGGGACATGGGCATAATTGTCACCTGGGCCGTCACTGGAGGGAAATGTGTCGTGTGTGTCTCTTTTCTCAGGGGGGGATAGTTTTTTCTGCTGTCCTATTTTGAACATGAAATGTCAAGAAATCCAGAGGATCCCAAGCCTCTAAGGGAAATCACAGGGTACAGGGAAGCTAGCTCAGATCTTGAGAGCTCTTTTTCACAAAGCTACTGAGCTCAACTAGACATGAAAAAAAAATCTTGGAGATGATGCTGCCTACATATGCCATAAACAGATGTAGAGTTGGATTTTGTCCACATAGCATGAACATTTAAAACTCAGTAGAGGCAGGATATGCAAACAAAGAGAGAAGCTTTGTGTATTCACTCATACATTGACTTATAAAACTCAAGCTGATGGGTCATAAAAATATTTGAAGATGTTTACATGAAAATTTCACTTTGCTCGCAGCAGTTTCAGCAGCATATTCTCCCAGTAGGCTGTATTATTAAGACAACCTTTTTTCACAATAAGCTGCAAAATGACAGTGCCCAATTCTAGAAGATCTGGGCTGGTTACCCAGTGTGAGAAGGCTTCATAATTATTGCTCACTGGTGCTTTCTGCAAAGAGTAAAGAAAAACTTGGTACCCTCTCTGGCCATAGTACTAAGTAGGATGGACAAGCCAGTGTTTCCCACCTACATGTCCCTACCCTGTGACAAGCAAGCAGCAGCAGAAGAGTCCTTGCTACTCCCACAGCCCTTCCCAGGAGTCCCTGTAAAGGCACTTCAGTTTCTCAGAGAGGACAAAAGCTGTGCAGCTAAACAAGAATCAAAACGACC
>VZTG01003985.1:1226520-1315474 GCA_013397845.1 Melanocharis versteri
AAAAAAAAAAAAGGAAAGAGAAAAACCATGCATGCTGCAGCCCTGTGAAAGAGCTTTCCTATTGAATGAGCCCAGTGCTCTGGAGCCAGCTTATCAAATGAAAGAATTCATTTTTTTTAACAGTGCCTCGTGTTGACATTGAGAAAATGAGCTATCAAACACTATGATTAAACTTCAGCTGCCATAATTGTCGTCCGAACAACTGCATGGTGGAACTGAAAAGCATTTTTTTTAACCAGCTCTATATGGTTCACCAGTAATACTCAGTTTAAAAGGTTGTTGCTGCTAGCAAGAGAAACAAGGCTTGAAATTAACTTTTTCCAATCCATAGACAAAATTAAACATAGGTATTTGAGTCACACAAACAACAGGTAAATCAGATGTGCTTTAAATTTCATTTTTAGTCATTTTATCTGCTGAGGGGTAGCTCCAGGGTATTAAAATATCTGAGCATTTTCTTGTTTCACTGCATCTGACTGGATAGGTCCTGCCTTTTATTTTGAGAAAGGCAGACAGACAGACAAAAAGAAGCACAAGGAAGGGTGCCTTAAATACTCAATTTGGTGCAAGAGCGGGTAGATGGAAGGGAATCTAAGATTTGTGGAATGTTTTCCCTGCAACCTCAAGATTTAATACGAGCAGGAGACAATCTAAACCACAATTGCCCCACTGCGTGCAATTATTGCTCAGCCTCCTTTTGGGCCTGGACTAGTGCATTCCTTAACTTGAGACTTATGGGGACACTGAGTATTTTATATTACTGACTATTCTATACTAATTCTCAGCAATGTTTTTACCTACATTCTCAAGAGACTGTGACTCCTCAAGAAGGCTGGAGAAGGCTTTCAGGGAGGGCTGTTAAAGGCAGGATACCTCAGGAAGGTGACACCGCTGGTGGCAGCAGCCCTCTGTAATCCTTTGGGAAATGTGCTGTTGCACAATTAAAATCTCTGCTTAAATTTCTTTCAAAAAGAAAAAAAAAATCAAACACTACAGTGCGGCGAACATGAAGGAAATAATGACGGGGACTAACTGAGGGCCAGGCTGGGAGAATAGAAATGAAATTTCCTTGCCACTTTTCCGAGGAGCCTGGGCGCCCCTTCCCGAAGGAAGGGTGCGCAGGGCGGGGAGGGGGCTGTGAACCGGGATGCGGCCGAGGCGGAGGATGCGGCCGGTGCCGGGAAGGGAGGGTTTGCATCCCCAGCGGTGCCGCAGCCCCTGTAAGCAGCCGTGTCGCCGCTAGATGTCCGCCCCGGCCCCGCGGGGACCGGCCCGCCCTCGGCATCGCCCTCGGCATCGCCCTCCGGCTCGCTCCTCCTCCCAGCGCATCAACATCGCATCGCTCTGGGAGCCCAAAGGTTCTGCTTTCCCCCCCGCTTCCACCCCACTCTACCTACTCCAGCAGGTATTTTTTGCGAAGCCAATTATGCAACCTGATCGGCGCTCTGTTTCCTGAACATATGGGAATAACATTTTGAGGTAACAATAACATTTTCATCATTTTTAGAGCCTCGCACGCTCTGAGCTTTACTTTATCCCTCTCCAGGTGTAAAACTGATAACATCAAGGGCTTGTTGAGGATACTCAGGGGTTGAGGCTCTTGCTTGCAAACCCATTTCATGATCTGAACAGAGCAGCTGGAGGAGCAGTGAGGTGCAAGATGACTTAGACATGGGTAAGAGCTAGGAGCTGAGAGGGAGAGATAGGAACAGCTTCCAGAAAAACAAGCTAAGCAACAGATTGGATGTTGTTGATGAAAAACAACACAGGTCTGCAAAGCTACGTAATGGCAACTGCTCCATAAAATAATACTAATGCTAATAACAACAACAAGAATAATAATAATAATCTGAAGGTGCTAAACTAAGAAAACCGAAGTCACCCAGATCTGTTACTTCCATTACACTTTCAACAGCTCTTTTATCAACCTAATTCTGGATTGTTCCCATCTGCTGGACTGCACACATGAAGTTATTATTGTAGGGTTGCTTACACATGCTGAGCTGCATTCCCATGTTTGCTGTTTGTAGGGTCACTCAGACATGCTGTCTGGATCATGACTATTTTCAAGAACCCTGAGCCACTGGAAAGGGTTCGTTTATCCAAAGCAACAGCAAAGATATTTATGTCAGGAACAAAGATATGAAAAAGGTACTCGAAGCCAAATTCTGGGCCAAGCTGCAGAAGCACTGGGCAACACATTATTCACTCATCATAAGCTTTGCAATATGAGAACGGCAAAGTTATAATCAATTAAGAAAACAGAGTCTGACACTGCAATACTCTTAGCTTAAGGAAACCAAATAAAAGATCACAGCTTGTTTAAAAAGCTGATTTTGAAATCTCAGTATAAATAAGAGGTATAAACACACATCCTTTCAGCTAGGTTTTGGGTGAACTGTCGGATCTATTTGCTGCTGTGCAGAAAGCTAAATTAGCTTTTAAGATCAGTCTTTCATAAAAGGCCTTGGAATTCTCTCTTATTCCTCATTTCCTACATTTGAAATATTTTGATTTAAAGAATCCAGTCTGTTGTTCCTGTAATAAACTTAGCATTTGCAAAGAGATGAACCTAATATGGTCACTTTCAGTTGAGGACACAATTTTTATCTTACTCTCAAGGCAATGTTATTGAGTACCACTGGAAGTGAATTCCAGGCAGTATTGGAGATGGGGTAAACACAGTGCACCTGCAGGTGGTTTTGGCTTTAGGTTGCTCTTTGACTAGAGAGAAAATGTGAAGTTTGGATTAGCTGGTGAAGAGAAAGGGAACCCCTGGCCCCTCTGCACTTGGAAACTGCTCCTGAGGACATCAGCCTGCCAGGCTTTTCTGTAGGTGACAGAAGTGCTGGGCTTTAACTCGCACACATTGTGCTAAAACAGCAATAAAACTGTGATAAACTGACAAAAGCAGGTCAATTCACAGCTCAGGCTGACACCACTTTTTCAGCCCATATTGGTCGATTACCAATCAAATTTCAGGTACAGGGGAGAGAGTGGAAGAAAAAGGCAGCGCTGAGGCACGTCAAGATATGGCAATCACGGCTCCCTTAGGGACCCAGGCAGCTCCACCTCTCCTCTGTTTTTTGGCAGCCTCACCACTGCAGGTATGTGTGTGACAGCTGCTGGGAGAAAGCCCTGGAGACACCCACAAACCAGGCACCTTGCTGACCCCCCACCCAGACAGAAGCAAGCCTGCAGAGGAGATCCAGGCACAGGTTGTGAGGCTGGGAATGCCACAACCAGGTTTCTGAGACAGCAGGGCTGTGGCGGGCCCTGTGCTCATAACCTCCCCAGGCACTGGTTAGACTAAGGTCTATTGAGATATTCCCATGCACATCGGTGCCTGAGGATCTCTCACATGTGGGGTTGCTTTTCCTTGCCATCCTTTCCCATAATCCCAAAGGAAGGCAACCACTCACACCCCATAGTGTCTCTGCTTTTAAGCTGGCACACTCACCCGCTGATAGTTCTTTTTTCACTGTGTTCAAACTTCGGTTAAATTAATACTTTACAGTAAAAAACAGAGCTAATCATATCATTGCTGCACGAGAATAGCTGTGACTGACAACCTTTCTGAAAACACAAGCCCATGACTCACTGCACACAACACAGTTTGCGAAGGGCAGAATGAAAACTGCCTGGAAAATAACGTCAAAGTAGAAGAGGAAAAATAATACACAGGATAAGAGTATGAGAGGCAAAAAACCCTCTTAGCCCCCAGATATCAGCTATTCTCCCACTGCAGGTTGTTCAGAGGAAGGAAGGATGCTACATCCTCCCATTCAGATTTAACTGCATTCCTATGCATTTTTACTTTTAATGCAAATTTGCTTGCCTCACATTTGCTGTGTCGCCTACAGAGAAATTACTTGTATTCATAAGGTATCTTTTCTGCTTTTGCATTCTCAGTATGGACTGTCTGTCATGGCCCTATGAGCTCCTCTTTCTCAAAAGTGTAAGAGCAGAGGCTGGGCCTTGGCATTCAGGACCAGCCCTGGATCTCTCAGTCTAGCCTGAGTATTGCAGGGTTAACATCACATAATTCCTTTCATAAATGTACTTTCTGAAACATGGCACACAATATGGCTGCTGCTATAAAGCAATAACAAATAAATCCAAGGAGTCTTTTGCCTTTTTAAGGGAAAAAATATAACGAAAGTTAAACAACTCCCCTCAATTAAACAATGACTAAAACCCATAGCAGCTTCCTTCATCCAAGCCCAAGGCAAAGTTCAGAAAAGGACCTTGCTTAATCCAAGGGACAAGAATTACTTATCCTTCCTTCCCTGACTCATGCAAGCATCTCAATCATCAAACCTCTTCCTTTCACAATGAATTAGTTTGGGGGCGGTTGTGGGAAATAAACCTTTATATTGCTTAACCTGATTTCTGTACCAGGTATCTGCACTGGGAGCAAGAACAGTAAAAATACAGAGTTAACCTGTTTCCCACCAAGCTTTCAGTAGCACTTAGGCTGATGTTTCCACCACAACATCAAGCAAAATTCATCTCAGCTTACAAATAAAAGAGGTAATTAGCACTTATATTTTCTTCTATCTGTTTCAGGAAAGATGAAGCGGGTGGAGTGACCATCCCAATAAGACAGTCCAAGGTGTGGGAGAGGGAGTCTGGGAAATACCTCAAATGAAATAAATGGAAAGTTCTCAGAAAAGCAATTCAGGCTGCTTGCTGCCACCAGAGACTTCCAGAACTCCAGAAGCTGGGGACAGAGTGAGAAACCAACAGGTGAATCCTTCCAGAGAAAGCAGAGACATGGATGGAGACATGGAGAGCCAGACGTACAGTTTGTTCAGTGATATTTACTCTCCAGGTTCCAGGAACGAATTGTGATTACAAATAGTCCTTTCGATGCTACTTGGCAGGTACAAATGTAAGGTGAGTCAGTTTTTATCTCATAGCTGAACAAATAGCTGAACCAGAAAAAACTACTGAAGACACAGGCCCAAGTGCTCTGACAGTGTGTGTAATTGAGGCTAAACTGGGTTTTACAGAATTCCACCTGTTTACACGAGCTGTGTGGAGATGTGCTTGTCCAAGTGGTTTTCCATGGTCTGGAGCCTATTAGGTTTTCATTATAATTGCAGTTGGTAGCATTGCCAACTCTTGATGCTGCCTGACATTTCCCAGCAATTCCAGTTGCTTTAAATTTTGCCAAATATTCCCAGTTCAGGCTGGAATTGGTATCCTGGATATCTACCACTGGGAGGAAATTGTCACCAAACCCAGGTGCCCCTTCCAAGGATGAAATTAAAGGCAAATACACTGCTTGGCCTTTGTTCAATATGTGTATACACTTCTCCCCCCCAGTTTTATTTCTGTTTGGTTTCTACCACCTAATTGCAGTGTTACACTCTTTCCACTACAGAAATTTTGCAATTTAGGGGAAGGAGAAAAGGAGGGGATGTCCCACTGTTAAGACGGTGGGCCTTGCTGCCCACTGAAGGGGATTAGGTATTGATCTGCTCCTTATCAATTCTCCTCATGCTGGAAGGAGTCTGCGCCTTATCTTTCCAGTTGGACTGGATTCCCTCTCATTTGATCACTGGAGGGAAACCTAGACATGGCCAAGAGGTGGGACAAGAACATCTGGTCCTGGTTAGTCGAGGACTGTGCAGTAAGGCATATCTCAACAGGAGCAGGGTGTCAGGGCCCTTAGCAAACTCTTCATCACCAGTGATTCACTAAGCTGTGTTAATTGACAGAAATTACAACATACCTGTTAAAAGATCCTCGTGATTGATTATGTTATTAGGCAGGAGCAATCCCTTAGTTTTGCAAAAACAATCTACAGCTCTTACGCGTTTGACTTCATTTTCAAGGGGAGAGGATAAAAATAGACAGTCTGCTAAAACAGATTTTATAATAAACTATTATTCTATAAAGTAATTGGAGAGATTATAAGAGATGATGATTACTTTGCGATTCTATCTAGAGAAATTATTATCAAGGCCTGTCAGCCTGCTTGATGGGACTGCATTTATACCCTTTTTTGGGAGCTACCCAGCATAACGGCTGTTTCAAGTTCAGAGGAAGGTAGGCAGATGTGTGTCTTGTTAGCCACAAAAGTCTGGCTACCTTTTAAATTTGGACCAGACATCGATGGTGTAAACTGACATAGCTCCAGTGATGCAAAGTTTCAGGAAGATTTGAAACAGTGCCAATTCCTGTCCCTTCATCCCAGTGGGGCTGTGCTTACATTCACTGAAGATGTGGAGATTTGCTTTAAAACATGCATGAAACATCATTTCCCAGAAATAGTTCCCTTCCACTTCGGGAATTTGAAAAAAAAAAAAAAGTATCCAAAACCCTCAAAAGGGAAAAAAAACCCAGAATGGTTGAAGAAAAATTACTTAATGCAGTGATATTAGACATAATGATGAAAGTAAACTTCAAAAAGGCTTGACTAGGATTTATAAATAGATAAATAAAAGACAAATACATTTATTAAGGTATAGTTAACACAATGATCTGAAATTTCTTGGAGACTTAATGAGTTTGGAGCCACTAATGCTGCAGCAAGCACAGGGGACAGAATCTGAATCAGAACTGACACATAGCTCAAAATTATTTGAATTATCTCTTTCACTTACATTAGCTAGAAAAACAGTAAACAGTCAATGGCATATAAGAAGTACAGTCAGGCAACATCAATGGGGAGCAGTCAAGGCTGGGTCATACAGTACACTGAGAAGAAAGCTTGACCTTTGGAATTGAAATATAGGCATTTTAAGCTCCAGTGGAATGTATCAAAATGGCCTTTTTCAACTTAAATGCATAAAAGGTCAAGGGGAGGTCATATGTGGCTTTGGGTTCATCAGCACAGAGCATATCCCAGCCCTTCCTTTATTCATTCTCATTTTAAAAAAAGGGTTTTCAAACCTCTCTGGCATGGCATAAATATTCATTCTCCAGGGCCAGATTTTCAGTTGGTGTAAAACAGGATAACCGCATTGAAATAATGAACCTCTGCCAATTTATACCATCTCAGAATCTGGCCATCCTGTTCACATTCTTTTAAGATACAGAAATGGCAATTTTGAAACTTTTCCTGGAGCAAATGCTTCCAACAATAATGATGCATGTTGAAATTTGAGACTTTGACATTTAAATTGTCTGGGGTTTTCTTTGAAAGGCATGGCAGGAGGCATCCTCCAGAAGAGCCAAGGAGAGAGTAAATACTGCAACAATCTACTTTACTGCTTCTCTATGTGTTCGCCCTTCAATAGCAGTTTTATGTCTTTTTCAATATTCCCACAATTCACTTCAGATGGGAAAGAACTTTTCTGTTCCCTTATAAATTGCTTTGAAGACAAAAAAAAACCAAAAGGGCCACTCAC
This sequence comes from Melanocharis versteri, assembly GCA_013397845.1. NCBI lineage: Eukaryota > Metazoa > Chordata > Aves > Passeriformes > Melanocharitidae > Melanocharis > Melanocharis versteri. The sequence goes on from VZTG01003985.1 coordinate 1,233,882, forward strand.
AAATGGCACTGGCACATGAGCACAGCAGGGAGAGACCCAGTGGATGCAGCGGGACTGTGCATCCATAGCAGGGCACCATCCTCATTCTCCTACCAAACCAATTAATTACCCAGAAACTGGATAAATGCAGGGGGATCATCCAAAGTCAAATGAGTGGCCATCTTAAAGAAACAAGCATCCACAGTTACCTAATTTGAGTATCAGTTTCTTTTCTAAAGGAGGTATTTCACATCCTACTCTCTTAGTGCACAAAGGTAATTTCTAATATATTAGTAAAGAAAACTTGCCTCTCATTTTTAGGATAGAGGATCCACTTGAAGAAATAAAATAATATCAAACTTCTGCAATCCTGAATAATTATTTTTATTATTTTATTTTTAACCTAAAATGGTTAATAAATAGGAGTTTCTCTTTCTTTTTATTCGCATTCTGAAGTGTTCGGATGACACTATTCAACAGTTTTCAGAGACTCTTGGGAAAAACATGGCCCACCCCAGGTGGCATTGCTTTTCATGTGGCATTTCTTAGTCTTTAACCAATTTCACTTCTGTCCCTCAGCATGCAGGACAATCAACACAAAACAGTCAATATTGCTCCATATTGAGAGTCAATTCCAAGGAAGAGAATCTCATTTTATATTTTATTTGTCTGTAATATGCTTATCCTTAAATGAACATTTTAGACACAGATTCCAAATTATGCATTCATTGGAAAGATTAACTCTGATTAACAAATTCATGCTAAACAACTGTGTTTAATTGGATTTTTGTAAGTAGCTAAATGTGAATGCTTCTCAGTTCTTCTATGTGGAAAACAAAACAAAAACTAATTTTAAAATATTTAATGAGGAACAATCTCTGTGTTGCTGACCTATCTTCACTGGTGATGAACCCTTCCTCCTTGCATTCCCCTGCATGCAAAGTTCCCCTAATCTAGTCCTAATAATGGTTAAAGTTATCTGTCTAATCAAACTAATTAGCACTGGTGAACGGAGACATAATCATAATAGAAAGCAAATGCCAGTTTTACAAAATGAAAACGCCATATGTGCAGTAATTAGTGAACCACACGCACTTTTTATAAATCATATTTATTAGTTCGTAAACAAATCAAATCCTAAATGAAATGAACGTTACCCTTACCAAACACCAGTGAATAAACAGATACAATGGCTGGCCCTGCTGGGTGTGTTGTACAAAGGGCTGTGGAAAGGGCACCCCCCTCTTCTCAGAGTTCCCTTGGAGGTGTTTATGGCTTTCTAGAGAGGACTGTGTCCCCTTCTTTAAGTCACAGCATGGATATATTAGCTGACCTAGGGAAGCTGCATTTTCATTATATGGGCTGTTCTTGACTGGAGACCAGATGGCCATAAATTAGGATATTCAGGCTACACCCCTGATGAAAAATGTAGTGCTGATAAGTACTCCAATAATGTTCTACAGCAGACCGCGTTTCACCAGAAATTTAATGTGGATTTGGTCACCTTGCATAAATGATGATACAGAATAAACTGTATTTAATGGCAGCACCCAGCCGGCAGAGGCACACTTTCAGCTGCCTTCAGACTCAACTTGCAAAGGGCTCTTTTACACCTCAGACACAGAGCTTAAACACACAGTATTGGAGAGACACACGGCCCAGAAACACAGTGTTGGAGGCTCAGCCTGAACAATTTGACTCAATTCCCACAGGAAGATTTACTTAAAATTAAGAAGGTTTGTAATAAATACCACATATCATTAAGTATCGGATCACAATTATCACGGCTTTCCACTCCCACAGGGAATACTGGCACCAGAAAAAACGATGAACAGAGATATTTTTGGAGGTACAAAAGCTACTTCATTCCTCTAGCTGTTAAAATAGTCTAATGGTTGAGATCTCTTCTTTACATTAAGTGCTCTTCAGTTTTGTAGATCCTGAATATTTCCAAATTTTTGGAAGAAAGCAGATTTCCTTTCTATATTTTGGCTTAAAACACTGCAGAACCTGGTCTTTTGGGTTCTTGAATCATTTTGCTTTTGACAAAATGAAGCCTTTGACTTCCACAACTTCTGCAGACCAGACCAGATCATGAATGTTCCTATGTTTGCAGACACCCAGATTTGAGTCTGAGCTTAGCTGCATCCTTCTTTCCAAGGTGATCCTATAGTGTGGTGAAGCAATGTTTAGGAATGGGCTGTGCCCATTCTGCTCTGAGGTCATGGCACAATATGTTCTCAAATGCTCACCTTTTGTGGTGAGAACACAGCAGGAACTTGGGAAGCAGAAGTACAAACCAACTTTTCTGTCAGTGGCAAGCCATACTATTCCCTTTGGTGCTCATTCTGAAAACATTAATTAGAGTGGGTATTTAATGTGACTCTCCTGTAGTTTGTAAACAAAGAGCTCAAACTAATCTCACCCCGCCCCAGCAATTCCAATGTACTCTGTTACAATGTCTGAAACATTAACAGTGAATTAATTATAATTGTGCAGTGGCGCCTGGCCACTTTGCTCTCTGTCTAGTTTATCTTTATTTTAGACTAAAGAAAACAACAATGAAAGAACAAACACACTATAAAATCTGTGCAGGAGATAGAAAGCAGAGTATCCCTGTCTTGGTTCCCCTCTTGGCCGTGCCCCCCATCTGGGCAGGAATCATGCTTTTTACATTTAAAAGTGTGATGCAGAGACAGCAGACCCAAAGCTGCAAGCATGCTGTGCATTTAAATGTGATCCCCTTTTTGTTTGTTTATTTTCCTGTACTTCTTTGGGTTGGACAGGAAGCTTAAGCATTGCAATAAAGAAACAAAGGCCATTTTCATTGTATATTTGGCCTGGCCAAGTCTAAGAGGTAATACCAATATTGTGAAAAAGCCTGAGCAGGAAGGTTTTTGGCACACAGAAGCTGAAATAAATCCACACAATCATTCGAATAGTTGTGGATTTTTCAAAACACAGTCTCACCAACCACACATGGTCCAAAATAGTCACCCAAGATTCTACAAAAAGACCCATGAAATTGCCTTTAAAATTATTATATTTTGAAATAATAGTAACACAACAGCTTTCTCTCTTTAGTTTCTGTCTTCTGAGCTCCTGGGCACTTTTATTTATCTACACTTTCAAGCAAAGGCTTTCATGAAATCTCTTGTTTCCAAGACCTGGAGCTCTCCCCCCAAACTCCATTACGGCCCTGTGATAAAAATCACAAAACTTTGACCACTGCAAAATGCATGGACACCTCCCAGCTTGGATTGACTCCAATGGTTGGCAGAAAGGCCATATGAGACAGCTTGAAGGGCCTCACACATCTTAGCAAAGGGGGGGAATTTTACACTGTGATACCAGCAGGACCTAAGGATAATCCTAGCTCTGTGGGAAGAATTCACTCTAAAAACACCATTTTTCTCCCTTAGATAGGGTGAGTTGAGTCTGTTTGTCATGAAGCAGAGAGGTAACAGAAGGGAAAGGGAAGAAAGACCTATGATATGCCAGTGAAAAGGAGGTGCGGGGAGCCTTTGAGAAGAAAGCAGAAATTAAGTCACTCATACAAAAAACCATGGGCTCCAGCCTGTCAAGCCCCTCCACAGCACTCAAATGCCATCAGCCCTCTATTTTACTGCTTCTGGAGAGTAATTTTGGCCTCATCACTGTGCAGAAGGCCTAAAGCAGCTTGAACTCCCACTGGAAGCGCAATATCAGAAAATATGACAGGACACCCAGCCAATACTGTGACGGTTCAGCAGCACCAGTCCTGTTCCTGATGAATTCCAAAGGGGATTTTTTGGTGAGTAAAGGGAGCTGGCACAGGGGAGATACCTGACTCTGCAACAGCCTGATGAGCGACCACAAGAGGCACTGAAAAGACTCTTGTAGGCATTAACTCTTGGATTAACTAAATGGGGTTCATGGCTGCTTCGCATTAAAGCTGGTAGATATCAGTGATCTGACCCCAGCACTGTAAACAGCAAGACAGAGCTTTAATTTTCTTATTCTTTGAAGACTGGCCTTTTAGCATTCTAATAAAGCAGAAGACTAATCTACACAGGATAAACTACAGCATGTTTTAAGTAATTATACTTCACGGTTAAACAGACCTTACTGTAGGAGGACAAAGACCAAAAAGATTAGTTCATGCTAAATATTTCTCTTAAGTGATGTTGTTTTCCCCTCCTAATTTGCTTTTCTTACAACAAACTTCCCCTTCACAATTATTCCCTTGGTTACTGTAAGAGTGCCAACATAATTTAGTATTTGGGGCTGGTACACAGAGCCTGGCAAAAACCTGACTCAAGCAAGTTTTGCTGCAGATTGGAGATTCGGCTTACTGCACAGAAAGCAGTTTTCTATATGAAAACTATTAAACTATATGAAGAGTAATTAAAAGCATCAATTAAGGATGTGAAATACAAATAATTTTATATTAGCCAGAAAACTTATTCTGACATACTAGAATGGGTGCTTAAAAGAAACTGCAATGTGGGCTGCCACTTATTCCGAGCTCTAAGATACTGCCAAGTTGTGTCTAAATGTATCATTTGATGCGGTATTTATAGGAAAATAATTTATTCTTACAATTTAAATTAGCGTAATACACTGCCACTATATTCATTTGTACGGAGATACCCAGAAGTGCCACTGCTATGCTGGCAGTTATTTTTAATTCTGCAAACAACTTTGTCTTTCTATGCGTGGAAAGACACAACCTGACATTTTCTATTCTCCAGCTTTCCCATGCCAGAAAAAAAGGGCAACAATGCTGTGAGTTGCCCCCATGCTTTGTCACATTTTCCTGAAATAATTAATTGTTACTATGAAATAGTAACCACTTAACTATATTTAACGGCTCTGTGGCAGAAATTTCTTGGTTTATATATTGTTGTTTAGCTTTTGCCTATGAAGAGTCACTGCAGAAGGTTGGATTCCTCCCTTTCGGCAGAGCTACATTCAAAGAACATCAGAGCCACATTGCACTGGTCTTTGGCAGAATACAACAAAGCAGTTACCCATCATCTGATATGCAACTGTTTAAAAAGGTTATAAATGAGATTTTTATGGAAAACAAGAGTTAGAGCAAATTTTGGTTAAGCTAACCTTGCCATTAGTTGCTGCTATTCTCTAGAACCTAGTTCTGCATGTCAAGATTTTACCTACTCATCACATTGCTGGCACCAACACAATCCTGGGGAGAAAGATGCACAAAAGAAAATTCTGGATCACTTCATTCCAAAACAAGAATAACCTCTCTTAGCATGTGTGTACAGCACTGGGAGACAAAGAGCTGCTGTTGGAAAAAGCAGGACACCAGTCGTGTTCTGGCACTCACTCTTTGCTAAGGTTCTACTCAACAAAAATAAGTTGTCTTTAGCTTGTCTTTGAAAATGAAAAACCTCATAAAAACAAAGAATTCATGAAAACAAAGAATTCTTTTTGGCAATGAAGCAGAATTTTTTTGTTTTTTGGTGCCCCCCTCCGTCTGTACCAAAAGACAAAATATCAATAGCCTGATACATGCACCAAAAGAGGAAGGTTACAATACAAAAAACAGGTGCACTGAAGGATTGGTCCGGCAACATATGGCATCAGATCCATGGAATGGTTTAAGGATTTATGATCAACCCATGTGGAAAAGCTTTCCATAAAATTCTTAACAGTTGGTGTGTCTCAAGGTAAGCTTTCTGGGGTTTTGTGAGCTAAGAAATTAGTCAAGGAGGAAATATATACGAAGTATTCCCTCATCTTCATGAGGGAGGAACAAAAGATGGGGACTGTGTACCAAGTCCTGATCTACCTTTAGTCAAATCATGGTAGCAGCAGGCAAAGTCCTTATCTACTTCTATTGCAAATCATAATAAATTGTATTAAAATATATTTTAGAAACACACATGCTGGATCACCTGAAGAACAGCAGCCCCAGCTCATTTGTATTTTTAAGCAAGTTTTGATGGTACATCTTCCATCCAGAAAAGTAATACGTTAACCCAATCTGCCACCTAATCCCTAAGAGTCTCATTTTGATTGTACAAAAATAATTTAGGGAACCTAACAGTTTAAAACTGTCTTTTCTGGCGCCTAAGTGCTTCATTTTAATAGATATTAGCTGTTAAAGATACTCATTTTAACAATGACATTTACAGCTTTAACCAGTCTATCATTGAGCACAGTGCATCACTTAGCAGGATAGCGCTGTTTAAAATATAATCTACCTGCTTTAATGTATATTGGAGTGTATTAGTTGATGGTGAATTAGGTCATTTTAACCCTTCAGCATTTCTCAGGAGCATGAATACATTTTGGACCCTTTTAGTTCAAAATTGCACTAAAAGATACTTCCACACAATCAAATTATTCACTTACATCTCCCCTTCCATTTAAATTCCTTTCCATTAATTTCTTTCAATGAATGAAGCCCCACAACATCATTGCAAAGTGTTTAAGAGCCCAGTTTGAAGTTGCAGGCCATATCTATTTGAGATGGATGGAATAACTCCCACTGCTTTGAAGCAGGCCAAAGAGCTGGGCTTTTTCATATCCCAGAGAAGACTCCCATCAATTTTCCAGGGAATGGGTCAAGGCACAGATGACTGAGCCCAAGCCACACACTGCCACACGACATCATAAACCTTCTGAGAGATCACAGATGTACAGATTCCTGCCTATCTGTAACCACAGCCCTGCCCTTCTTTTGAAACAAAATCATGGGACAGCGGATGATGAAGAAAATGTCAACAGGCTGTATAAACATGCAGTGGAAATCTAAGAAGCTGATTCCTCCTTTGTTGCTAAAGGCAGAAGAATTGCCATGTTAGATCAAACAGCAAATCCAATTAACAGAGTATAGTCTCTCTCATGGTGGCCAGCTCTTAGGAAACAATACCAGAATTACGTTATGCCATCTCAGTTTCTTAAAACCAAAAATTCAAACACCTTTCTGAGCCAGACCTTGAATCCAAGTCATAGTACTTTTAAACAAACCTGCGGCCTGTTCAGACCTATCTCCATTCCTGCTCAAAATGGAGGGTTAGGATATGAAATGAGGGAATGAGTCCCTGAGTGAGACGGAGCCTTGGCCTTGCGCAGGAGGAAGTACTGGCTGGAGGTCATCTCCTGACTCTACAGCATCCATAGGGACAGTCACTGTGTCTCTGGGAGCAACTGGTAGAAGGCATGGCACTCCTGTGCGAGGCTGTGCCTCTCCATTTCCCGCTGAATTCCTGCGGGCACGGGAGGTGCAGCCATCCCCAGGGGCAGCAGTCCAGCCCCATGGCACACTGTGAGGAAGCCTGGGGAGGCCGGGAGGCTGTCCCTGCACAAAAGCCCAAAGCCACCCCCACACTGACGCAGGCTGCTGTCGAGCTGCTGGCTGGAGGCATCTCGCGTGAGTTCCAAGCAGCGGAGCTCAGCGCCATTTGCAGGCCCTGTGGGGCAGCCATTTGCCAGCAGTGTGTCCGTACGGCCCTGTCTGGAACAAGGGACAGGACGTGGGGCCGCACGCGCTCCGCCAGCTCCTGCTCGCGGCCCTTCGAGACGGGTGATGGAAACTACAGAGCGCCCCTGAAACACGGCCACGCCACTAATTTATGCGGTGGAATAAATATTTTCTCTTCTGTTTTCCCTCTTTGCTTAATAATTCGGAAAATTCTCCTTGCTCTCCCAGCTGCTGCTGAGCAATAAGTAGCTATTTTTAGAGAGCTAATCACTGCGACTCCACAATATTTCTTCTGAGTAGTAAAACTCATTTGCCCTTGCTTAATCTAAGGCAGTTTGCTCTGTAGATATTGTCAGGGCTCCCATTTTCATGTGAGCATTACTTTGACTATATTGCCATTGAATTTCTCTGCCATTTTAGTTTTCCAGCAAAGGGAATGCCCCAGACATTAGGTAAGGGAATATTCTTCCACAGCTTCTTGTGGCTATTTTATATTTGACCCTCTTGCTATATGGTCCTGTTCTATAGATTCTAATGGCTGTGATGTTCAGATTTTACTGCATTGCTTGGGCTTGGGATAAAGAAGCTCTCTGGATGGGGGACATTCTGTGTGCATGTAAAGTTTGACAAAGGTGCCCAAAATTTTTTAATATCACGTGTCATGTCTGAACGACCCTATGAGGAACACAGCATAAACAGAGGTTTAAATACTGGTGTCCAAAAACTCTTAGATGAATAGTTAAAACCAGTCTTCTATCATTCTGTCTAGCACATTGCATTTCTTCAGAGGTTATCACACCTTTGCAGAAGAGCAACAGACCACAGAGTTATTATTCCTTAGTAAGTAGAGGTTAATAAAGCCATTTTTCAGATGCAGAATTAAAAAGAGATTAAAAAGTGATCTCCTTATCTTGAAAATAATGTTACAAAATTCAGGTTTGTCACATGGGTACAGACAATATGTGAAAAGAGAATTTTTCAGGCCCAGTTCAGGAAAGAATATCCTGTTATAGGAGCACATGCTTCCTTTTATCATTTGGTAAATCATCTCTGCTTTCCTGAATAGCAACAGATTTAAGTGTCTGACATAGTCTCCTGAATTAGAAATTCTAATGCTAATTAAGGTCAATTTATTTGGTCTAGGGCTACCTGAAACAAGATACTGATGCATTTACAACAAATGACAGCTTGAGCATCTGCAGAATAAAGTGCTGGCCAGCTGACAGGATACAATTTAGACAAAAAGAACTTGGGGGTATTTTTTCCTTCAGCATGCCGTGCAAAACTAAACAGGAAATGGGCTTAGATTTCCAGCAGAAAGCTGAGTATAGCACCAGCTAACACATCCATTAGTATTCACAGCGTTTTAACAAGCTTAGAGCTCACTGCAAGAGAGGCTGCACAGCCAGGGATGGAGCTGTATAAAAAAGGTAGGTAGTGTCCTCCTATGGAATTTCCACCTGTGTGTGAGAGAGAATGTCCAGGGTGCACAGCTGACAAATGACACCCTCTTGGGAGCCTGTAACACGTCACAGAACAGAAGACTTCAGGTTAATATGAGACCGTGCAACTTCTACTTTTGTTTCCCATCTGGGTTTTTGCAAGAGAAAGAAAACCAGAAGAGCTGTCAACTGACCACAAGGGATGTCCATATATCTCTACTAATGGAGCAGCATGGGGACAGGCCATTCCATCCTTCTAGCCAGCAAGCTTGAAATCTCAACCTTACTGACAGTGATCTGGGGTCAGTCACTCTGCTGTGTTTCTTCTCGTCCCTTGCCTACTTAGACATTAGACATTAAAACAAAGATTCCCCAAACTGATGATTTGTTTGATGAACAGCATGAACAAAAGCAATCTGTGTGATTCTCTCCCAAAAATCAACTAATGACTTAGTGACTTCACTTCCTTTCATGGGGATTTCTTGCACGGGAAGAAAGAGCAACTTGAGTCACTCAGCTATAGGAATGTATCTCACTCTTGCTTGGACCACTTTCTACCAAAACCACACCAAAGCTCTTTCTTTTTGCATTATCTGACAGTGAGACCAGGACTGCCTCCCACCACAGTCCTTCATCTGAGGAACTTTTTGGCACTGGGACCTTGTAACAGACCTTCTGTGAGCACCAGCCAGGTCTGTGTGAATCTGCAGCTCAGATTCCCAAATTCCTCAACGTTAGCACACACAGCCTTGTTGATTTGTGTCCCTCCAGTTATGACACTGAGGTTGCTAATGTGGTCATTCCTGTAGAACTCATACCCGATTAGACAAGAGAACAGATGTGCTGCTCCTAAAATTTGCATTCCCCATTTCCACCTGTGAGAATAATGCCATCAGCTCACCGATTACTCGTGGAGACTTGAGCTTGAACTCCAGACCCAAATCTTTTTACAGGAGCTACGTTTAACCAATCAGTAGTGCACTCTGCAAAAATGCAACTAAACTGGAGTTGGAGAAAACATCTGTCTCTGATGCACGCCATTGTGATGCTTTATATGGGTTTGCATCAGTCAAGCTTGCAGTTTAACTCTGTTTCAGGGGTTTTTTTACATGCATCAAAAGCTTTGTCATTTTTCTGTGATTTAGGTAAAGGTAGGTTAGGTAATAAAATTCTGTGGGCTGGCAAGCACTGAGGCAAACCTCAGCTTTTAGCTTTATGTTCCCAGGTGCCTACATTTCCAGTGGGTAGTCTGTCATATGTGTAAAGAAAATGAATGCTAATGAAATAGAAACTGGTGAAAAGCTGCTATAATGATAGAAAGTTTCTCAGCTAATAGAACAGGTTCTAATAGATGCAATTGATAGAGGTTTCCAGAGCTCTAAAAAATAATTACTTAAATATTTATATGAGCAAAGACTGGAGAACTGAGGGTGGAAAGGGGGCATCCATTTGCAAGTCTTCTGTAGAAGGGATCTTCTGGAGGCTACCTAATGCACACTCTCACTGCCCTGTGAGTTCCAGGGGAAAACTCTTCCTCTATTCCCTAGCTCAGAAACCGACTTGCTGCTGAGACACACTTCTGTATTACGTTAGGGACAGAGTAATGCATTTTGAACTATGTCTCTTCAATGGAAATCCTTCTTTCCTCCCAGCTGGAAGGCAAAAGTATTATGTCTGCTTCAGCCCAGAACTGTCATCACATAAAAACTGACCAGAGACTTTTCAGAAAATTCATAGATTCCATCAGCTTTTTTCTTAAAATGTCACATTCTTCCACTCTTAAACATTTCACTAAATGCAGGAGCCACGGGGGGCAATACATTGGCCTTGGCAAAGCCAAGACGGGATTAAAGCCCTAGAGCCCATTCAAATCAACAGAACTGTTTCCATTACACTAAGGGGATGGCAATGGGGAGGGAAAATTGCAGCTATTTTGCCAATGCTTTTCCTAATGTGTCTTTTTTTTAATTGAAAACTTGAAAATCTGACTCATTTTCATAACTGACATACACATGAGCATATGGTTAAGAGAGAGTCAACTTTCCAATCAACCCTGCAGGACTCCAGAGGTCTGCCACCTTCAGCCAGTAGTTTTTGGAAGATGATGTTTCATTAGTGGATCCCATCCAGACTTGAACTTGAATCCAGCTGGCACACACGAGGCCCTCAAGCTGACAAGCTGTTCCTTGGAGCGTTAGCAATTCTTTCCTCTCCTACCCTAGCTTTAAAGCCAACCATTGGCAGTATGATGGACTGCTTCACCATGGTATTTCACAATGATGCTATAACACCCATGTTTCTGAATGGGAGCACACGGAACTCCAGGGAATTCTGCATCAAAACTCAGCCTGAGCAGTTACTGATAAGCATTTTCAAGAGTGAGTCAGGCCCCCTTGTCCTCTGGCAGCAGGGAGCTCAGATGTGCTGCCCTGTCCTCCCCCATCTTGCTTAGGGGCCTGGCTGAATCCCTCTCCTTTCCCCTGCACATGCCGGCTCTGACTCTTCTCGGCTCCTCGACCAGTTTCATTCTGAAAAGCCACTGTGATCTGGTGCCAAAGTTCACATGCAGATACTGCCCCAGGCTGCTAATAGCTGCAAACCTTCCTCCCTCCTCACACCCTGCTCAAGTGCTCATTTATGACTAAGCAGATCTTATCACAGAATCACAGAATAAGCTGAGTTGGAAGGGACTCACAAGGATCACCGAGTCCAGCTCCTGGCCCTGCACAGGACACCCCAAGAGTCACACTATGTGCCTGAGAGCATTGTCCAAACACTTCTTGAGCTCTGTCAGGCTTGGTGCTAGGACCACTGCCCTGGGGAGCTGTTCCCAACCACCCTCTGGGTGTAGAACCTTTATGTAAAGGAGAGAGATTGGTCTTACTTCATTGCTTGTAAAGCTCCACCACTCAGTACCTTCAGTGAAGAATAAAACAGGCTAAAGAAAAAGAAACTTTTCCCACGTATTTGGTTTCCAAACCACAGAAGTCCTTGCTTTAAAGTACAACAATGTATAAACTGTTATATAGGCAGTGATGGCCTGTCCTCGAGGTGCCACACTCTGTGCAGCAATCACAAAGAGCTTATTCCAGCAGAACGTGACCCCTTGAATGCTTGCAGGGTTTTTTGCCTTAAAATGATGGCACTTCCTGCACACTGATAACTAAAATGCTGGACTAGGACTGAGATTCAGTTTCTGGTGATAATTGTCCAGTGCCAACTGCCTTCTAGGTCAGCATCTGCCTTCACACTCAAAAAGCAATTCACACAAACACTGGATTGCTCACTGGTAGTGAAGAAGCATTTCACGAACTTTGAAAGTAAAGACAAGAGCTTCAGGGTTTCAGTCTGGGTTCAAAATTTATGATGTTTTCTGTGCATCACAGTGCAAGGGTGTGTAAGCCAGTCTTAATGGAAAAGCTTTGGTGGCATTCTAGTTAGCTTTGATTTAAAGCTTAATTTAGGCCCTGAAAAGGGTTAGTGCATCTTTACAGCCATCTTGTAATTCTCCAAGAGTCCTGCCATGAAGTTAGCCAAGCTCACATTTCAACACGGCAGGGTCACTTTCAGATCAAAGAGGTACTCAGACAACGACCAAAACCCGCTGAGAAAACTCTTACACCTTGTCCAAAAACCTACCAAAAAGGAGGCAGGTCATTCACGTTACTATTCGAGCGCATTCAAAGGAGGTGCAATGAAATAACATATGTCGTATATACATACATATATATAGTCACTCATGATGTTAAATGGAAACCGAAATTCTAGGCTGGAAGTGGATCTAACTAAATATTTAAAACTCAATATTAGAGCTGAGAGAATAATTGGCAGCAAATAATTCACCCATGAATTTATCTTCTTTTTCAGCTTGTGGAGTGTCTGCATACAGATTGCCATTTCCTCAGATTTGATCATTACTTTAAATGAGTCTCAGTTTTACAGTGTAATTCTTTCCCTGTGTAGGTCGATGGAGAGGAGTCTCCAGTGCTTTCCTGACACTTTGCATCTGAAGCCTGATCTGCAGATGTATTGCTCTGACCCGCAGTTTGATGTGCGTGCCCTGTTTGAAAATCTGAGTGTGCCAGTGCAGCATTTCATTTTTACAGGCAGTGATGTGGGTGAAAGCTGACCACTAAATTACCAGGAAAAAGCAAATAACAAGCAGAAAGTATGGCAGAAAGGTGCTCACTTTTAAATATTAGCAGATCCTCCACACTGACAGAAAGGGCTGTAGAGGGCTTTTTGCCTCTCTTTAGTATAAACACCTCCAACAATAGCTCTTAGTTCAAAGTAGAAGATACAGTTTACTGAAATCAATACTAAGCCCCAAGTATTCCTGCAGCTGGGATGGAAGAAGCCCACACACTCCGGCAGGATGAGGGCGAAAGGGATAGAAATAAATCCACTTTTCAGAAAAATTAGCCAAAGGCCTTGTGGACAGCCCACAGAGAGGAGTGAGCAGTGTCCCTTGCAGCCAGCACAGCTGGTGGCCCACAGGGCTGCACTTGCGGCCAGCTCTGCACTGGCCTGTGTCTGCAGGGATGTGGCCAGCAGGACCACGGAGGTGATGACTCCCCTCTCATTCAGCACTGTCAAGGCTGTACCTGGAGTCTGGTGTCCAGTCCTGGGCTCCGCTGCACCGAAAACAAAGACCCTGAGTTATCGGAGCAAGTAAAGCAGAGGCCACCAGGATGGCTGGAGAGCTGGGAAAACATAAGGTGAGGGGCAGCTGAAGCAATTGGGTTTGCTCGCTTCAAAGAAGAGAAAGTGAAACAGAGATTGCTATTTCTCTACTGCAACCTAACGGGACAAAACACAAAAATGGAGTCAGGCTCTCCTTGGAACTGCAAGGGGCCACGGACACAAGCTACAACTTGGAAAACCTCGATTGGATGTTCAGAAAAGCTTTGTCACTGTCAAGGTGGAAACCACAGGAGCAGGTGGTGCAGAGGTGCTGTGGAGTGTCTGTCCTTGGAGACAGTGAAAACCCTGCTGGACGTGGCTCTGAAGAACCTGCTCTCACCAGATGTGCTCCATGTAGGAGGGGAGACTGTACAACCTCTGGAGAACCCTTCCAACCTCTGCGCTTCTGTGATTCCCTGATACTCCAATAAATATTTTTCCAGTCCTTGGAGCAAGTCCAAAATATTTTTACACTCCCGATCTGTATTTCTGTAAGAACGTAAAGATTTTTATAGCGATTTCTGCCTATGAAGAGATTTGGAATATTAAAATCCACCCCCACAGAGATAGATTAGTGGCAAAATGAAGGCAACAAAACCAAAGGTGCAAAATTCCTTAATGGTCGGGCTCTCTGTGAGCATATCTCAGCTCAGCACGACTGACTTACGGTCACCCTGATTTACACCAGCAGAGAGCTCCGCATTGAATCTTAAGGCTGCATAAATGAATGTGTTTCACAGTTAACATAACCTCGTATATAGTGCAGCTGATTTAAAGACATCTAAAAAGTGCTGTCTTTCTCACTGTTGTACCATGGTAGGAACCTGTGCGCACCTCCTGTGATCTCTGACTCGCAATATTATTGTGTCTGACACAGAATTATTAGGCACTGAAATAAACCTCTGCTTTTACTGACTAAAAGTCATGCAAGAGGATGCTGGATTTGAAAGCCAGCAGAAAAGCCCTAGGCTGTTTGAGAATTCAGATTCAAATTATTTAGTTATCTCTAGTCCTCTTAGATATCTATAAATATCTACACTCCACGGGGTGCTCATGCAATTTCTGATGGTTTACCAGACTGAAGCCACCCCCTCAACTGTAGGTTAGAGTTGTAACTCCTTGATATCGATGAAAAGGCAAGGGACTTAGTTATGAAGGTCATTTTTCAACTGAACAGTTAACTGGAGGGCACCACAGAATGAGTTTAGCTGTCTTTTGTCTCACAAATTTTGCAATCAAATAATATAAACTTGAACAAAGCTATTAAGGAGACCTCTTTTTCCCGGATGCTATGGAAAAAAATTAACTAACTTCATAAGGTAAAAAATTAGACCATTTTCATTAACACAAAATGTTCTTTTTAATTAGGATTTTGCAAGCTAAGTCTCCTAATGAATGAAGGAATGGAACTTCAAAATGATTTGAATTGCTTATTTTTTTTTTCTTCTCACTGAGAAGAACAAATGTAACTTTTTGCAAAATATATTCAGTTTCTAATTGGAGACTTTTTAATTAACTATTTCACAGCTGGGGTTTTCATCAGCCTGTAAAAATGCATTGCTATGAGATGGCTGCTCTCCTAAATAATCCTCAAGAGCTCTGAGTGCTTTAAGGACACGGTGCAAACCATGCTGAGACACACGTGGTGGGCAGAGCTGCAGGCAATTTACTCCTGCAGAAAACGGGTCCAAGACACTTTCAGGGGATATTTTTCCCTTTGTAAGGAAGCAGTCGCAGGACACAGAGGGTAATGAATATAGGGACACATTTACTGGGGAGACCCATGTGAACATGGATGCGGCTGGGGCGTGGCTGCTTTGACAGCGGCAGTGCTGGGCCCACACTTTGGAAGGTGCCAAGGAGAGGAAAGAGAGTTTTTACAGGGAGGTGAAGGAAAGCAGAGCCAACACACGCTGGCTGTGCCACACGACAGAGCCCTGCCTGGTGTCACATGACCAGTAGTAACACGACAGACCACGCACAAACACGAAGCCAATCAGCCCAGTTGAACACTTCACATCTGGACACAGCTGGTAGGACCTGGCCACAGCAGAGAAAGTGTGGAGGGTGCCATCAGAGCCGGTGCCCAGCTCTCCAAACACGCAGCAGAGTCTCTGCACTGGAGCCAGGCTGAGCAGACCAAGCCATAGGTGTGGCACAGCACTGCACCAACCCAGCCTGGAGACACCAGAGGTGTGCTCGGTGCCACCACGCGCTGAGGGCCAGCTCAGGTGAGTGCAGCACCTTCCCCAGCCCTTCCAGCCCCAGAGATCTCAAGCAAGTCTCTCTGTCCATGATACATCCATACCCAGCAGGCTGATCTCCAAGGAAACACAAGTCAATGCACACTGATAGGAAACCTCACTCAGAAATGCCAACAGAAAAGCATAAACTATGAGTCTTCGGTGAAAGGAAAGAAGTTGTCCAAAGCTGGCAGACTTGGCAGATCATGGTGCAATGGGGATGAGGTGCTGCTTTTGACCTACTGGCCTGGCTCCCTTGCTGTAGCAGCTTCAGAAACCTTTTACATGGGCTAATAGAACCGCATTACTGCATGCTGTGCCAGAGCAGGCTATAAAACCAGTTTCCAGACAGCATCATTAATCAGAGAAGTGCACTTGATCCACAGAGATAGGAAGCTTGAGCAGATGGACTAAGACAGACAGAACATTGTGATATAAAAGACAGGTCAAAGTTATGGGAAATGGCCTGAACATTTGCAGAATTAGTAAAATCTGTGGGTTTTTTCTAAAAAAACCACATTACCAAGCAGTAAAAGAACAACATGCAATCAATTATAAATGTAATACATGGGTAGCTGCTTGCTACTGCTCACTGCTCATGGACTTCAGCCTGACTACACTCCTGTGTTTCTAACACATACTGTGGTTTTTTCTATTCATTAAAATCTCAACAGTACCCCTCTAGCTCAAGATATGGAGAAACCTGGGGTTTTAAGAGTAGGATGGTACCTCCATTAATGCCCATCAAAACACAAATGAGGTCTGTTAATTCTTTTTGTTCTTAGGTGAGAAATGACCAGGTCTGTTTGCATAAATGTGGAAGCACACACTTGTGTTCAGCAAAGAGGTGTGGGTGTTGAGGAGGCAGCGACCCTTCCTAAATGAGTCGCCCTAGGCACAATATACGAGAGGGAGAGGAAAAAAAAATAACCCAAAAGTATTTTAATAAACAGAATACTGGAAAGCAAAGGTATAGTGAAGGCAAAGGTTAAGATAAAACAGAGGTTTTGGTCAGATGTCTTAATCTATTTACACAGCAGGAGGCTTTCAACAAACTGCATTGCAAGATTAGAAATGAATTAGCACGTTCTGAAAACACACACTGAAGTTCAGGAACAGAGAGCAAACTCCACACACATCATTTGTACCAAGTACCCAGCACTAAAAGCAAAATCTAAATGTTATTTGATGGCATGGTGGCCACACACTAAAATAGGACTGAGTAGAATAATTCCAGTCAGAAGGGGCCTAAAATGATCATCTAGTCCCACTATCCTTTACAGCACAGTAAGATATAAAGTTGTGGGATGGGAAGGCCCATGCAGGGTCTGTCTGAAACAGAAAACACAGATGTCTTAAGACTGTGCAAAAATTATCAAATAAGCACAATGCAGCAGATATTAAGGAGCTTCAGAAGATGCTTTAACCGACTGAAATTATTTAAGGATATATTATACATACTAGTATTCAGGTAAGAATACATGCACTTGTATAAGAGCTCATCAGTCAATTAGAAAATATGTTAAATTTGGAAGATAAAGTCAGATCACATTCAGTGTTTGCAGATATCATCTATTTAACTTAAGAGTTCAATCACTTAGATAAGTGACTGAAGATTCAGATCTGGAAGACAGTAATGCTGAGTGCAGTCCCAGAAAGAGCAATCACTCTAGTTTCCTGCAGACTAGAAGACTGGGCAAATCCTAGTGCTAGAATTAAGTTTAGAAAAAATTATCTACAGGTATTTTTCAGGGTTTTCTTGGATGCCCACTGTTTTACATGATCAGACTAGAAGCAAATGAGACACCATTTCCTATGAGGCACTGTGGATGTGATCATGTTACCTCAGACAAGACCTTTTTTTTTCCTATTTGTCTCATGCCATCCTTGGGCCAGGGAGAGATACACAAGACAGATTTGGGAGAGGTTTTGCCCCATTCTTTTTGCAACACAAAGATATGTATTTATGAACAGCTGGCCTGAGGTGAGGAGAATCTACCCCACACGTGCAGAACTTGGCAGTTCTGGGTTGCTGGAAAGGTAGATGTAGGAAACAAAGCGCCAGTCTTACACCGTAGGTGCTCCTGGGTGTCAGGGGGTATTTCTCTTTTTTTTTTCTCTTTCATTCTGTCCTTTGTTTACCTTTGTCCATGTGCTGAAGGCTGGGTGCTTTTCAAAAAGTACAAACCCCTCTCTCCAGAGAGCACACAGCCCGTAGCACAGTGCAGCACAGTGCTGGCTGCAGAACCCTTTTTGTATTCCTTGTGCACTGGGCAGGGATTTTTTCATTTCATGCATCATCCATAACCTGCTGCAGCAATTCCAAAAATCTCTACCATGCTCACATGAATACGAATAATTTAAATTCACATTTTTGCTTTTGGAAATTTATCATCATAGAAGTCGGGCTCATAAAGCAACTGTATTTCTGAAATTTCTCACAGAATAATCAAGTGATGGCACTGCCCAACTAAACAGCCCCAACTCATTGGTGTCATACAGGCACTTTGAGCTGTGACTCTATCTTGCAAGGTCAGCTACTGACAGAAATCTGTCACCAGCATTAGTGTTCACTCTACTGGTTTTTCATTGATCCTTCTTTATTTACACTAATTTAATAAGCAATAAAAAAAGAGTACAGGTAGGTGTCTTTTCTCTGCCAATGGCCAGTACCAAATGTTTTGGACATGAAATGTTGCTGTGGACATCTATAGAAGAGTTGGCCTCGAGTGGATGTTGCTCCTTAGCCCCCATTAGAGTCCTCTGGCTTTTGGCCAAAGAACAAAATATTGCATTTCTTAAGCATAACTGTGAATACAGGTGTTTAATCCTCCCTGATGCTGGAGAAATTATTGGCTTTGAGAAAAAACAAACCAAATTATAACTCTGCCATAAGCAATGAGTCCAACAGTTTCTCAATTTTAAATGAATTGGCCTTTGAGAACCAAACATCCCTCTCATTTCCTACCACGGGGCCATATCAAGGCCCCACACCTGCCCCTGACCCTACAACTGCCTCACAGCACAGGAGCTGTGCGAGGAGAGTTAGGTTCCAGTTTTGCACTATGAAATATTTTTTGTGACTAGAATGACTCCCGTTTTTATCACTTCTATCTGTATGACATTCAACTGAGTGCTTCCACACCCAACAGTGCTTACAGGAAAAAAAAAAAAGAGAAGCCAGAAGAGAGAAGAAGGGAAGAAACGAATTGCAATGCTTTTTCTGTTGAGCTCACCTTGCTTGGGATTCCAGAAGCTGGGCACACAAGCTCCCCAAAAGATGCTCAAGAAGTCTGCCCAAACAGTTAAACCAATCTTGTAATCACACACAGAGTGTTTAAGAAAACTGGCCTAAATTTTTCATTCAGGCAACAAAGTTGGAAACATAAGATATGCACTTCTAAGATTTTTAGGAAGACAGGAAACATTATTAGGACCTACCCAAATGAAAACCTAAATCAAGTTTGAACCCTGTTATTTCTTTCTTCCATTCGAGAATGAAAGAATGTGATGTTTTTCCTGATACCAGCCTGCTGATGGAAGCAGTGGGCTGTCCTCGGGTACAATTCCAGCTGCCACATGGCGTGCCCCAAAGGGGTTTGTCACAAAGCACACGGCACCTCCTGCCAGCCAGGCACCAAGGCTGCCTGCCGCCTCAAGGAGTTTCATCTAAAAATAGAAGCCGCTTAAGAAAAATGACCACCTCTTTAGAAGAACAGTCAGTTTCTCTCTGAATCAATTTAAGCCCGGGCACATCAATGAGATAGAGCTTGACCTAAAGAGCTCCACAGAAATCAAGACCTAAGGTGAAGGTGTGCCAGTAATATGGAAGAAGATAAGGAGGCTATGGGCCTGATCCAAAGGCCACTAGGTCAGTGGCAAGCTTTAATGTTGATGTAAATTGGCTTTGGAAGAGGCCACACTAGAGAAAAGAGCGCTCCTTATTACAGAAATAAGCAGCCATTAGAAATGGACTAGTTTTTGCAGACAAAACGTCCCTCCATTTTCCTCATCATCTCAGCGAAGCATTGGGCCATTTGGCTCCATAAATGAGCAGGCACCAGGTTGCCACCTAACCCCGGTGAGCACCCAAGGGTCCGAAGCACATGAGTACTGTTTGCCCAAGCTGTTTCTGCAGCTAAAACATGGTTGGACACGGGTCCAGCTGAGCTTGCTGCGTCTTTAGGTGCTTCATCAGCACAGCTGGGCATCCAGTCAGCAGCACTGCCCACCTGAATTGCTGCACACATCCAATTTGCACGAGCAACTGCAGGAATCCATTCCCCGCTCACAGGGAGCAGTGGATGGCTCAAATAACCAAAGAAGAGCTGGGCAGTGGTAGAAAACACTAAACTTTCAGCCACCCCACCCCACAGCTGCTGTTTGCCAGTGGGTGCAAAGCAATTTTTGACTCAGGAATAATCCTCGCTAAGTGGGGAGAGAATGCAAATATTTGGCAATAGGCAAAAAACACACCCGTAATTCTCACCCTCTCTGGCCTGTGCTGAATATTCCTCGCCAAAGCTGTTAAACTGATAAGGTTATTCACTGACTAGATATGAAAGAGCAAATGCTCTGTAATTGAATACCATATGCTTCACCACAAATAAAAATAACACAATTCTCTCAGAGATAGAAGAAAGGCTGTAGTAAGAGAGTATTGTTAAACTGTGCTAAAACAATGAGCAGAGAGGGAATATGCAACTCACCCTGCTGGCTGCAGTATAATTGGCTCGTTAGTGAAAAGTGCACACATGGACACACGAAGGGAACGGGAGATCACAAAGCACTGTGACCCACGGAGCAGTGTGGGCTTTGGGCACAGCTCACTGACAGTGCTGCTGAAATGAGGGGGCTGATGATGGGACAGAAATTACTTGAGAGCCTTGGAAATGAGCGCACGTAGCTGTATGCAGCTGGCCCCTCCTGACTTCCCTGTGCCAGCCAGGGGACACTGCTCCTCTGTGATCCTGGCAGGAGCCATGTCTAGCCGTGAGAAAGCCGTGCTGTGCTCTCTGACTCGAGAGCTGCCAGTTTGCCTTAAAATGTTAGAGAGGCATTATATTGATTACTGCTTGATATTTGCAGGTCCACGAAACGTCCGAGGAGACATGGGAAAGTTTAGAGACTTTTAATTTGCTGTACCAAAGCTTTTCTGATGGTCCTAGAAGATTACACATTTATGAACAAGGGCAGCAACTATAAAAGCTTATTGTTTGCACTCAGCAAAACTTCATGGATTTTTTAAGTATGACAAAAGAGAAAATGAGTTACACAGATTTTCAATAACTTGAACACCAATCTCTGCTGTCCAAAGGGAATTACTCCAGTGCTCTTTCTTTGTCTACCTTGGCCTGGCTTTAAGGGTTTATCCTTGTAAACGACATCAGTAGTTACAGTTAACAGGCCCAAATGAAGCTGTGGGGCTGAGATCCCTCTTGTCCTGATGTACCAGATGCTCCAGGGAGAAGCCTAAAGATAGCAAGAGGAACTTTGTCAAGGTAGGCTCCGTGCAGAAGATAGGAGCAAGCAGTGTGCAGAGCCCTTCCCTTCGCTTCAATGACACATCAGAGGTACCAGGAGGATTCTCTCATCAGAGGGCAATGGCACGAAGTGAGATTAAGGCAGAAACCCATTTTGCTTTTATGTGTTCAGCTAAAGAACAAGGTCAAAGACATAAGGTATTAAAACTTTTAATTAAGAGACAGTGGAATTATTTGCTTGCTCCTGGATTACGTTGATGCAATACAGCCTGAAAGCTGCTGTTTGACATTTCCCTTGATTTCTGCTCTTCTTTGATGGGGTTACACAGTAAATTGTTTTCAGGTACAGACTTGCCATAGCTACTGAGAGGCATGCAGGATGCTCCTAAAATCTTCCGCACTTTCTGTTTTACTGAAATGGCAGAAAGGCACCAAAGCCATAAAAAAAAGAAAGCATTACTGCAATACAAACTAATTTGGCTACAGAAAAGTAAGTTGCAAATTGGGCAGAGGGATAAGGCAAGTACAGATATTTTCTTTGAAAACAAAGGGTCATAGAAGGATCCTGAACAGTCCCTATTCAATGAACGACAAGTAGAACCATTTTTGACAATACTATTACAGGCACAAGTAAATCAGGTGGCTCTGAATGGCTGGATTGGTCCATGGCATGCAGCTCTAGGAGCATCCAGCATTCAAATGTATGTGGTGGAGCAGGAGCAGACCCCACAGTTAGGAAACAGAGCATAAAATGCATGGCCATGGTAAGAATCAAACCAAGATGTGATTAAAAAAAAAATAGGAGTAGCGTTTTGCTTTCTGAGCTCTCTACTTTATTTTTATTTGTTTTTATGCTCCTGTAAGTAAAATCAACAACTTCTTTTTCCCCAATAAACTGAAATTTTGCAGACCATTAATCCATAATATGGACAAAAGGCTTCGGGTGCATGTGAAACAAAATGAAAAATGGTCAGTCTGGTTCTTCCAGGAAAAACTGATAGTTCACATGAACAGTAAAGATTTTCCAACAAGCAGCAGCACACACGTTTCAGTGCAGACCCACAGTGAGTAGAGGGTAATGGCTCTGAATATCATTTATGCGCACTTAACTACCATTTAGTCAATGTTTATGCAGCATTTTGAAAATGTAAAGTGCTGTAAAGATGCCAACTGTTATTATTATTAATAATCTAAGTGATAAATATGGCTCCAAATTCTCTACTTTATCCTTGTCCTTCATGTCAAAGGGGTGTTTGCACGTATAATAAGCACAGCAATTCAGCAAGACACTCACGGTGTTTGTGTTACTCAGAGTTCATGAGTTTTACACATAAGGGAATAAAAGACCAACTGGTTTCTCCCCAAGTTTACTGAGTGTTACACCCCCCCCACCCCCCAAATTAAGATGGAAGATTATGTTAAAGCCCTGCTTTTAAAAATACTGGGTCAGAGCTTTGCTGCAACACTTAAAAGCCTATTTAGAAAGGGACAGAGGTCAACATGTTTTAATAAAATGTGTTTTCCTTTCAATGAATGTAAAAGAGGGCACAGGAAAGGACTTAGAGCCAGCAATATGTGGGTAGCTGCTGTCTGCCATGGTCCCACTGCACCTCCCACCACAGCTGTATGAACCACTGCTGGCTGTCCAGATTTAGAGCATCCAAGCCCCCAGGGCTGTGCCTCCTTACGTCTTCACTTTGGCCCTCAGTGGAGGCCACCAGCCACAGAGCCCGATGTCACAGAAACAATTATCCCCTCAGCGATTTTCCCATGTCCCTAAACCACTTCTCTTTTATTTGCACCTGCAGCACCACGACAAAAAGTCAGAGAGGAGCCACTCCAAAAGCCACGGAGTTTCCAAGGCACGGGTCCACCACAAGTGCGTGCAACCGCAGTGGATTGCTCTTATTGCACTAGACCTCAGCAGGGAAAATAGTCCTTGAGCCAGGGCCTTTGGTCTCTCCTTTTGTCCTCAGAAATGAACCTACTGGTGCTCTCAGAGAAGTGGCTGTTATTTCAAGGAGGTGATCAGTTTGTGAGGAAGTGATAAGGGAATTTTTTGTTCCACGTGTTTTTCTCGGGTTTGGAACGGCCTTTGTGATTGCAACAGCTTCACCACTGAGGCTAAACATGAAGTTACTACTCTGAGTGAATCATCTGCCATTCCCCTTATTGGAAAACTGAAAGGACAAGATGGATTTCTAAAAGAAAGTCTTTCAAATATCTTCATTCCCTTCAACAAACTGGATTTTCCTGAGTTCAGCTCCCATTCCAATGTTCTGTTACAGTGGTTGGATGCTGAACTCTTGGATGCTTGGTCCAGACTTTGTGACTGGGGACACAGGCAGAGAACCTGTGGCTCAATACACCCTTTGAAGGCTTTCTCCAAGACTTAAAAAAAAAAAAAAAACTATCTTAGTTTAAAAAAAGGAAAATGAGGGAAAAAAATCCCACAGAGACAGCCTGATCTTCTACTTTCTCACACTGGTATAAATCAAGAATAACCCCATGGACTTTGTAGGACTTGCACAAGTATAAAACTGCTAGAAATGAAAGGTTCACATTTCCTAACTGCAGCAGTTGGCTGGGTTTTCTTTAAATAGCTTCATTAATAAATACTTTGAAAAAGGGAAAAAAAAAAGTGCTCTTCCTCCCCCAATACTAATTGCTAGTGCTCAGATTTAATCTTCAGCATTTATTGTGCTTCACCAAATCCCTAATAATCACCCCAGAAGACTCCTTAACATTGTTGTATAATGGGAAACAAGGGCAGGGTATTACTTTTTCATGTACAAAGATGTTTCATCAGGAGGCCAGATTTCTTCTATGCAGCTAAAGTACATAGAGCCTGACACTTTTAATTTCTTCCGTAATTGTGTCACAAGAGGGGTTTATGTCACTGTGCCTCTTTGCTGAATTCCAAGAGGCTCAATGCTATTCCCATGGTCATTGCCTCCTGCCTCTACTTTAAAATAATGAAGATTTGGGCTGAAATAAATTTGAAGATATCAAATAAGGACCCCTTGAGTTCCAGGGAAAGAAAATAAAGCAGCTTTTATTAAACTTGTTATGAGACCTTTCATGACCACTATTCTCGCTGTTCTCTTTGCTCAAAGCCTTTAGAGAATGGTCTCACTTTAGCCTAAACTCAGCTCTTTCTCAGCTCTCTAAGCCTCTGTAAAATTGAAGGACATTCACTCCAACACACGTCTTTAATAACTCAGTATGATTTAAACTTTCAATCTGCATTCCTGATTTCTGTAATAATTGAAAGGAATGCATTAGCAGCAGAAAAAAAACCCCACTTTTGCTTCATAAACTTTACCTTCATTGCCTCAGATTTTCAGTAGTTCTCAATATGTAAGTTTAATGGCGTGACCCTAACAAGAAACGATCAGCAAATGAAACGAACCAGTGTGTAGCTGCTCCACACGGCTACAAGTGTCAGCTGTGGCCTGCCTGCCATTAATTTTATTGTAACTCATTTCTTCAGGTTGAGTACAGCACGATTTAATGTTCCCATTCTCCCATTCCTGTTCTGCATGACAAATTGTTTTAATAAACATAAACCGGGTAATAATAAAGTAATAATAAGCCTAGCACTCACCTTATATCACTGCAGTTAAATTCTCCCACAAGCCAGCGCTGGTTACAGTGACAATTACAGTCGGGCCAATCCGCAGCCAGGCAAGCACAATGGACAGATTTAATATCGTTTGTAAATATGATTAGTGTGCTGTCATGTTATTGCAGCCTGGTATTTACATTTCTCTCTGGGGTTATTCACTACACCAAATCAACATTAAATAGTGCTCCCTTCTCTTTCCTTTAAATCAAATATACCTTTCTTTGTGCTCCACTCAGAAGTTAATGAAGAAAATGGCATCGATTGTTAATATTCAGGGATCAATCAGTGCTTTACATACCTCTTTTTTTTAAACAGATGTACGTCTGTCTGTATAACCCTGGAAGATTTCTTTAGAAATTCATAATCTCCTTGCTTCTTCCTCCCCCTCCATACACACCCTTTAACATCAATGCTCGTCTGCTGACTCTCTTATGAAAAATGTTCAAATAATGAATGGCTGTTGTTTACAGAAGTAATTTCATGCTACATTTCCATTATTGCCTGGATTTGTTTAGCTTCTCAAGCTTCCCCATTTCCCTGCAATGAACTTTTAAGGAAATATAACCAGCTTTCACTGTTTATGCCATTATGTTTACAATAGAAGCAGTTCTCATTTGTGACATATTGCAACACTTCATAACTGTGTGCAAATAAGCATCCTTAAACTTGTTAAGGTCAATTAATCATTGTACAAAAGCTTTTTTAGCCAGGGCTTCCACCAGCATAAATCCGGCCGCGTAGCAGGGTAATGAAAGGGCTCTAGCGTGGACTCGGGTCCTACATGGCACAATTGTGTGTTTCAGATGTTAATAAAACTGCCTGCAGATGACACAGGTCTTTTTCTCCAAAGTTATTTGGCTCCTGTGGTCAGGCAGCACAGGTTGAATGCCTGCAGCCCAAATCAAGAACAGACAAAAATTTATAATGACTTCGACGACCAATTCCCGCCAACCTAAAAAAAAAAATTCTAAAGCCACTTTTTCCACAGCGAAAGCAAGGAATCGAGCCGTAGGACATCCTGCTGAGTTTGGCCCCATGGCATTTCACTGGACAGGATTCGACACACGAAACACACCGCAACAAGTTCCTATTCTCAGACATCACAGAGGACACCATCAAAGGAGAGTGCGCTGCTGTCGGCAGCGCGGAGCCCTGGCTGCTCAGGCACGTGGATCGTGTGCCAGCGTGGAGCCCCGGCCTCCTCCCGCTGCTGTGTTAACTGCTCCGAGAGGAAGGGGTCCCTGGGGGACAGCAGTGACGGCACCGCCTGCCTGAGAGCTGCCTGGCACAAACACTGAGGAGGGAAAGGGCTCCTCCTAATTAGCGCAGCCATGGCACACACAGGCTCGCCCTTGCCCTTTGTGCAGTCAAGAAAGAGGAAATATTCACGTGGTTTGTATTTATGCCTCCATTTTCAACAAAGAGGTTCTCATCTCCTACACTTTTGACTGAATTGAGACCTATGTCTGAAATTTAAGACATGCCTTAATCAGGCTCAATAGGTTTTGTGCATGCCCCAGGCTCATTGATGTCATGGTGCCTGGGTGCATGTAAAATAAGTCTGGTCTGCGTCACTGGACTTGGGCTGATGTGTAAAAACAATGACAATAAACCCTCACAACAACCTCATTTAAACTGCAATAGTAAAATTCAGTGGAATATTTAATACTAATAGAGAATTAAAAAATACAGGATACCAGTTTATGAGGGTGGCCATGTGCAGGCACGTATTTTATGCATTCAGTAGCATTTAACTTGCATGCACTTTTCCATGCAAATTGAAATATAGAGAGATACCCCATGTCAGAAATCTACCCCAGTGAAGTCCAAAACGCATGGCAAAGACCAATACTCGGGTATCTGTAATAATTACAAAGCTGACTCACACTTTGTTGTTTACTGCCAGTAAACTTCACCATGCTACAAGTTTAACTTAGGATAAGGGGAAAGAAAATCTTAAAGAAAGCATTACCAGTCAGTCAGAGAGCATAGCTATTTCATGGGGGATGTAGATAATCTGGAGAACAAAGCAGGACTTTTTAAAGACCCATCTGTAGTTGTTTTATTGGAAATCATAGATTTAAGAATATGGCTCCTATGGTCACCCAGAGGGCATGGATCTGACTTGCTGTGACTTGCTGATATTCTTTATTTAGAAGAGTCAAATGTCACAGCAAAATATTTCTGCTAAAATGTGTATTTACTGCATCTTCCTTTCAAAGCTCAGCAAGGTGACAGCTGGAGAGGGGTGTCTGTGCATGTGTGGAAAAAAAAGAGGGGGAAGAACTGGGGTGTTACTAAACACAAGATCACAGTACTCGAAACATCCTACTGAGATCAGAAGAATTGTGAAGCATACCGAGGTGGTACTCTAGCTATTCATTAACTGCCTGTATCAGCTGGCCTGGAGATTAGAGCTTAATGCAATGGTGAAGTAAGTGTCCATATCACAGTAGCCATGGAGGAATAGCGAGATGTAATGAAACTGAATAGCTAGCCATTGAAAGTTGAAAAATATATTGATTTTTCAGTGCTTGATCACCCAGGAGGCTTTATCAGGTATGAATACTTGGGAACCATCTGCTAACGCTGTAATGGTATTTTAGGATTTGTGACAGACTCCAGCAAAAATAAAACTGCGTGTTAGAAAATAACACAAAGTGAAGCCTGCTTCTCTGAAATACATTCCACTGCTCCACATCTGCTTTTCTCATTTCTGCCTTTTAATTGTCCTCGAATTAGCCACAGCTAATGTGTGAGTACAAATTAAAATTGGTAGGTGGATTCAATTTCTCCCCACCTTTCACACCAAAGACAGCTCAGACATTTATAGCCGCATTTATCTCTGCATCAGCCTGCATTACATACGTGGTAAAGATTCTTCTCCTCCCCAAAGGAAGTCAGCAGGACCCTGGTTATTGTATTTAGCTATTGAACCTCCTTGTCAACATTTCTTAGCATTCATTTGTGTAAGTCAAAGAACAAAACCGAACAGGAACAGGCTTGGAGGCACAATATCTACATATTGTCTGATGTAAATAACACTCCTAGACATGATTGGCATTCTCCAAACAACAATCATTGTTATTGAAATGTGCCTCTATTCCCCTTGTTTTAATACTGAGAATGATTATGAAATCTCTTCGGGTACGATAAATCAGCTGAAAGATGTAATAACATGTTTCAGCTGTTGGAATGGATGTTTGATTACAGCTCTGAGGGTTTTTTCCACATCTTCTTGCTAGTTTAATTCTTAAACCATTCTCTGATTTAACAAAAAATATATTCCACATATGAACAGCAAATACACATTCTTGTTTACAGTGTGGGTAACTGAGCAGGAATTGAGTTGCATTTTAACAATGCAGGGAAAATATTTTTCTATTACAGTTTTGGTTAAAATAGTAAGTTGAGCTGTCATTTGAAATTATATTTAGTAAACACTTAACTTTAACCCCTAAATAAAAACAGAAAAGATAAAAAAGGCAGGGGGTGAGGAGAACAGAGAGAAAAGGAGACTTTGGTTAGACCATGTTTGATTTCCATACACAGAGAAGAAAAATTCCACCTCTCCTCTATCGCCTCCCTCTATGATTCTGCAGACATCTCTTTGGCTAAGTGGTAGCAGAATGAATTTGCCCCAAAATGGTGAAGTGTAAGTGGAGGAAAATTGTTTCCTCCTGATTTTACACTGTAGTGGCAACACACAAAAGATGAAGAAAGTCAGACCGCACCACACAGCGGCAGCGAGAGCGAGGCAGCTGGACAGAGGCTTTTGAAGGATCTGAGAATCTGTGTGTAGCAAAGGCAGCGCAGCTTCTCCAGCTCACTCTCCCAGAAAAGAATCTGGCAAATAATGCCTTTCCCTTGAGTGTATTTTTGTGGAGGAGAAAAGGTGAAGAAAAAAAAATAACTGTGGGAAACAAAAAGCTTAGTACGTGGGTGGTTTCTCTTTCCAATCAACTTTCCTTCCCGTCCTGTGGGGCTGCCCCTGTGCTGATGTGCACACTATGGAGGCTGCGAGGACATACCTTGATGTTCTCCCAGAGTTTGCAGAGCCAAAGAGGCAACTACATTCAGGACTGGTGGTGGGAAAATTCAGAGAAATTTGGGGCTTTGCGAGGTCTTTACAACTGCTCAGTGATGTCTTGCCAACATTACAACAAGAGGCTCCTAAGAGAATTCCCCCCTTGGCCTGTGATAAACTCAGTGCCCCAACCGTGCGTTTGCTTGCCAAGAGGAGGGGCAAGGGATGAGAAAACCATTCAAGCATTTTCCTATTTAAATGAAAACACTTTCTCATCATTGTAATCAAGAAAAGAGGCTGTCCTACTGTGAGAGAAACCCTACACCACCCATGTGGGTGGAACTGCACATACTCGGTCCCTGCAGGAAAGGGAATTGCATTTCTAAGGACAAATCGTGGTCTGGATAGCAAGACATCCACCCAGGATGGAATAAGCAAGGCCTCAGGCATTTCTTCCAGGGTGCCAGAAACACTTGAACCTAGAAAACAGTCAGGGATAGCTGTTAAGGGCAACTCTGAGGTAACATTCACATGAGCAGAGCTCCCCAGGGAGCTTTGTGCTACAGCAGGGACAGAGGGAGGTTTCCTGCTCCCTTTGCCTCTTTGGTTTACTCTGCAGCCTGCCCCTGCTCTTGGAATAGGCAGGCTTCTAAATTAGGACACACAACTCACTCTTCCCTAAAGACACCAAAACAATGAAGAAAATATTCCTAACGTTCAATGGAATTATAGAATACCTTTAAAAAGTTACTCATCGCTTAATTCACTCCCCTCTTTCTGACCTTTATTCAAGGGGAAAACTGCCAGCTGCACAAAATCCTGCCAACTCCAAGGAGCTTAATTGTGCAGATTACGGTCTGTTTGTAACACAGATTATTAAAAGCACACTTGGACCCTTCACATGCCCACGTTTGATTCAGTAATAGGTTCTGCATTAGATAAAGGAGATTTGTTTTGATCCTCTCCTCGCAGACGCGGAGTGCCCTACACCTTTTGTATTCCAGACTCCATCATCCATGACCTCTTTACATAAGTGAAGGAGCCACAATAGGCTGCTCCATACTGTAACTCCCAGCTCCCCACTTTTGGGGGTGCAAGAAGGGCAGGAAGAGATTCACATCATGGGTTTTATGGTAGCCTTAAAAAAAATGAAAACTGCATGTCTTATTCTATAAAGGACACATTTCTCTGAGAGATTCTGGCACTGTGTGGCACAAAAGCTAACCATGGCCATTTTTGAAAGCAGAGCACGTCGTATTTTTAGAACAGAAAATAGTGAAAATTGCCTTTTGAATTTCAGAGAATGAGCTGAAACACAGAGTCAGAATGGAAAACTTATCCTCAAAATACAAGAGGTGAAATAATTTCCTTAGGTTCAATATATTTTCTCTCTTTTCCAGGCTAAAAAATGTAATGAGAAAGTAATCTCCTCGCCCCCCTAAAATTTTTTGAAAGAAGTTAAAGCATTTTATTTGCCACCTGTTACAAAAGCACAGAAATCACCTTGAATTTCTTAAAATACTCCCACATGGCAATTACAAATCAATCCTCCCTGCCTCAGAACCAAGGCCTGCTCCACAGTCAGCCATCATCACTGCAGGGTCTGGGTGGGAAATGTCAGGCTTTTATTTTGCATCTTCGTTCTTCAGTTTCCTGTCCTTCAACAGTTGGACTCGATGACCTTGAAGGTCTTTTCCAATTTTAATGTTTTGATGATTTTCGATAATATTATAATTAACAACCAAGGAGTATTTCTTCAAACACTATCCAATACGTGTTTTGTGAGGCTTCTACTTACGCTTCACTGGCCTTAAAACAGGAGGGGAAGTGAGTGGAGATGCCAGAGCTGTGGCCATTCATGCCAGCCAAGTGTTCAGGACTGAGGGGAGTCACTCCAAGCTCGGCTCACACACAGTGACTCTGCTGTGGCTTCTCTCCTATTTTACTGCCTTATAAAGAAGGTAGGAGGTGCCAACAGCTTTCCCTGGCATTAATGTGCTTTTAGTTGCTTGATAGAAGTATTTTCCTCCCATAATTGCTGCACAGCACCAGACTAAAAGCGCAGAACACACTTTTAATTTGAACACACACTCGTAGCTGTGTGCCAATTCCTTGCTGCTGTACTGTTGATGAGCAGTTATATGTGGAACAAATTGAAGAAAGCCACACACTAATTTCCTAAATGTCCTTTTTTTTTCTCCAATGGTAAGGAAACGATGAGTTTTAGATGAGAAAGAACATCTATCTGCAGCTCAATGAACTGAAAATGCAGAAAGTAAACTCCTGCAGCCTTCAGAAGTACTCGAGAGTGACACAAAAGTACTAACCTCTTCAAATTTTATGATGAAACTAAATGGAGTCAGCAAATTGAGAGGATGACAAGGACAGAGGAAGACCGAAACACCTGAACTACTGTGATAAATGAAAATAACTACTTCTTGTTTAAACAAAATAATGCTGGTCCTGTGATACATACCATAAGCTGGCACAGTACTTTTATTATACTTCAGCAAAAATTGTGCATAATTGGCAGCTCCCTACATGTCCAGTTCTTGGTAGCAATGCTACCTCTCATATTCAGCATGGCTGTGCTTCTTTTAGTAAAAAATCAAGGGGGCAGCAGAAGCAATTAATTCTCTTACTGCGTTGTACCTTTCTTCTATGAGACACAAACTAACTCACACTGGGTGTGCATTTAAGAAAATTAACTTCTACAAATTTTATTTTCAGTCACAAAGAATGCTACAGTGACCTGCAAGCCCATGAAATTCTGTTTCAATAGAACCAGGATTGCCAACACTTCTAAATTAGCTCCAGTGGAAGAAGCTCAGTGCTGTGCAGATGGGTGGAGGAACTCATAAGATTATCTCGTTTCTGGAGCTCTGTGAAGCACCTTGATAGTGTTGGTTTAATGCTCAAGTTTTACTGCATACCTGTAAACGTAGATTTGGGGTAATAAAGTGTGTTTGCTGAATGCTCACAGTCCCTGGGTAATTTTACAGCTGTGGAGCTGTGCATCCACATACCCTCAGTTAAACACAGACGTAGTTTTCCAGAGGAGCTCTCACCTTAGTTCATTGTTTTTAAATTTCAGCAGAACCTCATCTTTGCTCCTTTAGGTCAGCAGGTACCTCTAGAACAGACTGCTTTGCCCATCATGCTGTTAATAGCTTCCTTACGGAATTTTCTAGCGTTTAGCCACCCCTGCTGATCTCCAGAACATTTGAGGGAGATCTGTGCCTAGCGGTGCTGGACACAGGATGCTGGACACGGGGTGCTGGCTTCTCCTCGCTTCTGGCTGGTAAGTTACTTCTAAATGCAAATACAATGGCTTCAGCTGTTTTACTGGGTAGGTAACTGCTGCCTTAGAGTTCCTACACCGCTGTGATATGAAAAAAGAGGCTCGCACGGATATAAATTAAGAGGGCAGGATGAGTAAGTTGCATGGAAGCAGCAATGGGGTAATACTTCGGAAAAGATTGTCTGCTAAGCTGTCTCTGGACATCAACAACACGCAGAGAAAGCTGGTGCCTGTTCTCTCCCAGCGCTGTGTTGAGCCCATTGATAAACCAACTGAGTTTAGGCCTCTACAAAATGTCACGTACCACCCCGATCAGAACCTGAAAGGGAAAGGAACGCACTTGAAAGGATGAAGCACCCATCATCCCTACACTGCCATGGGAACCCTTTCTGGAGAGGCAATCAATCTGATTTGAAAGCACTGTGTGTCAAATGGGCACCAGCTAAAGGTATCAGAACTTTCAGGAAATTATTTGCGATATTCGTGAAAAGAGAAGCCTCATGAAGGCCCTGGAACTCCAAACTTTGCTATGCACATACTCCTACAAACTCACACTGCTGTGATGTGATTACTAGCACAATGAGCTGCCACAGGGAGGGGTGTGGAAAACATAATAATCGTTACACCATGAAATCAGAATCAAGGATTTTAAGATAAAGTGCCTGGAATTCAAAATCATCATCCGCAATAGAATATTTTCCCGAGTTTTCTTGTAAGGTATCCTAATTTGGTAGGACACTTCAAAAAGCATATTTCAAAGTGGAAGGAGTGAGTGTTAATCCCTGCCGATAGCAGAACAGTAATTTTCACTGTGTAAGTGATATGCCAGTAGCAAAAAGGAGTCTTAGAGACAGACTTTCAAGGTGCCTCCATATTTCACATGTAAATAAACTTTTCCTTCAAATGTTCAATAGTGATAATTTTGATTTGTTGCGAAAATTCTGGGTTAGTTGCCAGTTCATGAAAGCAGTCCAGAATTCCTCCTTTTTAAACAAGAATTTTAAGGATTCAGACAAAAGAAAAAATATTTCTTATGTGAAACTAAATGATCATACAACTCCTACTCAGTCTGATAAAACCAGAAGACTATCAAATATTGGCAAATACATAAAAGCATTAGTTTTCTTTTTCATTATTCATTCTGAAATCATTTGGGTCTCAATTCTACAAGAGGTTCTGCATTCTTATCCCTATTTATAAGGCTGTGTTTGCCTTATTGCTATGTAATGAAGTGTAAAATACCACAAATTAGAATGGTAATATTTTTATAATAAAAATAGTGGTATAAATAATGAGAAATCAAACAGAAACAGCTTTTTCTCCTTCAGAAACTTTTTTGAGGTTCTGTATTTTTCTGGCCCCAAATCTGCATAAAAACCACTTTAAAAATCTTAAAAGTGTTCACAACTAAAAATAGAAGGTTACTCAATTTGATAATTTTGATCAAATATATTGTTTCAGCGACTTTGGATCATTTCACTCCCACTTGACCACAATTTTACACATTTTTGAACCTAAAATCAGAAGATTTTGTACCAAAGCATATAAACATAGGCCTGACATTTTCAAGAGCTTGAAACCATTCAAGTAGAATAATTTCACAAAAATTAATCTACTCCCCAAAACTCCCTCTAGCTTGGACAAACCACAGGAGCTGGGAAAGCGTACCAGGTCAGCTACAACAGGAGATCACAGAGAGCAATTAAGACCCAGGTTAGATTCCCTGAAGCAATTTGTAAATAAACATCCATATGTTCAGTCTGGTGCCCTCACTGCAAGAAAGACATTGAGAGGCTGGAGAGAGTCCAAAAAAGAGCAACGAAGCTGGGTAAGGGTCTGGAGCACAAGTCCTGTGAGGAGCTGCTGAGGAAGCTGGGGGTGTTTAGCCTGGAGAAAAAGAGGCTCCAAGAGAAACCAACCCATCCTAGCAATGACCATGTTCAAACTTTGTTTACAGCTGACGTAGCACCGAAACATGAATAATTTCTCAAAACCACATTATTTGGAAGCTATGTTATATTCCAGAACTTAGTGCCTTTCCTCTTCTGATTATTGGCATCTCCATCATCACACTCTTTAAGTGTTTTGCTAACAGAAATAGACTTCTACTGAATAAAAGAAGCAGATACTATTCTTCATAAATACAAACTAAATAATGAGCTTCTTGCCATACTGGTCAGCTATGTGAAATCAATTATGAGACCTCAAAGGTTTTGCAGAATGAGGAAAAGTTTATACAAAAATTAACTCCCCACAGTAAACAGCCCATGTAAAACTTGGAGAAAAGTATAAAAGAAATATGCACATACACTTGTATAAACTGTGTGATTAGGTTTTCTTCTGACCAATTAGAAATATTCAGCAAAACACCTGCAAAAATTATTCGGTGGTATTTTCTACCACTTTTGACCGCATTTAATTACATGTAATTCAGAAACAGAAACAAATTTATGTCGGCCTCTGAACTCTTGCATTGGTGTTTCTCCCCCTCTTTGTCTACATTAAAATTATATCCAGTTTGTTATTTTTTTTCATAAAATGCATTTTCTATTTGTATGGGAAAAGTCCATCTCCCCCAAGCATTTATGTTACATAATCTATGAACAAAGATTCAAATGTCTGAAGGTTTTCAAGAAAATCTGTTGCATTACATTAAAAGGTTAGATTTGAATTTTTTCAGCATCTACCTCTTTTGCATTTCTGCTGGAATTTCTGGCTGGATATCTGTTGCAAGCCTGTTAAAACTACTTGCCTACTACCTTTTGAGAAACTGGCTTTCTGATTAATAAAGAGCTGTTTCACCAGCCTTGCCCGTTCAACCAACATTTTCCTTACTTATACCCATCATCTCCTGTACCTATAATGGTTTTGCCCTGCAGTTTGAGCCTCAGAATCCCCTGAAAAAGACAGCTGCTGTTTCTAATTGTGTCTAAATAAAATGGCCGTCGTTTGGACAGAAAAAACCCCCTAATTTTATAATTAGAATATATCTCAATATGAGTGATGTGTGCTCTGGAAGCACTGGGAGATGGGGTTTGTTATGTGCATTCCCAGCACCTCACTCTCGTATCCTGGCTTTGCAGAGAGTCACCACAGAGGTAGTTTAAACTCATTTGGGAGAAGCCAGAGCTGCAGGACTGGATGCTATCTTCCTTGGATTGCCCAGACCAGGATCAATTCCCTTCCTGATCATTGCTATTCCTCACCCAATAAAGGTAAGGCTTTGTGAAGGTTTTGTTTCAAAAGGTGACAGCACCTAACCTAAGAATGGAGAGAAAATCTAGAGATAGAGTAAGTTACTGTGCCCCACTGCAGGGGCCACAGTGGGAAAAGAGAGCAACCTCTTCACCTGCCACGTCTACAGGTGCCCAAGGTACTTCTCATTTCAATCAGCCAAGTCCACGCACAACGGAGAAAGTTAGAGTGTTATTGCTCTAATTATTCTGCTCCTTTTCTTTCCCTTTTCCTGCCTCCCTCACCCCTGGGCTCTTTAAAGAAAGACTCCCAGGAGCTTCCATTCAAGTGGACTGAAAACAGTGTCAGTGGGGGCTGACTTCTGCAGCACGGGTTGCTGTCACCAGTGACCTATTCATCAGCACCAGCACCAGCCTGGCTTTGTCTTCTGCTCCGCTAAACAAACTGATGGCAGACTCAGTTCTGCCGCAGAAATATGGAGAATTAAACAAAGCACAAAGGGAGCAGGCCGCAGGGTTGAAACATTTAGTGGAAATAGGGGAGCTGGTCAATAAAAGGGGATGGAGACTGGATCAAAAGGGGATGACTTACAATGGGACATGGGCTAAAAAGGGGTGTGCGCTATCCCGCAGGTCAAAAATGACAAAACACTGTGGTCCCGAAGCTGTCACCTTCTGCACAGTAGGGAGGGATCCGGGAGCAAGGAAAAATGCAAAGCTAGCAACTCAATATATAGGAAATGTACAAAGGAAAAAAAAACATAAAGGGTCGAATTCTAGGGTGCTTGCGACAAGCTGAGACCACTGATCTCAATGAACAAAATAGAATAAATGTTTAGAGGAGGTGTTGGAAGGAAAGAGAAACAAAGGATGATAAAGAAGAGTGAGATTTTGGCTTAGGGGTTCGTCTCAGGCTTGGGACAGCTGGTTCCATTTCAAGACTTTGCCATATATTTCCTGTGGGACCAGCAGTGAGGCATTTAATCTCTGCAATTCAGTCCCCATCAGTGAAGAAATATTTTGGGAAAGGATATGACACACATTTTGTCTGTAGGGTCCCCTAAGTTCAGCCATATTCATGTGAAAACAAAACAGTTTTTTGAAATGGAAAGATGTAAAAAAATTCCATATTTTGAATTTTTCTATTTTGGAGGCATTTAAATGGATCACATTTACTCTTAAATAAGTTTTCAAAGCATTAAACTTCCATTCACACCTTTCTATCATTTTCTACCTTTGAGGTTCTGAATACAAATATCTGACTGGTGTCCAGTGAATACAGATATCTGAATGCTAGCCAGAGATTTTCTTCTTCACTCTTTTTCTGTTTTTCCTATTTTACCTTCTGCTCTTGTGCCAGGTTCCAAAATGCCTTCTCTTCTGGAGAAGGTTAGAGGAGATGAGAAAGAGTAAAATTGTAATGCCTGTGGCATTCCAAAAAATAAGTTAAAACATTAATGATATTTGAGAAAAGTAATTTCCTCAGTTTAGAGGGGTTTGGCACATTTTCAGTGGAAAGGGAGATTTTTTTTTTCTTCCTTTCTTCTTTCATGTAATTTCATTTAATTTAAATATATTTTCCTCCTTAACGTCTCACAGAAAGAAAGAAGCCCAGAAGAGTAAAACAGCTAGAGAAAACAGAATTTCTTCAGCTATTAAAAGACCCACATGCATTTCAGCAATGCTTTTTTCCCCTTGGAAATCTGAAATAAAACCCTGGTGCCGTACACACGTCATGAGAAAATGCATCTGTTTAAACTCTGTTCTATGTGACCAACCTTGGTAATCATAGCAGAGGGTTCTGGATCCTGCAGATGAATTCCTGTATCCATTGTTGAGGTGACTGCAGCCAGAGGGGAACACATCTTGGCTGCCTTGAGGTAGCAAAATGCTTTCCTCTGTCATGGTAAAAATTAAGGAAGGTGGGTTCTTAAGGCATGTACCACCAACAGATGTCCCAGACAATATGGAAAATCTGCCTGTGTCCTTAAAACCTGTGCATTGATGGCACAAACTTCACTGCCCCATGGACGAGCTGCTCTTTGTCAGACAGAGCTGCCCAATCATCAGCTGCTCCAAACTGTGGTAGTTCCACAGAAACCAATTCCCAGATCTGTCCTCGGAGTTTAAACACTGGCCACCTGGCTGACAGTCTCGCAAGCAATAAAATAATTCAAACAGGTCAAGTTACCAACTCAGAAACATTGAGGGGTTTTTTTGCTTCATGCCACGGAGAGGAAAATTTCCAGTCTTCGTTCGGAATTGGCCATCATTATTAAATGCACACATGGATGGGCTTTTTGGCCGTGATATAAATGACTTAAAGCTGTGATTCAAATAGGTCTATAAAGTGCTTCTATGATGTTCCTCTCCCTTCTTTTTTCTTTTTTTTTTTTTTTGAAACTGTCTCTGCTCCACTGTTCTTTGTAGAGATAAGCCCTTGAAAATCACCCTTCTTAAGGTGTAAACTTGGTGACTGTACATTATAGTAAAACATTTGATTTGTTATAGGCTAGAAAAATAGAGAAGTTGAAATCTCTTCATGGTGTATTAAAGGTCACACAATTATAATAAAATCTTGCTCCAGCAGCTCCAGTCACAGACAAAATCAGTCTCAAATTTCCAGCGAACAATGAAGTCCCCACAGAGTTTCAGCTTCCCCGGGAAATCAGGGTATCTCAGGCTGTGTTGATTTTAAGAATGTCCTCAATGCCCATCATAAAAAACGTGTTACTCAACACAGTCATAGCTCTTTCAGGGTCCTCTGATTGAAAAAACGCTTTTTATTTTACAGCCGTTTGGGGCATGGCACTTTTCTGGTTCCAGGAACCTAAAGAGCAGCAAGCTCTGCTCTGTTCAGGTGAGACGCCACAAGCTTGAACGTCATTTCCTAGCAAGCCACACATCAAAATAAAATAGTAGTAATACAGAACAAAAAACTA
Organism: Melanocharis versteri; assembly: GCA_013397845.1. Taxonomy (NCBI): domain Eukaryota; kingdom Metazoa; phylum Chordata; class Aves; order Passeriformes; family Melanocharitidae; genus Melanocharis; species Melanocharis versteri. The sequence continues at coordinate 1,272,239 of VZTG01003985.1, forward strand.
CATCCTCACAATACAAGCTAATCTTCCGGCTTCCCATCAAGCGAAACATATTGACAACTGACAATAGGCAATTAATAGATTAATGAGTATAGCCCTTATCTGTCTACATTATGAGTTTATCTGGTTGTAACAGGATGAACACAACACGGGCCTGTGCTCACAGGAGTGCTGTCCCGGTAGAAATGAGATCATTGCAGCAAGATATGAATGCAGTATTTTGATTACCAGGTATCACTCAATGGAACAGAACCCCCACACTCGCACTTTATTCTATACGTTTTAAAATTATTCAAGGGCGAAGAACAGAATATAATTTACTAGAGAGAGAATTAGAGGGAAAGGTTTTACAAAAGCAGGAGAGATTAGGTTTTGATCCAGGGTTAAGACCACTGCCTCTGGCATGCACAGAATCCGTCAAGATAGGTGGTGGAATGTAAAAAAAACCTTTCCACCTAAAAGTGAGCTTAAACTCAGTGATGTCTGCAATGCTGAATGATAAAATAAACTTTTAAAATCCTTTAAAAACCCAAATAAAAAAACAAAGCACACAAACTAGTTTTTCAACGGCTCTAACTCCAAAAAATGGGGCTGTTGTTTCTGGCAGTGGTAAGTTCACTCACACCGGGGATAAATTGATAAATTTGGTAGAAGTACAGAGGTGCACTGGAGGATGCTGTGCTTCACATGAAACCTGCAGAAAAGCAGACTTTCCAAAGGACCTAGGTAGGAAGGCAAACAAGGTACGAATTCGGGGAGCCAGAGAACCATTATGTCAACTGCATTGACATTTTTTCTCTGGGACACTTGCCAATTACGTATCTCCCCAGCTCTGTGCTTACTTGTTCCCTATTTCCACCACAGAAGGAAGCCAGATTTACTTCTCTCATGCCCAGAGCCAAGTTCTGCCCGCTCTTCCTCGCATGTGTAATCTAAGTTTTCTCGAGGGGTCCATTTGTACAGATAAAGTGAATTTGCCCTTGATAGCACTGTAAAGTTTCAAAGCAAATATTGTGATGTTTTTGTGGGTTGGCAAACACGATCTGCAATTTGCCGTGTGGAAATTGCTGTCCTGCTCCAGAATTATGCAGGCTTTCATAATGACTGACGGCGTGAGGCAAACGCAGCAGGACAGTTGCATGTTGATCATTCTATACAATTTTGCTCGTAGGCTATTTATTAGGTTTCTTTCAGAGCCCAGTGCAGCCAAAAGAAAAACGCCAGTGGAGTGAACTTTGGATCAAGCTTGATGTTATTCCATTGCAATACCATAGACAATAAGAAATTAGAGGATTATTCTGATATGAATTGAGCCTCCGTTTAAAACAAAGCTGCAGTCCTGATGATGACAGTCTGCTGGGAATGTGGCTGTGGAGGCTCCAGGCACTGCTGTCCCAGCTACTCACTACCAGCCCTGGCAGAGCAACATGTGGCTTTGCCTCCCCACACCAGGGCACATAATCAGAGGTCACTGTCTGGCTGCTGGTCGGTAATTCCAGCAGCAGAGCAGGGGAATGGCTGCAGGCAGGGGCATTTAAACTACAAAAGCAAAAATCCCCACAAGGCATTTCAAAACTTCTTTACACCTGGACCTCTGCTGTTTTAAACAACTGTCATGGGAAGGGGCTCAAAAGCTGCTTCTGCATGTGTCTGTTTGGATGACAAAAAGAGCTATATGAGCCCAGAGAAATATGGAATTGTTATATACTGCATAGAAGAGGGAATTCAGTTTGTGTCTCATTTTTAAGAGCTAATATTCTTTTATCTGATCAAATGGTAAACAGCATTGGTAAATCAAGTTTTGATGGCATATGTATTTGCAAACAAAACTTTATATTCAGCCTTTTCTAAGATGATCCCACAAATCTGTGTTGATATCCTCTGTGGTCACATTTTTTAAGAGCTTGAAAAATAGAACAGCCTCCCATGCACTGCTTTAAACCATGTACATACACTTCTACATTTCCTAATTGAATGGGACCTTCTAGGCATGCAGTGAAAAGCAGCTTTGGAAAATCAGTGTAGAGAGGGACAGAATGTTTTCCAAATGCTGATTTAATTCTGTTCTTGGGTATTCTATTCCACAGGAAAACAAACTTAAACTCCCCCACTGAGAACTGCAATGTGTCATTCAAACACATCCCTCATGCTTCAGGGATGACATGTTCATGGATGCCTCCCAGAGCACCCTGCTACACTGAGCTGAAGCTCCTGGGCCCTCTGAAAGGAAATGTACAGACATGATGGCACAAAAACTGTGATACCAGAGTTCTCTTAAACATGCTCCTTCCATGGGCACTGCCTCCCATCGTTTTAGCAGGATGCCTCAGGACTAGCCTGGATTCACAACCTTGTCACCTTGCTTTGTCATTCCTCTTCCCAGGGTTTGAGGAACCCTAGAATGCTGGAAGGCACAAAACAACCTGCACTATCCCCTGGCAAAACCAAGCCATGAGCGTTTAACACAGCTTGGTACATTTGCTCCTTATCTTAGGGGGTAAGAAGTCCCAGGTGCTTCTCCCCAGCATTTCTGGAAAAACTCTTCAGTTTTATGGATCGATCTGGGACCTATCTTTTGTAGTTTCTGGGGAGAACTGCTGACAGAAATAGCAAGAAACATCCCCAGCCTGCATTACTGGGAGATGCATCGAGATTAGAGGAAAGGAAACCAGTTTGAGCAGAGTGGTTGTGACTCACTCTTTTCTCTGATGCTATGAAATGACACCAAAAAGATCACTGAGGAACTTTGGTACCTATGGAGAAAAAACTGACACAGAGGAGAGCAGCCCTTTCGTCGCATAAAATTACTTCAGTTCTTTAGACAGGTGATGCCCACTTGCAAAATTTTCCATACAGAGCACTAAAAAAAAAAAAAAAGAAATTCTCCTCAGCCTGTGTTTGAACGTGTGGAACAAAACTGCTTCAATAGGGAGCAAGGGGAAGAAGAACAACGGTCAAGAGCTAGCACTGCTGACTGCTAATAGACAACAGCTTCTCTTGGCATAAAATGGTGCTGCTCTACTTAGGTCAGGGGAAGCAGCAATGCTTTATCTTAGCTAAAGAATATCTGGACACAACTGTTTCTCACTTTTATATTGTAATTAATACTTTAACATACTTAAACATTTTCCTGTGAAAGAGTTAATGAAGCCATGCTTAGATCTTTGGACACATTTGCAGCCCGTTATTTAAGATGTAGGAAAAAGTAAGGTCCTTTAAGAAATGAAGCAACAGGAGCCATTAACCAAAACAAAGAGTTCACAAGACACGTCAAGCAGGAGTCAAACCAAATGGTTACCTTCCAAACTGGCATTGCAAGGCTGAAACAGGTGGGGCAAAGGATTTCAGACACACTTAGGCTGGGGGGAAGAAACAAACCCCAAAATAACAGACAGGTGCAGACAAGAATTTTGGCTCAGGGATGCTTTAGATCTGATAGTGAATACATTAACCACTGTAGAATCTTTCCTATGTTCAGGAAAGGCAATGGAACCATTACTGTTCTTTGCAAATAAACAGGGTTACACCTTGAGTAGAACCAAATATGGAATTCATTCCCTCCTTTCACTATTGATCCCTGCTGCTTTCCCCAGCCTGGACAACCCACTGGCAATTTGGCTCAAAAGGACAGCACAGCACAAAAGATTCAGGAGCCATTTGAAGACAGCTACACACACATTCTCCTCTCTCCCCATCAAAGCACGGCTCTGTTCTCCCAACCTCTCTGGCCCTCTGTTTTGGTCTGTAAAATGGAAATAACATGGCAGAAGAGAGTGAGAGTCACAGATCACAAGCCCACTCAGTGAACTCTGGGAGAAGGAGCTCCCCTTCTGCCTGTCAGCATTTTTATGTCTGCAGTACCTCCCTTGTGGTAAGTGCTACCTACACAGGGAATATCTGGTTTTGTTCTGTGCACAGAAGCTACTTCCACTCAAAATATTTGAGGAAAACCACCAGTTTCAAAGATGTGTGTCTGACAAACCTCAGTTAAAACAGAGGCGGTTTTAATGCAAATATAAAGCACTTTACAAATATCAGACTTTGTGACATAACATCAGCTGTGAATGTAAAACAACGCAGGGATGTGTTTTCATGCAACAACAAAAATTTAAAGATCAAATACCTTTTCCTTCAGACTCCCCACACTGATTTCTGAGAATCTAATGAAACAGAAAGTATGTTTGCAAAGTAGAACGTTTGCATATGCTTCATTAATTAGTTTGGCAAGGCCTACTCTGCCAAAGGTGCAGGTATTTTTACATAGGCTTCAGCAATCTGCCTTGGGGCTTTCAGGATTCATGTTTCTGCACTATTTGTGATCTGTATCATTTCATTGTGTATATATATATATATATTTTTTTTTTTTTAACAGAATTTGGAATTTGTCATTCTGGTAGGATTTCCAAAAATATCCTTCCAGAAAACCTTCCATTGAACTTGACTGTGGTGCACACTTTTCCTTTTCTTGGAGCTCCATCTCAGTCCGACAGCAATGCTGTCCATGTAATCTTGGCATCACATTTCACACTAAGCTCATGATGAGCTGAATTTTCAGTAGAACTGACTGTGAATTTTCAGATGAAACAACTTCTCGTTGGAACACAACAGCTTGTTCAAACAGAATGTTTTGGGCTTTGACAACCTCCCAGCTCAACACAGACAGAGATGTCTTATAAAACTGCTTGTGGGGCTCCTAAATCAACATTCTTTGGCAAGGGGGTGATGGACTTTCTAAGTTTACTATGGCACCTGAGGAGCTGCTTTCTCTCAGTCTGAACAGAAACAGGAATAAGAAACAGTTGTTTTTCTGAAGCCAGTGTTTCTGAATTCCCCTTCCATCTCCAATTCCCTTGTTTGCATCTCACCCCACACCCAAACATCCCAACAAAGGTCTTCTGGCAACACGGAAATGCTGAGTACCACCTTCTCTGGCCTGGTTACTGAGAGTAGTAAGGGGACTACAGGGAGGAGAGGGGAAGCATGGGGAGAAGTGGTACAGCAGCAGGCTCTAGAGCCTTCACACAGATTTGCCTGGCTGCTGAAGCACTGGACTGGCTTGAGAGCTTTTTCCATCTAGGTCCAGCCCAGCTTTCACTTTGGGTTTTATTGCAGGAAAAAGCTACTCAATGCCATTCACTTGTGGCAGTACTTAGCATTACCTAAGAGTTTACAAGAGTGGTCTAGAACACCCGAAAGTAACAGATGGGAAAACCCACATAAATACTATAATGCATTAAACTCCCAAAACAAGGGACACATCCTCATGCAGAACCTGTCCTGTCTCTCCCCAAATGACACGACATGCTGAAAAATCTTCCTACACCTTAGAAAAATAAAGAGGAATGAGGAAGATATTGGAAGGGAAATGCAAAACATAAGAGGGTTGGAGAACTGCCTTCCTTATTTCTACACAATTATTTTCACCTTCTCACAAACCTAAGCATACATTCATGTACCTTTGTGTGGCACTTCAACCCTTAGTAACCACCAAATACTCATTAAGTGTTTCTGAAGTTAAGAATGACTTGCTCAAGGTTTGTGTGCTCCCTCTAAGAACTCCACATCCATTCAGCCAAGGCAGAGGCTGGACCACATGCTAAAATATAACATGGTCTACCTCATAAAATGCACTGCACCCCCTGAAAACCAGGTACCCCTCAGCCTCAATCCTGCCTGCTGTGCACTGCGTGCAGCCATTAAAAAAAGCCCCCAGCATTTTACTGAGCTTGAACAATCACACTGGACAACATAACAGGATCAATGCGGGAGATGAGGATAAAGACCAAACAGCTCTGGAGATGTCCTGGCGAAGACGAGTAAACAACAGGCCTCCATAGAGAAGGGCGACAGAAAACTCAAATCACACTGAAATTTATCAAGGCTTAAAGCTGCTTACAATAATGGCTGAGGGTGAACGATTCATTTCAAACCAGGCCAAATTGAGGAAAAGAACCTTGATGCACGCACCAATTTTGTTTCTCAAAGTCAAGAATTGCCTAATCAATAGTAGTGCTAAAAGGAGATGGGCACTCTCAGGGGTACCATTACAAAGAATTGCACTGGGTTTTAGCCACCTGGTTCCCAATTGCTTTAATAGCTGTCACATGGCTAAAATCCAGGCTGAAGCTTTAAAAGTTTACCCCTTGGTCTTCCTGAGCATCCACTGCTGTCAGGTGGCAAATGTGGAGCAGCAGGAGGGACTGCGGGGTTTACTCCTGCATCGAACATGCCCAAGAATTTGCACTGCTGCTGCTGCAAGTGTCACTTACTGGGTGAAGAAAGGCAAAGCAGGAGAGGGTAAAAGGGGTGAGTGAGAGAAAGTGAAAGAAACTGTACTTAACCCTTCCCCTGTTGATGTGTTGATAGCAGCCTGCACCAGGTTCGCTGGCCTAATCTAATCAGCCCCCCTCTTCCATTAGCTAAAAATAGACTGGCACTTTTTAGGTAATGCTCTGAGTGCTCCCCCCATTCCAAATTGTGCTCCAAATCTTAATGGAAAACCTTCAAGGAGCTGAAGGATTTAAATCAAATAAAGAAGCAGACACAAGGAGAAAAATCCAATCAGTGCAGAAAGGGTTGGATTAGACAGGAACTGTCTTTCTTTCCATTGTCACCAGCACTGCACTTCACAGGAGCAGTGGCTGGACAGACAGGAGGAGGCAGACAAAAGAGAAGAGGAAGGAGGAGTTTCTCTCATGCTCCTATTAGACATAATTTTACAGAAGGAAAGGTGGCATCATGTCAACAGGTTCTGGGCTTGACTTGGTTCCTGGGCCTGCTCATGGTCACCTATCGGATGGTGAGCATTCTGATTCCTTTCTCAGACAGCTTCCAAAGCTCCAGAGCCTTCCAGGGATGAGGAGAGAAATGGGAGTTGGCCTTGGCAGCAGCCCCCTCTCACGAGGTCACCTTATGGTGAGGCTCTCACAGAACATATAAATAACCAGCAATATCAAACACCTTTTAAAAGGAAGAGGTACGGTAATACTCAGTGAATCACAACCTGAGGTGGATGGGACCTTAAAGATCACTAGACCAGGTCACTCAGAGTCCCATCCAACCTTGAACACCTTCAGAGATGGGACATCCACAACTTGTCTGGGCAAATTGTTCCAGTGCCTCACTGCCTCAATAGTAAAGAATTTCTTCCTAACATCTAATCTAGACCTACTGCCTTCTGGTTTGAAGCCATTCCCCCTTGTCCTATCACTCCCTGCCACTGGGAAAAATCCCTTTTTACCCTTCTTGTAAGCCCCCATTTAATTACTGGAAGGATGCTATAAGGTGTCCCCAAATATTTTTTTTGTCATGAAGAACAACAAATCAAAATGTTTCTACGTCAGAGGTGTTGGGCAAAGGGAATTGAGAAAATAAGTAAACCAAGGAACATAAAAAGCCCAAAGTAACAAGAAAGAACCCCATCCATACTGGAACAAAGGCTGAGCTTGTAACTGAGGATGAGTGAAAAAAATAACAAAAAAAAATTTAAAAAGAGGATTTTTGTACTATCAACATCCCTGCCAGCCATTTTGAAGACTGAACATCTAAAGTTTAAAGGGCTAATTATCAGATATTGGTTAGGAGAGAAGAAAGGGAATGACAAGATATTTCCCAAAGTACTAGATAACTGTTATGGGCATTCAAAAACTAGGAATTATTTATATATATATATTTGAGTCTGAGCATATTGCATTGTATGGTCCCTTTTCATTGAACCCTACATACATTATATGTACTTCACAATAATTATTTTGAAAAAAAACCCTAAACCAAACATAATGTCCTGAGCCAAAGCAAGCACTGGAAGAAAAACCAAGAGCACTGAGATTTCTATTGAAATAAAGGACAGAAATCTGATAAGGTGTTGTTTCTTGCAGGTCTGATCCAGAACCCATGAATTTGATAAGCTTTGAATCCAACTACGAGAGTACGGTCACGAGCCCAAGAGCATTGGTGAGTGCTACTGTTACGCTGGCTTTTGCAGTATCTCTTCATAGACATTAGAGCCAAACCACATCAGTTCCCCTTAGCTGAGCTGGATTGGCACTTTGGAAATCCCAGTGCACAGGAAATGTTTAAATCCTCACATTGGAGGAGTAAGAGCGGCACAGAGCTCAGCTACTGGCTAAATATGGCTCAAGAAAAATGAAGGTAGGAGAACTGGCAGGAAAAGAAGAAACAATGAGTAATAAAATGAAATGGAAAACGAGTGAGAAAAAAGGTACAGCAAGGAAGGGAGAATAGGAAAGACTATGGGAAACTGGGGAGGGTGGGAACTAAATTAATCAAAACCAAGAAAGAATTAGGGAAATGGAGGCACTGAGAAACGCAGGAGAGCACTTGAACTCACAAAAGACAAGCAAGAGGTATACTGGAGGCAACAGAAGGAAATAGTGAGGCAATGAGAGAGAGAGAAAGAAAAGGAAGGGGAAAAGGTGTGAAAAGCTGAAAGTGGCAAGATGTAGGAGAGAAAACGGGAGAGGGGAAAAGGGATGGAAAGAAAAGGAATTGTATAGGCAAAGGACCAGAAAGAGGAGAACAATCCTAGGGAGCCTGCTGTGGTGGGTCGCAGAGGAGTTCACAAGCCCATGCACTCCAACTATTTCTTTTTGATTCTGTGTCATTGTCAGGCTTCAGACTGCAGCTGCAAATTGTTTGTCTGGCAGTTCTGGTAGGTTTGATTCAATAACTCCTGTAAGAGGGCAGGCAGGATATCAATGCTGCTTTATTGCCTTTTTCTCTGCCTACAATAGCAATCCTCCAGTTATACAGTATTATAAAGTGCCATCACTGGGGGTTGTATCTCAGCATGGTCACATCTCATCTTCCTGGGCTATAATAAGCCAGCAAAGGTAGAAGTCTGAAACTACGTGAGCCTCGCGAAAGGATTAACATTGAGGCCTAAAGATTGGCATCAAGGGCGGGCACTGAGCAAACAACGGACCCTCACTTCCCACAGACCACAGTGGGAGCTGGGGACATCCTGCTGCATCAGCTCCACCAAAATACCCTCGGTAATCTGGGTCAAGCCTCACTCCAGCCACTAGTGGACAAAGCATTAACACTCCAGAAAGTTGTAACCATTGCTAGGGAACGGAGAAAATAACGCGTGCGGTCCTGGCAGTTGGGTAACATTTCATGCCTCTCTCCACATCCTTGGGATATGAGCCCTTTAAAAACAGCCATGCAGTGACATTTAACATGAAGTTGGACTGACTGACATGGACCTACCATTTTTCCTCCTGGAAGTTCGTTCCTTCAGGCCATGGGGGGTGAACCTCTGCAGTCTGACACAGAGAAATTTCTCCAGCCTTGAGTGTTCATGACCTGTCAATAAAAAGAGGCTTTCAGTTATACAATGTCATCACATAGCACCTTTTACAAACACTAAATTCGGGTTAAAAATGTCACAGCAAAACAGGAAAAGCACCGCACAGAAAACTGCCTGTGAGGCATTTTATTTGTATGCCTTGAAAAAAACCCAAAAAACACCAGAAAAATTATTCCTGGCATATTGTTCTGGTTAAAGCCACACAAATCAGAACATAACTTCTCATTCAGGCCTGGTCATTACAAATATTGGGAGTACCTGAAAAGAAAGAGACCAATTTAATCTGCTTAAACTTTGCCTCACATATACACACACATAGAAATCCCTGTTTCATTCTAAAAATCATAGATGGGTGTCTTTAAGATTGTGTCTAGAAATCATTGTGATTTTACACTGCAGTTGTTTCCATATATTTCCATCCTTTTGAGTCACACTGTTCAGCCTCCTACTTATTCTTAATAGATTAATTTGCGATTGCTCCCTCGACATTTCAGCCTTTCATGATGGAGAGCAATTCCTCTCATTTCACTCATCAAGGCTCCCTATAATAATGAAAGTTCCCACAGGTCACCTCTGTCATGCCTTATTTCCTTAACCCCTTTAGCCTTCCACCCTGATAAGCATTCTTAAACCTAGAGCTGTCCGGGTTAAGGCAAAAATAAAATTTCTCCTGCAAGCCAACTGTAAGTGAATCTGTATTGCACCAGTTTTATAGAAAATGTACTATAACCCATGTGACTTAGATTCTCAAACTCCTTTACACTGTCATAATGTCCTATTTGTTTTCTCCAAACAGTTATACGCACAAAACTGCTGAGATTCTTCTCTAATAACCCCAGGTCTCTTTTTTTCTATAGTACACTGAATAATAAGAATTCTGCTGTGGTTCACTAGCTCTAGACGTACTGTTACAGCCACTAAAAGATCCAAATCACCCTCACCTTGGTGAGAATTGCTTCTTACTTGTTTGCTTAATCTTTGCATTAGGCAGAATAATCAATGTCTGCTATTTTAGTTGTTATAATATTTCAGAATAAAACTGACAGGCAAGATTTGGAGCTGCCACACATTGGCATATCCCTAGCATCACTTCACTGGTCCAGCTTCAAAAATAAAACCTGGAAGGCACGCCGCCAGTTTGAATTTTCCAGCTGCTCCTTATGACCAACAGCTGTTTTCCAAGTTGTGGCCCTGCTCCATGATTTACATGGATGAAGGGGAAAGTCATGACACAACCTGCAGGCAAATGAGCAGGGTCTGGGTGCGAGTCAGGGGTAGCTGGAAGTGTCCAAAAGTAGCCCTGTTCTCCCAACAAGTCCACATTAAATGAATTTTTTCATTTATTTAAAGAATGATTTTACATTCCATCATATTCCAAGTTGTCTCTTCTTTTGTGCAATCTATCCATTCCATGGGAGACAAAATATTTCTGACCAGCAACGTGGTGCTAAATAAAACAGCTGCCATTCCTACACACAACCTTGAGGGCTGTGTGTCTTTAGGGGGAGGATACAACAGTTAGCTCAAAGCAATTCAGTGCTGATTGGGTTGGGGATAATTTTCTGGCAACTAAGGATGGAATTGAGACCAAAAAATCATTTCAAATAACTGCAGAGGAGTCACAGGATAGCAACACCTTCCAGTCTCTAGAGACCTAGAATTGATTCGAACTGGTCTACCACTTAAATGGAGAAAAGCTATTATCCCATCACTAATCTCTTGAGCCATTCAGTCCCACTTGAAGCAATTTTTTCTTCAATAAGCTATTTTACATACTTCACTTAGTCCCCGGTCTATGGGAGAAGCTTATCACATGATTTGTTTAAAAAGATAAATACCTCTCCCCTTCGCATTTCTGTTTATTCTTGGGTTTGTTGCTAACATGACAGAACTATTAAACATGTTCCTCCTCTTCTCTCCTTATGGAGCCCTGCTTTTCTTCCTACCATTCGCAAAATAAGACAACTTCTTGGTAGTTTTTGGAAGAAGACCCAGCCTAGAAGCATGTGTTTTGGGTTTTTTCCACATAAATGTAAATTTATTGCCCTCAACCATCGTAGCAGTCATCAGTACAGTGTTGATACCTATCACATATCTCGAGAAGGGTAAAATCCAGGATTTGCAGTGCAAAAACAGAGAATTGCTAAAGATGCATTTTGCAAAAGCAATCTTAATTTTTTTGGTCCATTCATGGGCACCAAAAGGTGGACACAGTGCCTACCACTATACAGAGATGCTGTAGTTGTTAAGAATGTCTTAAAAATTAGGTCTGAAACCAGGGAGGCCAGAGCTGCAGTTTGGTAGTGGGGCCACGCTGGCCCAGCAGGAGAATTCCTTGTGGTGAGAAATCAAACACACACTCATGCTCAGACCTCTCCGTTTCTCCCACTGTTTTCCCACTATTTTGTGCACTCAGAGGAGCCTGTTTTGTCGGCTTCACGCTTTCTCTCCGTTAAGCATTTCCTCTGTAGATTCTCCCAGCACTGGATTTACTCAGCCCTCCTCCATCATTCCCAGAATTAGATCCCGTGCCTTTGAAAAACCTGGGCTTCCTTCATTTTCAGGCAGTTCATTCCAGCTCCTGCTCACCCCACAGGTTACGCTGCTGGAGCAGCGCTACTTTGATACTGTTCCTCTGGCGGCAATTAGAATCAAATCAGCACCAGGCTGTTTATAAAAAGGGATGTTGCTGTAATGACACTATCAATTCTTCCAAACATTGTAGCTATTTATCAAGTGATTAAAGCAGAGTAACTTACTCCAGGTTTACTAGCCTATTTTCCATTGGAACTTAAAAGGTTTTACTGCCTCAAGTATGGCACTTGGACTGCTAATAATTTCAATTTTATTACATTACCATATTTTTTAGATTTATTTCTAGGTTTTGCATAAGATTCAAATTGGTACCCAGTTTATAAAATAATGTGAATTTATCTCGGTCAAAAATCACATTAGGATAATTATCTTGCCCTTTTGGCAGATAATTTTGTTTGTAATATATTGAAAATGCTTATTTTTTGTCTTCTCAGCCCCTCATTCTTGCGGAGGAGGCTATTTTTTTCTGACACAGGCAGCTCTATCTCCCTCTCACTGTCAGGAGCTGTCAGGTCTCCTCCCATTTTCCCCTCTCCATTCGGGGGAAACCAAACAAAAGGTGCTCGCTCCTGCCTTCCACCTCCCTAAAGCAGCAGGATGCAGGCAACACTGTAGCCTGCCAAATTAAAGACAATTGAGGCAGATACTAAATACTTGCTAAAACTCTCAAATTATCAGGAAGATGCTACTTATCCACTACCAGAAGAAAGTTGCAGCGGCTAAGGCTGGATTAAGCAAATCACACCTGACCCTCTGGCCAGGGTCTTTGACCCTGGAATGACTGAGAAGCCACCTATGATCTCCATCGTCAGCACTTTGATTAATTGAAATTAGATTTTTCAATTTAGGGGACATTTTAATACTTAAAAAGCATAAATTCACAATTAGATGAAACCTCTACAATTCTTGGGTTTGCTTTGGGATTTTGGCGGTTTTTTGGGTTTTGGGGATTTTTTTTGTGAAAAATACTCAAAATACCTCTCACAATAATACTCTCACTTATTTAGGAGAAAAAAAATCATCTTCAGTAAATACAAAGCGTCAAATTTTATTTAGAATGCATGGGGTTTTCCTCTGTGCCTATACAGTATTACTATAAAATAAGAATTTATACTGACATGCTTTAAATTGACGTAAGTATTAGTAAAATAAAAGAGCTCCTTCTACTTTATTAAGGACATATACTGCCTAATACAGGTGGAAACAACTCTTTTACACAATAAAGTAAGTGGCATTCTGATGTGGAAAAAGGACAACAATATCCTGAATTTTGAATGAGTTAAATGAGGATTTTTCAATACTTCTGATATGCTTAATTCTAATATTCTAATTCTAAATTTCAATTCTTCTTGTTCTATCAAGTACTCATGACAGAAGTAACAATAAACAGATACTGGGTAATATCCAAAAGGTTTTGAGGTATGGTGTTGAAACATGAACCTTTTTTTGAGCAAAATGTGTAATGTAGCCTAGGAGCTTCACAAAAGCAATTCTCTCCTTCTATTTTTCCCTACTTCTTGTTCAAGGACCCAGGAATTTACAAGGTGTATTCCATTTTTTTTCTGCTTTAATGTAGGCAGAGAAAAAGAAGCAACCTAAAACTGGACAACACCTAATTCCCAAAACAGAGATGAAACAAATTTTGCTTCAAACATTTGGTCCACACTCCAGTTTGGTATTAAAGTGAAGATCAGTTTACACATTTGTGTTATTTCTGAAGACAAGGCTATGGAACACATACAGCCAGAAAATCATGCATTTCTGGGGAGAAGACATCTACCTTTCTCCATCACTGTTGCTCAGAACTCAGGCAACATTAAATCCCTGCTGTGCCACTGTCCATGGCCAGGGAGCCAACAACGTGGGGACAACACACACGGCAGCAGCCAGGTATGAGGCAAGCAGCTCAGGCTCCCTGCAGTGAGAATGGGCTCAGTTCTCTGGATTTCAGTGGAGTCACAGGGAAATTGCACCAACAATTTGTATAAATCACAATCCAGACGGGTTGGCAAAAAAAGTTTGAATGCTTTGCATACTCCGTATCTCTGAACATTTTTTCTCTTGTAAAGACACGGTGAAGAAGCTGATGATCATAAATATGGAGTGTATCACCCTGTCCTTTAACTCCCTCCTTGTTGCTTTTACAACATGATACATGCGTCTCAAATAAATTAAACATGTGACATATAAATTCAGTTCATGCTTTTTGGGGGTTATCAAAATCCTGAGAAACCAAAACGCTGAAAATCACTTGTCAAAACGTTCTGGGATGAAGTAATTAAGCTGTCATCAACAGCTTAAGCACTGTTTATTTGAATATGTAAAGCAACTTTTTGAAAAAAAACCCAAAAGTACAGAGTCTGTTGATCAGAGTTCTTTCTCCACATGTCTTAATTCTGCTTCCCTGATCTCCTGGGAAAAGAAAAGAAACTTCAAATGAAGTGCCAGGGCATGGACACCCTCAGTGAAGAAAGCGCTCTGCTCCACTGACACAAGTGATGTGACAAAGTATGGCAATGGTATTACCATGGCCCTACAGGATTATTACTCCGCAGCGCCCATTATTTGAAATGGAGTTACTCAGTGCTTTCCACAAAACAGCAAGCAGCATTTTGCAGTAACACAATAAATAACCTGTGTCATCTCTGTATCTACACCTTTTGCAGGAGCAGATACAGAGCCAATCTAAAAACAAATCTAAAAGTGCTATAATAATGCTGGAATGACATGCCTCTTAAGCTGTTTACAGCTGACAGACTAAGTGAAATGGTTTGACAAGGGAGAACACAGTACGTGTTGACAGCCCTGCTTAGTTCATATTTGAAAGGCAAAATTAAAGTCATACTTTTACAAGGTGCAGGGTTCTGCTCACCTGAAGGACATTCTCTTAAGCAAGGCATGGTATTAAGCCTCTGCCATCGTCCTCCTCCTGTCTCCCATTTTTATGTGTAGGCCACTAAGTGGCACACCTCAAAAACCAGTCCTGACTGCCTATCTCAGTAATTGCTCGTGAAAACATATCATTTAGAAAAGTATGGAGAAAGCGACAGTGAGAACAGCCATAAATGTTCACCCTCCGTAATTTAGGGGAGCACAGCAACATATGGGCAGCATTTGGCTTTTCTTACAGCAGGCAGCACTGTCAGGAAAGAGCAAACAAAGGGTGAGTACAAATCCCCCCTGTCCACAGAGACATCTTTCACTTGATTACAGGATATGAGAGAAAAATATAAAGACACAGTGAATCCTTTAAAAAAAGCAAATAAGAGCTCAGATAGGTCAGAGGAAAGGGCTGGAGACAGGCACTAGGAAAAGCAGAGCTGTTTGGCAGGACTTACACAGCTCTAAGGCAGAGGGAAGGCTCAAAGGACAAATGATGGCCAAAAAATGGCCTCTCACTTCCTACCTGGTCCTTGCTAAACCCATTGGCTGACATCAACCAGAGGCTGGCAGCAGCTCTTGTGGTGGTCAGTGAGAATAATTTGGTGGGCTCAGGCCAGCTACTAGTGAAGAGGTTTCTTCACTGCAAAAGTTCTTGCTATTCCTTGGCCCCTCACTGTTAGACGCCATGGAAAGCCCCGAGTATTTTCCTTCCCTCCCACTCAGAGACAGAGGCTCTGTTAGTATAGGGCAGGTGGCCCTGAGGAGAGAAGAGCCAACACCTGCTATTCCTTTTCTGTGGATAATCTCAGAGTTCAGCTGCTGCAATGCCAGTCAGTCCAGCTCCTTTCAATGAGCCCTGTAATTGGTGAAAATGAGCCCAAAGTGGCCAAATGAAATCATCTTGCTGAGGGGAACTACCAGGAAAGCATTAGGAATGTTGTGCATTTGGAGGCAGAGGATGCCATTGCCTTTACTTTGCACTGACTCTACCAGCTGAGCCAAACAGAACCAAGAAGCCTGGCTGCTGGCAGCACCTGCCTCACAGGTGAGTGAAGAGCTGGATCCAGCTGCAGCCCCAGCCCAGATTTTGTATGAAGTGGTTCCAAACAGTTCCAGCCTCCATGTCCGGAGCCCACTGGCAGGTCACGATCAGGGACTGCACAAAACTTCTGGTCGAAGCTGCGGTTCAGGAATCGGAATGGTGTGGAGGGGAAGTGTTTTTTCAAACTAATGGAAGTTTTGCCTACATATTTCTTCCCCCACATGAAGGTCATCAAATGTTCGTGTGCCAAATGTTAGAATTGATGCCATCCTAATGAACTCTGAAAACATTTTCCTGTCAAAACAAATAGAACAAGTTGACATCACTGATCCCAGCATCGACCAAAGAGGAAAAACAAACAGACCATCAGTTAAAAAACCTCAGGGTTTTTTGTGCTCTAAGTTCAAGGATGTGAGTCCAGCAGTGCAATGACAAAGGGGAGCACAGTGCAGATGACAAAAGGGTTACACTCACTGCAAAGGAATCCTGTCCTGAGGGAAAAAATTGCCTCAGCATCAAGGTCAGGAATATCTGGGTTCCCCCTGCTCCTACTGTGTGGCACTCAAGCTCCCTTGTGTCTGAGCCGGGCTGGGTTATTACCTGTAACATGTGCCACAGGCTAGGACCTGAGTGGAGAGTGAAACCTAGAACTAAGCCCTGTCAGAAGCTGCAGACTGATTACTCTTAAAAGCAAGCCAGCAGCTCTCAACTTGTCTACCAAGAAACTTTTTCTCTCCTACTAAAGCTGCCTGAACTTGCAGCCTTCTCTTCCTCCATCTCCCAGGGGATCTCCCAAACCATCTATCCAAGTATAAACCATGGAATGGCAACTCCGCTAATACTGAATGCAAGTACAGAGGAAGTGTATCTCACAGCTATGCTGCTAAATTGGGGTTTGGGAAATCCAGAGACATTTCTTCCTTCTAACACATGATTCCTCTATGTCCCTTGGCAAATTCGTGAAATCATTCCACATGGGAAATAACCATACCTTCTCCTTTGCCTCTCCTGCTTGTTCAGAAATTTAGGACAGAGTTCATCTTGCTGTGCACTGTTTCTAGCAAAGAAATGTCGGACCACAACCTCTCTAGGCAGCTTGGTGTGGTCAGTATCCAACTAATTAAAGCTGATTTTGCCATTTACACAGCACACAGACTTCCTGCAGAGTGCACAGTGGGTATGCAAGCCTGGTGAAAGCAGGTAGGTGCCAAGAACTGATGAAGTCCCAAAATTAATGTTTCTCTTCAGCTTCTCTGGCCATTTTGTGAAGGGGATTTTTCACAGAAATTGCTATAGGATAGAGGTCCTGTTGGAAACTATAGCATTAAATTTGGGGATAATGACAGAGGAACCAGACCAGAATTGAAAGGATGATACACACTTTGTTGTCCTTACATCAAATACATTTCCATTTTAGCTGTTTTAATTTCCAGTTCTCCCATGCTCACCCTGTGCCATCACCCATGTTTTTTGAACTGAAAGGTATTATCTCAGCTCCCATTTCTCCAAAAGTCAGTTTTAATCTCAGTCACTCTCCAGCCCTGCGGTTTTCCTTCTCCTTGACAAGCCTGACCACTTAAATTCCTATCAGCTCAGACAACATTTGCCCACACCCCTTTCTGTTCCTATCTCATTTCTTCCCCGTCCAGTTTTTGTGATGCCATCATATATCTATGCCAGCATACAGAGCAGGCAGCAGTAGACGTATAGATCCTGACTGCACTCAGGAAAGGGGAAAGGTTGAAGTGAATAACATCCCGTGTATGAATGATTTCCTTGCTTGCTATACTACAGTGAGCTGTGCTTTCATACACTGTGATGGATGTGAGTTATGGGTCACTCCCTCACTTGTGAAAATAAATGTACAACACTTGCCAATTGTTATACTGTATATTACAAAATTCTATCATTTAAGATTTATGCACTTAGCAGACCAATCACACAAACAATACAGGTACAGCACAACAGCTCTACTTCCATGTTTTTTTCCCATTGAGACAGACAGACACAAAATCAGCCTTAACCATAAAGTGGTGCTGCATTATCCAGAGGGGGACATTTTATGGACAAAGAGTTTATCATATCCAGAATTTGCCTTGGGTGCAGCAGACTTAGCATGTGTTAAGTAATGCTTAAGTGATTTGCTGAAGTGGCCTAATAGCACAAAACTCTCCTGGCTCTATTTGCTTATAAATACATTTCAAGGCACTGATTGAAGTCTGTAGTGCCCTAAATGGTCTGTGACCCAGTTATTTAAGAGATATCATCTCTCCTTATAAATTTTATGTGGTAATTGAGAACTACCAGTTGGTTTCTTTCCCTGGGTGGACAGTGGGATGTCTTAAACAGGAGATACATGAGCCTGGAACCTGTCCTCGTCAGCCTTCGGACGCAACAGTGCTCCAGTGGACTATTTCAAGGAGAAATATGAAGCTGGTCTCTTCAGTGTGACAAACACCAGTTCATGTCTTGAATGATCTTTCACATCACGTATGTTAGAAACAGGGCCTGGCTGAGACTGGCCACGTGTTCAGAAAAGCTATTCCAGAAACCTTTTTCTCTTTCTCTTGTAACCACAGAACTGGTGTAACGGTGCAAAATTTGCACTCTTACATGCACCACCTGTGCCACGAGGTCTGAGCTGTCCTTGCATCCAGGTGATGTCACCAGAGGGACCGGAAACCCTTGCTGATCTCACCCCCTGCAAGGCTCCATTAAAATCCTCACAGTGCCACTGGCACACCTCAGCTAATGAGAGTGTGTCCTGACCACCTGTATTTTATTTACAACCACGTGTTCCATTTCAGGTTCACTCATGCACTGGCACGAGCTGCTGAAGCACTGGATGCCCTTATCTGCCTTCTTCAGGGAAACAGATACATAAAATACCTAAGATAGCGGGGGTTTAAGATTAAATGCTACAAACACAGATTAAATTACATGCTCTTCATTTCTTTAAGGAGCTCTTTTTCATGGCACTTTGTTCCAAGTTTCCAAAATTTTTTCTACTTCCATTCATATTTAGAAGCATTTAAAACACAGCAAAGAGGAAATGCATTAGTGGACAGAACTGGCCAAATGGAGTTCAGGCCTGCCCCCCAGCCCCTCCTGAAGCTCAGCTGAGCCCACCCAGGACAGGGCTGTACAGGTCCCTCCAGGGGGGTACCAGAGGGGTCCCCAACAGTGAGGAAAGGTGACTGTGGCACAACCTCTTCTCAAAACCAAACTACTGACACTTAGGAAAATTGAGAATGAAAGCATTGCCTTCATCTCTGTTGCCATGATGCCAGCAGACTGTCTGGTCACCTTCTTGAGAAGAAGCTTGATTACTTGTCTTTTCAGGAAGGCTGCCCTAGTGAAAAGGAACCAAGAAAGACAAATAGCCACCCACAGGCTAACAGCCTCAGTGGGTTGTTTTGCTGTTTGCTTTAGTTCACTGGCTTAAAAGGGTCAGCAACCCTCATCCTGAGGACCCTATTAGCGAAGTAGCTTTGAGCAAAACATATAATTAACCTTTGGAACTCACTGTAGCAGGATATCATTGAGGAAGAATATGAGAAAGATTTTAATTTTTTTAAAAAGGAGTGTATATAGGCAACTCTGAGGACACAAATATCAGAGTTTTTACTACAGAGAATTCACTGGTTACAGCCACTAAGCATTGTGCTTCTGGAAATCAAGAATGAACAAAACCAGGGACTAATAATAAATTCTTCACTTAAATAATCGGTGAGTAAAATGGGCAAAACCAGTAAGATGAATCCAGACTGCTCAGAGCCTTCAGAAAGCGCCACTCACAGAGGCAGGAATAGAAACTACAGTTCGTGATTGGATATTTGACCTATTCCATCGTTTCAAATTTTGTGTCCAGCTCTTTCCTTCACATTCACGTTCTAGCTCCCATTTGATGGCCTTTCACAACCTTAGAATGATTAACTAAATGTACGTAAACCCAGGCTGACCACAAAGATCTTACAGGCAAGTTGAAAGTAATATACATCCAGAGAAAATTTTAAAGTCAGGAACCAACTGAAAACATTTTGCTTCACTGTGCAGGAGGCTCAAATGGCTTCTGCTAAGGACCACCTGACAAACCTGCCTGAGAGTGACATCCTTTGAGTGACTTCTATCATACTTAGAAAAACTGTAAAATCCCTGGGTTAGAGGGACAGGGCAGCAGACAGGAGACATGAGATACTTGGAATGCACTGACATTTGGAGTACTTTGAAGCAGTAAGACTCACAACTCTCCCTCAACACAGGGAAGGTCCGAAATGCGCAGCGCATGCTGAACCATCACCATTCTGACAGCGAGAGTGTGTGGTAAGGATCTGTGCAAACAGGATGCCACAGATTCTCCCATTTTGTTACCATCAGTACAAAAATAATCAAGAAAATACATCTTTAGCCCTACTGGGTGAGCTTCTCAGAGAGGTAGAAATTGTATATCATGAGAAATGTAGTGTCATGTAACTAACTACCTGGCATTCACAGGGCTCTATCCTCACCCTGGATCCCTTCACATCCATCAATCCATCCCAGCTTTGAACAGGTAAGCCTTTAGACTTGATCCAAAGGATGTTCAAAAGCTAAAAAAAAAAAAAAATTGTAGTTTTGACTTTAACTCTTCTCAATTCAAAGCCAAAATGTCGTCGTGTGTAGTGGTTTGGAAAAAACCCAAACCTTAACAAAAGCCCCTACAGCCCCATGAAACAGAGAAACTATGCTGTGAGTTCTGACATTAATAAAAAAACAAATTGATTGATTCTAGAGAATTTATTGAATAAAATTTAGCTATGGTCCTTTCGTTTTGTTTTGTTTTAACGATTGCACACCACTTAATTTTTATGAGCTCGATTATGCCTTTAAGGCACATTCCAGCAGAGGGCTGAGGTGAAAAAGCCTCTCCAGGGAGGATGCAGCAGAAGGAAAAGCCTCTGGGATGTGCAGGAGTTCAGCTAATCCTTTCTAGGCATGTGTTCAGCATTACCTACTTGCAACTTTTGCACTTCCCAGTGGAAAAGCAAATCTGTGGGCCAATGGCTAAGAAGTTTCTGCCTCCTTCAGCCCACTGTGCCTAGGTATGAGAGGGACTGATCTAAATACCCTGTCAGGCCTAATGTCTGCTGGCTTTTTTGTGAAAAAGTTATTCAACTCCAGGGACCCTATCCCATCACCAAACCCTGGAACTTCTCAGGAAGGATGGAGATTATGCACCTCCCGTATTGCATGGCAGTCAATGCCAGCAAATTCATAAAAACTCCACATTTCTCACTCTAGAGAATGTATTAGGACTTAAAACACTGAAAATATTTAACTCAGACCTAAGAATGAACTGGTCCTCTCACCTGTCCAAGAGACCAAGTCATAACTAACACTGAAGGTCTGAAGCTCTTCGACCCCAAAGCTACTGTACCTCAATCTCTTGATAAGCAGATGCTGCTCCTTTCACTTCACTTGCCAACTAAGAGGACTGTTCACTTCCTCAGCACAACAAGCTCTTAGCAACTGGAAAGAAAACCCACTAGAAATGGCATAAAACATTGTTCATGGTGTTTGAGATCCTTGAAACAACTTCAAAGCAAATTCTACCAGGTGCTAAAACAATTCTAGTTCCTCAAATGCAGTTTCCCTCTCCTCAGTGCTCTCGCATGTTGAAATGTACACACGTGGTTCCAGCAATTAGGTACAAGTCCTTGCTTTAATCTGTGAATGCAAAAACATTTCCTTCAGACTCACTCTGAAGAAGAGCTTCGGAGTCCTAAAATGCAGTGTGCACCACCTGAGCTTCCCAGGGTCTACCATCAAAGCCCCTGCAGCAAGCAACCAGTCCCAGGTCTGTGCAGCAACGACCACCCCAGCCCTTCTGCGGAGAGATGCTGGTCCTGCTTCCAGAGAGGTGCCACAAGCCACAGCCAATTTCTGGAGTGGTTCAGGTGTCAGCACAGCCTCTGCAGAGCAGCTCCCTTCAGCTGCTGGGGGCTGCCTGACTCTCTAGCTTGGGCACAGCTCCTTGAGTCAGCTCCTTGGGGTGACCACGCAGAGCCTGTGGTGTGTGGGCAGCCGGGGGACAAATCTACTGCTTGTATTCCCGGACCGCTCCAGCTGAGCTACCCCACACCCTCCCCTGCCTCTTGCCTGTGTACACAGGAGTTGTGTCTGTTGGGCATTCAGTCCATGTTTTCCTTCCTCTTGCCCCATCTTCCCTCTACTTTGTGTCCCAGTCAAACACCGTATTAGGAGGAGTGTTTGGAAAGGTAAAAAAGTCAGCCTGGGCAGATCAGTGGGGAAATCCAAGCTGAACTGAGAAAGAGAAAAGGCTCCCCAGCCCCCAGACTCAGAATGAATGAGAAATGCCCATATTTACTGTTAACTCCTACAAACACTTCAGTGTCCTGCCGGTGGGGATGGGCAGCAGCCTGTGTCCCAGTGCCCCGGTGGGAAGCTGTCCCCACGGTCCCCAGCAGGGCTGCGTGCAGCCTCACAGCGCTGCCACCCGGGAGGGCTCCTCCAAGGTGAGGGATAAAGGAACAGCAGGGCTGATACTGTGGCTAATGTGGCACAGGGCTCCCTCGGCTCGACGCGCCCCGGCTAATGAACGCACTGCCCCAAGTGCAAACAAGCCAGGAAAGGTTCTGTTTTCAAAGCAAACGTATTGCACTTCAATGGAGATTTTTTTTCCCCCCTAAAAAGTTTTAATATACACACTAAATTAAGCTTGAGAAAAGGGGACATTTCATCTTTAATCTATTTACTTCTGAATATTTAACATACAATTCTGGCACCAATCACCAGATTTAACTGGAAAATTACTCACTAATCTGTTTGCTTATTTGGAATAATTGGGTAGGCTGCCAGGGAAGAGGATTTCCTACCCTGTTTAATATCTCAGTTAGTAGTCCAATTTCAGCTTGGCGGCATAATTACTCTGACAGAGCTGTAGCCACAGGGCCTGTGAGTGGGGCTGCTTTTTAAACCGTAAATTATGGAGGATTAGCATTTATGAATTTTAAATCAGGGCTGTGGTAGGAGACACTAAAGCTGCTTAGAGCTTGCAAACCACTGCATTCAATCACCAGTCATTAACACATTCCTTCCCAGGACTTTCTGCAATCACATTTAATAAAAATTTGCTTTAAAATATTCTAATTTGCTTTAAAATATTGTGGCTCCGTGGCTCCGGTGTAGCACCAGGGATAGGGAGACGCACTTTCCAGGAAAAAAAGCACCACAGTTTAATTTGACCCTGGTTCACCTCCCACGTAAGATGTTAAAGGGGCTATCTCTTCTGCTTGAGCCCTACCATTTCTTCTACCAGATGGATAACACGTGGTTTGATCCCCACTAAAACAATTTAAAAAATTAAAAACTGCTGAAAATCAGAGCAGCAGTGTGGCTGATTGGCAGAGATCTGAACTCTGCCGTCCCCATAGCTCAGGAGCTTTGGCTTGTGAGCTCTCCACTGTTGTGTTTGCCTGTCAGGCTCCCAATGAATCATTATGGGGTAAATCCTTCCTTTGATGTAGGCATGTAACTTCTTTTAAGGCCAATGAGAGTTATGTACATGCACTGAGGGCAGAATATTTCATGCCCTGAAGAAGTCTTAGGGAAAAAACCTGCCAAAAATCACACCGCTTTGAACTTCGAAGTTGCTCCACTTGGGAGTCTAAAGAGCTCTGAAGCTGTAAGACAGGCATCCAAATGCAAATGCTGAGCCCTTCTTCCTCCTAAACATGTGCATCTCTCCCTCTGTGAGCCTACAATTCAGCAAGGGGTTTGAGTTCGTCCTTCACATGACCCTTTCAAAGACCAAAGGCACACACAGGAAGCCTCCGATTTTTACACCGAGAGTTTTCATATATTAAATTTTATCTATATTTGTTAATAAAAATGCATAGATATATAGAACCTCCTACCATAAAACAGAAGATATGAGCAAAAGTTATATGCAACAAAATAAGAAAAGGGAAGAAACGTGGCAAACTGGACAGAGCAAAACTTGATCCAGCACCTGTCACTAAAACCTGATGAAAACACAGTTTAAAAGGTGAACTCCTCCCACAGTGTCCCCGTGCAATTAGCCCAGAAATTCAGAAGTGCTCTCAAAGCTACCTCCGGGAAGGAGCAGACAGAATTCCCTGGATTGCTCAGCCACGGGGATTTGTACACCCTCCTCAGAGTCACTCAGCATTGACCTCTGACACAAGCAGGATACCAGCTGATGATGCATTACGCTGCAATCAACAGTGCTATTCACTGAAGCAACCAGATGATTTAAGATTCTCAAACCTCATTGAAAGTCGCTGGAAATTAGGCACTTTGAAAAGTCGACACTTTTGAAAATGCCTTTTAATCTCCTAAATTACTCACGCTTTTGAAAACTTTACTCATGCTAAGTACTTTGGGGGGCCTCAGTCAGTGAAAGCTAAACTGAAAGATGCTAAGGAAGGACCATTTACACAGAGCCCTGCTCAGCCCTTATCTCTCCTCTATCCTCCTGGCAACAATAGACAGAAGGAAAACGGAGCTCTTGGCAACACCAGCCCTGTGCCAAGAATTAGTCTGACAGAGTGGCAGGTCCCCAGACCCTATTTAGGCTACTCAGACAGATGGATTCCCTTCCCTACTGCACCCCAAGTAGGCTTTTTCTAGCTGACCTCCTTCCTCTGAAGGCTGAGTGGCACCACCACTTCTCCCCAAACTGCAAGAAAGATGCAGCCTTTGCTGCCACAGGAAGAACGATTTGATCACTCCTTGAACAGTGCAAACTGTCCATCTCTCAGGAACCAGCTCCACGCACTGCTCCTCCTTCTAACCTCTCCTTGCCTCCACATTACTGAAAAGCATTTCCTAGTTCTGCTTTCTGACTGCACCGCAGCATTCGCACCGATTATTGTGTGTGCTCTCTGGGTGTATGCATGCAACAGGGGGGCAAATGTTCAGAGAGCAGGGGAGAAGCAGCAGCATCTGTTCAGTGTTCAGGGTCTGAGAGGTGCTTCTGAGTAGTTTTTGTCCCTTTGAGGGGCAGTTAAGGGTGAGGAATGAGCACGCAAGGTGGCCAGGATGAAATCCTCCCCGGAGTATATATATGAGACTTATTAAGTGCTGCTTGTCTAGATCATGAATTGAAATTTCAGGAGGTGGCAAGGCCTTGATGTGGAGCTGTGTCTGAGCCTGGTGTGTGTCAGGACTCACCTGGTCCCTAACAAACTAGAGCAGTGCCCAGCCTCTAACTATGAGGGCTATTCTTCGCCTGAGCCCAAAGTTCAGTGACCCAACCGCATCTTATCTAAACCACCTCTTCAAACACACTCATCCATGTCATCTCTCACACTGCGGGAGGGGACAGAGGCACATTACAAGGAACTGGGGAAAAAAGCCATTTCAGTCGCTGTGCATTGTTTGGAAAAGCACCAAACAGCAGGACATTCCCCAAAGGGCTGTTCGAGTTGGCTTTGGGAGTGTCGCTGTGATCTCTGCAGAGACAACACAAGGGCTACAACGGAGGCCAGATTCAAAACCCTGACAATCAAAGTCTGAAAGGAAAAAAACCAAACAATTTAGACTCAACTTCTACACAGCATCTCTAAGAAGATTCAATCCCTCAGCATTTGGGCAAAGAGCTAGGGCACTGTCTTATTCCCTTCTGTACTATGCAATTGCCTCAAAATGTTGGCTGCAGCCAGAAGTTACATTTTAGTCCCAATAAATCAAAGGAAGTGGAATATCCTCTACATTTAAAGTCTACATTTCTTATCCCACAGGGTTTTTCTCTATGGCCCTGAAAGTATCTCAAAACTTGCAAAAGGAGAAAAACTTCTTCTCACAAGGCAAGGGACAGGGGGAGAAGTTGCACCATAAATATATATACACACACACACACAAGTGACTGATAAAACTTTGACTTGGAAATCTCTCTTCAGTAGGCTTAATATGTTTCCTCTGCCTGAGAAATGTATAATGTATAAAGCAATCCTGCCTGCCTCCTTCTCAAAGCCACCTGAACAATCTCCTTTCATTGGCCATGGGGCTTTACAAGCAGCTCCTCTGTACGACCAGGTGGCTCTGCATATGGCCTCGCTTTTCTGCCACTGCAGATAGAAGCATTTTAGACCTTTTGTAACTTTACCTCTTAAAGGTTGGCTGCTGGCAGACAGAGCCATCCCCATTTCCTCTGACACAGGAGAGGATCCACTATTGCTCTGGGTCCCTTTCAATGCTGTACCAAGACTGACTCCTTCTCACCTTGATTGGGAAAATGGCCAGTGAGATGCTGTGGACAAGAAAGCCCCTAAAATAATTAAGAGCTGCATTTGCTCTTAGCTGGTTATACTGAGTATGGTACCTGTAGCAAAACTGCAAAAATCCTCCAGCATGCGTTGTTTAGTTGTGAAAGGAAAGATGGACAGTAAATAATTTGGTGTTTGCCACTAGCAACGAAATGTCCTTTTTCCTGAAGGAAAAATAAAAGGCTGCTGCATGAAGACTGGTAGTATGAACTACATAGAGTACAATACTCCACAGGCTCAAAACCTGTATAATTTCACAGTTTTGCAAACCGTAGACTTTTGGCACTAATAAGAAGTGGGGCGAGGTCTCATGTTGCTGCTCTAAAGAAGGAAGAGCCAGTTTAACTCATCTCACCCATCCAGAGCAGCAGGCCTTGGTGGCTGTGGAAGACAGGTTATATCCTTCCGCAGAGTTCCTAACATAGAATCATTCAGAGCACTTTATTGCCAGCAACTCTACACAGCACAGTGCACTGGCCCCTCAAGTCCTGCTTCATGATGCTGTGAAACTTAGCGTTTCCCATTGGTTTTTGTCCCACTTTTGGTCTCATGGCACGTGGTAAAATTGCTGTCTCAAAATGATGCAGCACGCTCAATACTTCACTGTAACCTTTCAGTTCATGTGTGAATTTCCCTTACTTCTGTAAAGCCATGAACCTGATGAACACAAGCTGAGACTATTTTCATTATTGTTAAGGGGATAGCTAACGAGCCAAAGCACATAAGCCATTTCTCATGTATAGCTTGATATACCTATCATAATCCCATAAAGCCCAGGTTTAAAAATAATTCTCTCACTAGAAAACACACGGGACTCATCACTGAAAAATCTACTGGTCAGGATTGTAGATCTGCAGAAATTCTGAGAGACAGGAGATCAATGATCACGCCACCTAATCACACCCTGGGCAGCAAAACCTCAGCACTGTCCTACAAGCACTGGAGTCACAGGAGAAGTTTTGCAACAGGCCGTGCCTGTTGCAGGACAGAAAAGGAAGGACAAAGTTGATGTGGATCTTGGGAGGACGACCAAGCAAGGTTAGAAGGAGACCATCCAGATACCACTGCACAGGGTCACACCTTATTGAAATGTTAAATCTCTTCAGGACACCTTTGTATTGCTGTAAGTGGTTGAACGCCTCCCTCTGCTTCCTGGTTTAACCTGGGGAAAGGCCACTGAGGCAGGGAGAAGGGGCATCAGCTCACAGGATCTCACACAGAAGGAGGCTGTAGTAAATGTCTTTGAGCTACGTTCTCTTTAAAGGGCTTAGTGCATATATTTAGGACGTTGGACTCTGCAAGAAATTCACAAGTTTTTACCATGCTCAGATGGAAAAAACACTTCAGCTGCAAAAACAATACCTCCCCTCATGTATCTCCTTGTACATAACAGACAATTTCTCCCACAGGCAAGCTGAGAGAACTATAAGGTCTTTTTTCCCTTGCCAATGTCTGCCAGATGGTACCAACCCAGCTACTCCTAGGCACTGGAAATACACTACTGAAGGAACTGTTCCTATGGGAAGGGGAGTGTAGAGAATGTAAATAAGGTCCTGAGCATCAGAAGAAGGCGGGACACTCTTTCTGCTCTTCCTATATCTTCTGATAAGAATGTCTACATTGTAAAGCTCAAAAAATCCTCCCTTAGTCTTCCAAAACACATAAACTTTTAAGAGTGAAACTTCTAGATTGCAGGTTAAAACTGATTTATCACACCAAAAGGATCCTGAGTCAGATCCATAGCTGGCATGACTGACTTCAGTGCAGTAGACTGATTTCTACTGCCTGAGGATCTGCTCTTCCACAGTTAGTGACATCTCAATTTCCTTTTTAATAAGCAACAGGCTCTGCTATAATGGGATATATGGAAGGAGAGATGTAAAAGCTTATAATGTGAAAATTGATTATCATGTACTTCAGACTATTTCCTGCTGTGCCCTTTGTTTTGGTATGCGTGTTTCATTTCTTTACTCCGAGCTGTTCACCGTCTCTGAACTACGCTATGAAATACATTAATTATCTCATTATCTTTGGGGCAAAACCTTCAGTCCTTCTTAAAAACCATATTCACTCAAAACCTTCTTTGGGTTCATTAGGGATTCTGAGTGCGATGAGAGAGGACAGGACTGCGGATACATCACAGCACACACCAGATAAGATTTTGTGCTTCTGTCACTTAAAAGACAAAAAAACCCCAAAACCACAGCTCAGTGTGGGTTTGCCTTTTGTTTAAAAAGGTTCAAAATAAAATTGCTCTCAAGTTCCCAACTCATATGGAAGTGTGAACCCATAAGAACTTTTCAAGGCTTAGTAATAAACTTCCAAAATAGAGGAGAAGGGAAATGACAAGCAACTTTACTAATAACCCTACCAGAAGGTGCCACAGAAATATGGCAATGTCAGCATCCTGAATTAGCCACTATATCAGGTAAAAATAATATAATACTTTTATTTTCATAAATAAATCTTAATTAAGAAAATGTCTTCTCAAAGCATAAAGTAGAGGAAGGCAGAAAAAAAATCTCCACAGAAACCTGTGTCACACACTCTCACACTTTGAATTTAGGATCGGGTTGGGGTCATTTTGTAAAGAAAATAATGTTCCAGGCCCATCACAATTTGTGAAAGTCAGGTTAGAGTAAAAGCAAAATTCCCCATCGTCCTCACAAGATTTCTCGCCCTGTTCTTTTGTGAATACGCTAGAATGGGTGATGGATGGGAGGCTGCCCCTTTCTAGAGTCCTTGCTGTGTTTTGTGATAACTCATTATATTTCTTTCTTTACAAATAGCCCCATTAACGCTCCAGAATTGAACAGAATCATAAAGCTTGAAACATCCCACTCCCATTCCGGTGGAGCTAGAGGTATTGTTTCATGAATTACAGAGCTGCCAAAACCTGATTTATCCAAGCGAAGCCTTCAAAGCCGAGTCACAGATATTTATTTATTTATTTGGGATTGTAAAAGAAAATACTTTTTACTGAGATAAGGATGATATAACCTAGCTACAGCTTTATTTAAATTGAATTATGTCTCTTTTATATTTCTTCAACAGTATGGCTGATGGAAATGTTTTAGTCCTTGTTTTTTGGGGGGCTGAACTAAAAACCTTATAAAACCATTTAGAGAAAATTTACAAAACAGAAGAGTCAAGCTCTTTCAAAGTCTCTGTGGCCTCAAACCCTTATATATTCTGAGATTAGATGTCACTCTTAGTCAGATGATTCTAAACAAGACTACTATAATCCTCTCTGTTATGGAGATATTTATTTTTGTCTGAAAAACTTCAAAGCAGGCCGTGACAGATAATCAAAATCAAAATTTGCATTCCAATGAGAATTTCTTTTTAATAAAGAAGAATAATTTTCACAGTTCCTCTGTGAAGGAGAACTGAGCCCACTTACTTCAAGTTTGGGGGGTTTGGGGCCTGGGGTTTAATTTTTTTTATATATATCTCCCATTCGTCATTATTCAATAAAGTTTTTGCAACTTTTGGGAAGAAATGCTGCACCAAGTCAAGAAACACAGCAATGAAACCCAAGCATTTTTCTTCAGAATTTTTCCCCGGAATGAACAAAACCAGCCAGGGTTCACCATCAAGATACAGCCCTACAACTGCCTTCCTGGGTGAATACTCTACAACGTTTTCCTCAGGGAACTGAAGCCAGCTTTCGTTGGAAGCTGAGAAGGCCTGGGCAGAGAATGAACATGATTTTCCACATGTGCAAGCTTTTTTGAATATGTTTCTGTGTTTCCTTTTTGCGTTGGCAGTGGCAATGGGGAGCTCTGTCTGCGGAGCAGGACCTCAGCATGGCAAACCCTGCATTGCACCAAAATATCTGATGCTTTAGAGACATTTGGAGCATCTCCCCAGGGGCACCTGAAGACGCCCTGCCATCCTTACAGACTGGATGTGCTCAGCCAGGGCTGGCAGCTCACCTGGGGGTGCTACAACAGTGATATCGTCCTACCTACCCCATTCCCCCTGGTAAACTGCTTTTACTGCAGTTAAACTTTGCAAATGCAGTGCAATCCCTGAGAGCCAAGACCACTGCTGGCTGGCTCTTTGCAGGGGCTGTGCACAGTTAAGGGAAGGTGCTTTTCCATTTCCAAGCAAAGCACCAGCCTGGCCTGAACCTTGCTGTAGCACAGATCTCTTTGTCCTTTCAGAGTACTGCTGCTTCCTTCCTCTCAATATTATCCACAAAAAATGAAATACCCAGAACCAACGACACACTTAAATCTGTTCAAAGAACTATACTGGAGCTTCCAGATTCCCAGCTTCTACCAATAATGCTGAAATGGTGGTATCATTCCCCTTTCTGGTGCAAACCTCCTCTAACGCCACTTCAGGAGTCCTTCTCTCCTCCCAGGGACACATTCAGATAAAAATGTCTGCATGTCTTGCAGGTGGGACTGTTTAGATTTTGTCTACTTGTTAATAGCTCACAGAAACACACAACTTGCAGACCCCAAATCATCAGTTTCTTTAGTTACTTATTCACACCACGAGTTAGCTCTTCTTTACAAAGAGTTTCCTGGGTGGAAATCAAGGCCAGCTGCAGCAGGAAGAGTGAAAAGGAGCACAGCGAGCAAGGGTGTTCCAGCAAAGCTACAACACTTTTGCCAAGAGCTCCGGAAAGGGCCGCACAGAAACGCCCCTCAATAGCAATAACCTCTGGCTCCCACTCACTGTCATTGGGGCTTTGTATCAAAGGAATCCACTTCATCCCCTGGGAAATGAAAGGCAGCACAGGACAAGGTGCCAAGAAACTAGGTTCTGTCTGGTGGGACGTTCTGAAGAAGCAGAACAGCTATTTACATTTGTTTGGGGTAAGCCAAAGAGGCAACAGGCGTCTGAGAACAGCGTCTTGCCAGCCCAAAGTGGCCGTGCAACACCTCTCTGGGACACAGCGTTTTCTGGCTGCTGGCACGGGGGCCTGTAGAGCCATCTTTGCTCTCAACACCTCTCCCCATCGCGGGCTTGTGTAGGCCCCTGGATGCAAAGCTGATTTTGTACCTCCTTTGTTATGTAAATGAGATACTAAAACACTTCTCAGATCCTCTAAGGCAAAAGGGCTGCCTGCAAACTGCAAAATCTCACTTCTGTGTGTTGGGCTGGTCAGCTGGTCCATCCAATCCCTTTCCAATTTGCTAGGATTTATTTTTACATTTCCTTGTCAGGCAATGCATCCTGGCCCATATAGGTTTTCATTCACTGTTGCAGAATTGCTTTGTTAGCAACTCTATTTATTTATTAATTGTTTTATTAGTGGTCCTTCCAGAACGGCACTGTGTTGAAACACATATGAAGGAAACCTTAAAAAAAATTCTGACTGCACATTGCATGGACTGCTTTGATATTCTGATCTCACCCCATTTAAGTACAGTTCTTGAAAGTGAAGGACAGTGGTGTGAGTCAATCTCAGTTAAATGCTAGCTTTGCCCATTTAATGATGCAATGGGCACACTTGGCTGTGTTCACTAAAATCTTGTTTGATACCAATTAAGCCTTAAAAAATCCATTAATAGTCTGAATGTCTCTCAAACTCACTTTTCCATTTATTTTGAAAAGACTCAAAGTTGGATAAAACTGAAAAAATCTGCCAAAGATTCAGTGAAAGGGGGCTGATTTGGAAAAAGTGGTAGTTTTAATAATGATAAACCTCTGCATACCTTTAAAGTATGGCTCTAAATCTGTCTCTATCCTCTTTACATCTTTAACTTTATCCTGCGTAATGCACTAAGCACAATTTTCTACTAGCAACTATCTCTTATAATTGAAACTTTCTTAAAGGGCTACTGAGGAAGAACAGTCAAGACTTCGAAATGTGCATTCTTTTTCCTTGGATACACCACCTCCATTTCAGATCATCCATCTGGGGCCTATTCGGTGCCAGCCTTCATTTTGATGGGAATGCATAGCCAAGGTATTTGGAAGAGCAGAAAAAGAAAGAATATTTCCTCTTCCACCTTGCAATCATACTACCTCATAGATCATCAAGCTTTTATTCCATGCCTTGCTGAGACATAATTTTTGAGGCCATTTACTCCTTTGGTAGGAAGGCTTGCTTTCACTTTTGTCTTTTTACGACAAAACAAAAAGATTGCAATAACAAGACCCAACACCTGCAGCCTGCCTTGGCTTATTTTATTTTAAGTTTTGCAGGTTTTGTTTCTGAAACTCCCACAGGTCCTAATTCCTGCTGAATAAGAGCATGCTTACATCTCATTTCCAAAAGCACACCACAAGATTGGCTTGAAAAAACAACGTAGGCTAAAGCAGAGAGTGCTTTTGCTGAGGGCTGACAGAGCACACCCTTGGGGACAGCAGGACCCTGGTGGCCAACGTGACAGACATCGAGCAGAACAACAACCACGTTTTGGTTGCTGCCCTGACAAAGCTTCAAGTGGCACCAGGGTACCTATTATGGCTGCTCCTCTATTTCTAAGCAAAATGATATCAAACACACAGAAAAGACAGCCAATAATGAGAAACTTGCAGCTGTTCTCGAAGAAAGACTTTTTTTTATTGTACCCCAATCCAAAATACTTTAAACCAGTTTTATCAATAGCGATAAATCAGTATGATGATATGATGTCTCTTTAATCTTTTCTAAAACAAAATTTTTTGAACTTTTGAGCATGGCCTTCCCAAATGGGTTAGGTCTTCTAAGACAGCATCAAACCTTCTTTTCCTTGCTTCCCATGTCAGCCCAAATCCCAATAGTTATGAAGCATAAAAAAAAGTTCAAAGTAAAATATAAATTACCATCCCCTTCAAACACAAGTAGAAGTCTTATTAAGTCTCTAGTGCTTGAATCACGTCCCATGTCTGTTCTTTAGACCTTTCTTCCTTTGTGAGGCATAAATGGACACATCTTATTGATTTTCTTTCAACCTGGATCACCTCAATTGCTGTGAATATGGCAGACAAATCCAACTCATTCTCCCGCAGGGAACGAGGAAGAATGCAGACGAGAAGCTGGGGAAAGTCTTCTCACAGTGGGATACCAGGAGTCATTACGCAAAAAAACCAAGTCTAACTGCTTGTAATTCCAAGACCTTTTTCTTTTCAGCTCCTTCAAAAAAATTTCTTTTTTTTTTTCTAATGCTGAGAGCTCTTTCTTAAATTTTTTATGAATATCATTTTGGCTACCGTATCAATTTCTGAGGGTGTTTTTGTTTAAAAAGAGAAGTATCAAACAGGCCAGCGGTGGCTGCAAACCCTGATAAATACATACATTTAATGATGAGTGACTGTAAACAGACACTGGTCAGAAAGAGAAAGTCAGAATCAGAGAAAGCATTGTTTGAAGCTTGACAAAAAAGCTAGTTAAAACTTTTTCCTTCTAACTTGGCTCCACTTTGTATTTTTTTTTTATCATTTATAGACTTACTTTCCTAAGGACAATTGTATGAAATGAAAGGAAGTGTAAAAGTAGAAAGATTTCTGTGCCTTACACCAAACCACTTACTGTACATGAAAAAGGGATTTACTGAATCAATTTAGTTGTGTAGGGTTTTTTAAATCAAGTGAATGATTTCAGTGAAGTGGAAAAAGGTGGCAAGAATGTGCAGCAACCCAAGCTTTGCTCCTAAAAGCAACAAAAAAGACACAATTGAAATGCAGTGGGACCTCTGTGGATGAATTAGACTGTGTACAGACACTTTGCAGTGACAATCTGCTTCTGAAAGGGATATATTAAGTGCTAACTGCACTGAGGACGTAAATTGAAGACACGATATCCAAGGACTAATTTCAAAGCACTTCTCCTTGTTTAATGAATTGCTGAAAGAGCAGGGTTTAAAAGACTTTGTTTTGCGTTAAAGGATTTGAGCTACACCTATCACCGGAGTGCACCAGCAAACCAATGCCAGCATAATAAACCCACCACTGCCTGATTACCATCCCCTCCTAATTCCATCACAGCTGTAATGAGTCCAATTTCTCCAGTCGTTCTCCACACCCCCTGCAAAGCCCTCTGCCCCAGCCTTCAGCCTCCACCACATAAAATTCATGCCACTTTTATAGCATGAGTGGAAAGTTCTAGGTCATTAGTTTAACCACATAAAATTTTAGAAAACAAGATCGCCAGCAGCAGGCTCTTAATGCTTTTTAATGACATGTTTCGACATTAGTAACTCTATTTTCAGTAATTTAAAATGAGTTTTGAACAACGTAAAATGGAAGACGCGGAAGAAATTGGAACTTTCCTGACAGACAGGTTTTATAGCGGCCTCAGGTTACATCATTTCACAAAGTAATTCTGATATCCGCATGGATAGAGCTTGGGGGATACCTCAGAATAATTCTTCCCACAAATATCCACCCAAGTAAGTGGTGCTGTTAGCCAGAACTCTCCCAGCAGGCTAGCACTGAGCCCTGAATCACCTGTGTGCTCTCCCTTTCTGTGAACACTCAATGTAGTCACTGATCAGAAGGTCCACAGGAGCGCTGAGGGCACACAAAACACCGCAAACAGCACGTGTAAATATTTCCATGACAGACACCATGCTGCTCATAGCACAGCACTTAAAAAAAGAACCAGGAGACAGGTATGAAGAACTGGAAAGGGATAGTTAGGCAGGAAGCCATGTCTTCTGGATTCACAAAAATACCAAAAGGAATCTCAAGAACCAAAATTATGATTCCCTAAGAAGAGCCAAATGACCAGAGTCTGAAGTCAAAGTAGTATTTTTAATGGGAAGTTGGCATCCTTTCTAATAGCCCAGTAGACAGTGCACTGCTCAGACCTGTGCAGAGGCATAGTCAGGCTTTCTTTCACCTCAGACTTCTTGCATAACCTTGAGCACATCCTTTATCTCCTCAGTACATCATTTCCTCTAAGTACACATGAATATTGTAGGGCGTTATTCAAATATCGCAGTAGTGGGAATTATACAATAATCTAATAGAGTAATTTCAAGATTGGCTGTTCAGAAGAATTTAGGCATATTTCCCCCTGTTTTAATTTTTAATAGAGACAGTAAAAGCAATGCATACAACTTGTAAGATCCAGCTATAGCACCTGGTAAAAGAATCCAGATGTTCTCGCTTCCAACAGCATCATTAAGCATGAGGCTGATGTGAAATATTTATAGTGAAGGTGAATCATAGCCCACAGAGGAGGAATCTGGGGCTGTATCTTCTACCAGCATCAAGCACAAAAATGCAAATACACTGAACAAATACTGCATTAACTTTCAAATCACACATTCTATGTCTTACAAAGTAAGACACAATTTAGTCCTGATGCAGGTGACAGATGGTAGCAGGAGACCACCGGTTTGGAGCAAAGTGTGAAAAATCAGATTTTGAAGGAAACATGCCCAACAGCCCAGGATGGAGGAGCTCATAGCTGTGAGTGACCCCCTGGGCCAGGGAGTACCCTTTTCCCTCTCACAGCAAAGGACATGATGAAATCCCTTTCTCAAATTTACCAGTTTCATCTTAAAATTGCTTCGGTTATTTGTGGCAGTCAGTCTAAGGCTATTCTGAGGATTAAAAATCATCATATTTACAGGCATTTTGTTCATGCTTAATTCATACCCATTCATTCCTGTGCCAGCACTGACCTCTAACTTAAACGGCTCTCACCAGCTCCCAGCTTTTGTCCTACAACAAAACAAGACAAGGCATATGGTCTCCTTTTAAAGATTAAGCTCTCCCAGTGTTACTTCCAAACCCAATTAATCCTTAAACATAGGAAGACACAACTGTATCGTTGCTCCGTGTCTCACAAGATCATTTAATACTTTCTTAATCTCTACTGGCAAGACTTCCCCTTATGCAACAAGAGCCATTTCAACCACTTCCACTGCCCTATCATGTTGACAGTTCTTAACCATTGACATATCTGTCTCTCATTTCCAGCCCATGAGCTGACAGCAGAAATATTATAAGTGTAATGATAAAAAAATCTTCTTAGTGCAGGCAGCACAGCAAGGCAGAGAACGTACAGGTGCTGCCTGCCTCCCAATACTGCATCTGGCTGACTCATTTCACTTGCTAAACCATTCAACAAGCTGAAATACCATCACGCCCAGATACTATCCAAGTCTTTCAACTTTTCTTGAAGAACAGTAATGCACAGTTTCTGCTGCCCCAGTGAAGCACAACACTCTCAGAAGCATCTTTGTAAGAAAGAAGTTAATACTGTACATGATTCATAAACCTTCCATAAATTAAAAATAAGAGACCAGTGTCTTCTCCGTTCATAGGCAGATCTAAGAAGTACATCTGTCCAAGAGAAGAAGTCCATATAAAACACTGAGTTATTTACCATGGTTTCATCATCCATATTTAAAGCAACACTAGTTTAGAAGATGGACCAGTGACTTCTTCTATAAATACACATCGTAAACCACGTGACCTCAGAAGGCAGAAAATCCATAAAGCCACCCACATACCCACCAGCACATTCATGACAAGGAAACAAATGCAGGTCACTTATAAGCTCTGAAAGATGTTTAAGATAGTCTTTGTCCTAAAAAAATTCATAAGAACTGTGATTAGACTTTAGCTTCAGGTCAAAGTTCGATATCCTCAATTTTAAAAAGTGTCTACAACCAAGCATGATGTTAATCACGGAATCACAGAATCATTAAGGCTGGAAAAGACCTCTAAGACCATCAAGTCCAACCATTAGCCTAACTCTGCCAGGTCTACCACTAAACTATGTCCCTAAGCTCCACATCTACCTGGTTTCTTGAAGGCTTTCCAGGATGTTGACTCTAACACTTCCCTGGGTACCTGCTGACCACCCTTTCAGTGAAGAAATTTTTTCTAATATCCAATCTAAACTTTCCCTGGCACAACATGAGGCTCTTTCCTCTTGTCCTATTGCTTGTTACGAGGAGGAAAAGACCAAACCTACCTGTCTACAATCTCCTTTCAGGCAGTTGCAGAGAGTGATAAGGTCTCCCCCAACCCTCCTTTTCTCAAGACTAAATAACCTAACCCCAGCTCCCTCAGCTGTTCCTTGTAGGACTTGTGCTTCAGACCCTTCATCCTTCAAATACTCTATTAATGGTAAATACATATTCAGCTGGTTTGTTAAATGAACTGTAAGTCTGAATAAAAGAGGAACTTCAGCTTCCTTTTTTAATGTTAGCTGTAATTTAAGAACTTAAAATGGGCACTGGACTGAAAATCTAGCAACTGTTAAAAGCATACTATCAGATATACTTGTTTAATTTCTTTAAGCAACCCAATTTTTAAAAACTTGTGCACTTGATCAGCTGCAAAGTAGAAGTGTTGTTCAGCATGGAGGCTGGTATTGAAGAAACGTAGGAAGCCAAGAAAATTGGACAGGTAGAGATCTAGAATCCAGATCTTTTTGTCAAACAACAGAGATGCACTGTGAGCAGAAACACAGCTCTGCTCCCCCCTTTGGCATCACTTTTGATATCTCTTTTTGGACGTTTTTGCAGCTTTTTAGTGGCTGTTCATTTACTTTTATTGGTACGTCTGCTTCTCCCGTTCCCAAATCTGAGTTTTTATCTCTGCTAATGCTTTGCTAATACTCTGCTAATAATTATTTTTCCTCTCATGCTTGACCTGAACCATGATCACTGAAACTGATGTAAAGACACCAGTCAGCTTCAGTTAGTACTGAATTACACACCAGAAACTTGACCTTTGATAGGAGAGAGAATAACAAAACAGGTTGGAAGCTGCCTCTAGAGACTGTCTAGTCTGCTCTTGCTTTGCTCACAGCAGAATCGACTAGAGCACATTACTCAGGTCTGTGTCCAGCTGGGGTTTCAGCATCTCCAAGGACGGAAACCCAGAAACCTGTCTGGGCAACCTGTGCCAGGCTTTGACCATCCTCACAGTAAGAGTTTTTCTTTTTATGTGAAAATGGATTTTCTTGTATTTCTATTCATGCACATTGGTTTTTGTCCTATCATTTGGCACCACTGAGAAGAGTGTGTCTCTGTCATTTTTACACCCTCTCATCAGGTATTTATACACACTGGGAAGATCTCTTGAGCCTTCTCTTCTCTAGGTTAGGCAATCCCAGCTCTCCCCCACATCAGATGTCCTTAATCATCCATCCATGTGGCCCTTTGCTGTACTGCATCTGTTGGCTACTAATCACTGTCTGCACTTGAAGTTAAAATTATTATAAAATCATACGAATTAGAATCAAACCTAAAGTTATATCAGTGCCTTATATAAATGGATCTGAAAATTGAAGGAGCAACAACTGGAATTTTGTCTCCATTCACTTCTTCATTAAGTTATCCTAGACTAGCTCAGACTGTGCTAATTCAGAAACCGGAAAATCTTATAAGTTGTCCACTGGCCTGGTCATTAAAAACTAACAATTATCACCACACACATCCTCAGGATTTCAAGCACCTATCTTGTCTCCAGTAACAAACTGCTTATCTGTTTGGCACAACAGTGGTCCTGAAGAGCTGATACTCACTGAAACAAAATGTACTTTAGGAGAAGTGAGTGGTGCATTAAACTGTACTCCAATTCCTTTCTGCCTGGCACTGATAAAAGTTCAGCTGGGCACTGTTAGTTCCCACACCCCTCTGTGATACCCCAACACCAAAGGACAGTGAAGATCTACAGTCCATAAGAGCAATTTACCACGGCCCAGCCCTCAACCCTCCAAAAATCCATTCTAGGACTCTGCTCCCACTCCTCAGGCAGTATTTAGTGCATGTCATTGACATGAGACACCAGTAAGTACTTTCCTCTTCCAGTAAGAAACTTGCTGCTCAGTTTAGAGGAGGACTGCCAGAATCCACCTAAGCTTACTTGGAGAACCTGGATAAACCTAAGAACAGCTCGAGCAGGACTTTTCCAGCATAAACAGAGATATGGTGTCTTGCTTATGTACTCTTGCAAACCCCAGACTATCATCACTAAGCCTGTGAAGTAGATGCTTATGTGGAAAGCGGAGAAGAAAGGCAGGTTTTGGTGATTAGCTGAGTAACCATGGCATGAACTAAGCACTGCATTCTGCAAAGAAGAGCTGGCTGGAAAACATTGATAAAAAATTGTCTGGCTTTTCTGATT
This sequence comes from Melanocharis versteri, assembly GCA_013397845.1. Taxonomy (NCBI): domain Eukaryota; kingdom Metazoa; phylum Chordata; class Aves; order Passeriformes; family Melanocharitidae; genus Melanocharis; species Melanocharis versteri. The sequence continues at coordinate 1,311,417 of VZTG01003985.1, forward strand.
TGTCACCACAGTGCTGTTTCACAAAATGGCATAATTTCAACAAACTTCTCGCTACCACTTTTTTCCCAAAGGGAAACCAGGTCTTTGGGATGCAGAGCACTGCAGAGATGCATGAAAACCTTGCAGGTGCTGTTTGATATGGATGCTTTTAAGGGGTGCCATTGCTGCTCATGCCTGTCAGGAAAGCATTTTGTTCCAAAAGCGTCAGTGTTCCATCTTTCAAAAAATAATCAGAGCATGGTTTAAGCCAGCCCTTCTGCTTAGTTTTGGGGGAGCTATGTTTGGCTTGCTTTCTACTGAATCAGCATAAAAAAATTATTTCTGGAAAATGAAACAACTCTTGCAGAAGTAAGAGTGTACTTAGGGTCCAGCTGCATGGCAAGTGCAGTTAAAGTAATCAATACATCATTCCAAAGCAGAATAGGCATGATTTGGATTCTATACAGGTAAGCACGCAGCAAGGGAGGTGAAACAGGTATTGCTGCCCTTTTTGTCTCTATGTTTTTGGGTTTCAAAAAAATTTGTGGAAGCTCTAACATTCTTAGTCTCGATTTTGAGATAGTTTTATTTATTGTTTTACTTCCCTACCATGTCTCCTCTTCCTTAGATCCTCCTTAAACAAAGAACTACTCTTTCAAAATCTACTTTTTATCCTATTGCCCTTCTCAAAACTGCTCTGTACTGCATGGATAAGAGCATCCACTAATTACTGGCCCCTTGTCCAAAGCAAGGCACGATATTTTGTCACGATGTCCAGTAAAGACCAGGTTGTTTTTCAGCTATAGGATGCCACAACCAATTTGGGCATGCACGTCATGGGTAGTTAAAGGGAGAAAAAGGTGTACAGTGTGACTTTTCAGGCATGGAATTCACCTCCTTTGAAGTCTCCTGTCGCTTTCCTCTGGCCTCCTGCTATCCCAAATCTTCCTGATTCCATGATGCAACCAAGCTATTTTATCTGTAAGGGCTCTTTCTAAAGAATTGCATTATCAAAATACTGGATTAAAAAAGTCCACCACTGTACTATTCCAGTGAAGCTACGCAGCTCCCCATCTCAGCAGGAACTGAATGATGTCCTTCAGATTTCTACAGGTATTTATATGCACATAGAGATACATGCACCCTCCTGCCCACGGATGGTGTTACAGTGAAGAGGGCAGTACCAATTGACTCCTGTTTCATTTTGGATGCCACGGGCTGAAAACACTTGGCTGGAGTTTATTCTTGTGTCTGGATGGTTGTTGGATCTAAACTCTCCAGGAACAGCAGATTGTGTTACTGACCTCAACATTAATTAGGTGTTCTGTGCACTGATAGACTAGGAAAGGCAAATAAGCTTTCCAGCTTCTTATGTTTCACTAGAGGGTGAAGGCAACCAGAATATAAAGGACAGAGTAAGAAGCTAATTTCAATCTTAATGTCAATTTAGTCTATGTCTTTTCCTGCCTATAGCAAAACAAAAATACATTTTTAGTACGGTAAGAGCAACCATAATTACAATTAAAAGTGTAATCACAACAGCATGAAATATTTTTTGGAATTCATTTTGTGGCAGCTTTTTTACAAGTTGCAAAATGAGATAATACTTCCCCCATATGCTTTGTTATTTCCCCAGTTCTAAAAAAATCTTATTAATTAAATTGATAAACTAATCAATACTCATTATATCCCTATTAGGAATAAAGTCTTATATCCACAGGAGAGAATGAGTTGGAGTGACTTAGATCCTACTAGATAAAGAAACATCAATGTTCTTTGTGCTTGAGTCAAAGTGAGAGGTCCTGCTGCCAGCCTCTTGCTCAGGCTGCAAGGCCAGGCATGACTGTGTCTCTGTGGAACCTGTTATATCAGGAAACATCATTTTTCTTTATCCTTCTACATATCTCTTATTGACCAATTCCATCTTGGGTTTCTAGAACTTCATCTAATTGCTACATTTAATTACTTTTCTTTTATCCACTTAACTTCATATTATTTCCCCCTTGCAAATTAGGAATAAAAATCCCTAGATACACACACACACAAAATAGAATCTGTAAAGTTTTAAACTGTAAAACATGTTCCAAACCTAAACAATAGGTTAAAAATAATTTTTAAAATAAGCTATCTTACAATAAATGATAAAAATGTTTTCTACAGAATCTGAAAGAATGGACTGTATAAATTATTTGTGTGAAAACAGCGGCATTTCCAAATGTAAGGCTTAGAGCCCTGTGAAAGAATTCTAAAAATTAAACAAAGGAAGCCATTTTTTAAAAGAGATAGGGCTCAGTGGGATTTATTAATGCACATCTTTCAGAGATATTCGTACTTATACAAAGCAAGCGGTAGGTTAGCATGGACTTCCAAATTATATTTAATTGGACAATTATTCAAAGTGAAAAACCCAACACAGTAAACTAAGGAGGTCTTTAATAAACACCTTGTCTCTTCAAGAAAAAACAGGGAAGTCATTTACTGACCCAAGAGGCACAATTTTGTCTTTGGTAAATTTATTTTAAAGTAATTGCCAACTTCAGGAGTAACAATTTTTTAAAGAGGAACACGGTGCTCTCAGGCAGAATAATAAATTGATCTGTGCCCTGTATGATGGCCTAATCACATTAGAAAGATGTACATGTGGTTGTCTGAGGCAAATAGAGGATGTACATCACCTGGTCTGTGAACCCATTAAGACTCCTTTAATGACACATTGCTTTCCCTCTCTCCAGATCAGGACTGAATTAGAGGGAAGGGACAAATTATAATTTACACAGGGGTTTTACAGCTCTGCCTTTCTGTCCCTACGTTCCTGTCCAACAGAAGTGTTCCCCTACTGAAGTCCTCTGCAGTCCCCAGAAGATTTTCAATACCCTGCTTTCTGCCAGCCAGTATTCCAACACCAGGAAGGAGGCCCTTGTTAATGGCATCACCCTTGAAGAGCCACGGCCTCTTCATGACACCCAAATGCTCTGAAACCCACTGTGATTAATAGCAAATTAAAAGCACAGATCAATATTTAAAACGTAATGTTCCTTCAGCTCAGCTGGGGAACAACTCTACTAGAACTACAACCCCATCCTCCCTCTGGCAGGAAACACTTTTCAGATCCAATGGTCTTTGATGCCAGGACTGAAAGGCTGAGCCATACACAGGTTAAGGGCAGACCACACCTCTGCAGGCGCAGTTTGCACACCTTCAGCACTTGCAGAGGAATAGCCCTGATGAAACAGCTCCAAGAATCATCCCTGAACTCTGCAATGAGAGTAATACTTTCTTGCATGCATTATTTTGCCAGGAAATTTCCACCTCCAAAGTCTTTTCTCCTTGTCAAGGTCATTCTGGGTATTGGGACAGCATTGCTAAATAGTATGCCTCAGTGAATTCCCCCCGATTTCTGACTTAAAGGCTGGGACTCCTGCAGTGCAGATCCCGATAAAAGATTTATTTGTGGGGAGTGGAAGATGGTGCCTTTAGAGAAGTTAATAAGTTGTTTTCGTTTTAGATGCTTTCATTACAAACACTGATAAATCTTAAGGCTAAGAGAGTATGTAAGAGTAATGAGTTGAAGGGCTCCTCAGCTCTTTGGTGATTATCTCTCTCTTTTAGCGCATTACCATGGGACATCTGGCTTCCAAATTTGTGCCTCTCCTTCGCAGATCTGAGGACCAGCCTACCAATTATACATTCGCATAGGTTGTAATAAATCAACAGCAGCCAAACTCTGACAAGGTGATGGCTGTTGACAGATAAAAACGATACACATTGTCGTGCTGTTCTCCAAAAACAAACACATGCTTTTATCAGATTTTTTTCTTTTAATCAAAAAATTGCCTCTTTCAACATAGAGTCACCTAATTTCACAGAGGACTTGCACTACACAAGGTTCCCCTGTCTAAACCTGAGCTGCATGTAAAGCCAGGTTTTCAAACAGGCCCTGAATTCACCTCCTGCTGCAGTCAAGGAAAAAAACTGCTGCTCTGATCCTGGGTCAACCCAGAACCAAAGATCATTAACCTTTTAGTCTGAGAAGCAGAGTTCTGTGCAGAATAAAGGACTGAGACAAAAAAAAAAAAAAA
>VZTG01003985.1:1315503-1383883 GCA_013397845.1 Melanocharis versteri
AAAAAAGAAAATCCAAGTATATATGAGTCTTGGATTTATTCATACGCCAAGTAGAGTCTGGATAGTGAATTTCCTTCAGTAAAGGGGAGATATATTAGGGTTATATCCAGCAAGTAGATCTGTGTGGTGGGTGCACCCTGGTCCTCATCCTCTGGGGCTCCAAGGAATTGTCTGGAAGTGACAGACTCCTCTTGCCTGACTCCAACCCTCTGAAAGTTGGGTGTCTAATCTAACCTAATTTTCCGAAGAGCACCAAAAGTAATTCTTCTCAAAAGCAGTACTTATACAGGCAATGTGAGTGCTGCTTTCCAAGTGTCTTGTGCTCTGCAGTGACGGCAGAGGACCTCAAGTAATTTGCTTCCACAAACACCCAAATTCAGTGGGAAGTATTCCAGTGCCATTTGTAAAACTAATCACCCTCTTACCAAATCCAGAACAAAGTTGTTGTGCTATCCGGATCAGAAAATGCTATCAGGTGATATCAAAAATGTGACTTAAGCGATGAACATTTTACAACAGGCTTTTTTGAATGCTCTTAAGCTACATGAACTAGCATAGATTTGATCACCCAAAAAAATGTGGGAAGCAAAGGGCTGTAATAATCCTTTTGGAATTCCTGTTAGTAATTCTCATTTGGGGAATAAGGCTTTATCCCAAAGCTTCTTAGCACATGGTGGCAATTTATCCATTGTCTTATCCTCCCTTAAAGAGACCAGGACTATTTTCACACCAAATGATGTGAAACCTCCAGAAAAGTCAAAGACAGAGGCTATCAAATTCTGCCAGTCCTCTTATTAACGAGAAGAATGCAGCACAATCTAGCTAACTAAAAGTATTTTAATTCCTTCAGAATTTCTTACACATCATGGAAAACAGCATCTCTCAGATGTCTCTACAGAGCTTTGAATCAAATATAGTATTTTCTAGTGAACTGACTGGACAGAAAGGTAGCATGTTACCCTCCAGCTCAGTTTTATGCTTTGACAGTGTTATCTTCCAGAAAGATCTCATCAGACATATGTTTTGAGCCCTTTCTTATTGATTTCATTTCTTTCTTTTACCTTTTTACCTTCCTTTTCCACTCCATTCCCACTAGTTAGGGCTCTGCTTTGACCCTAGAACTGGCAAGTCCCACAGCAAGAAAACAGAGATATGCAAACTTACAGGTTAGGCATCTGTTCCCTTTCTGTTCAGGAAATACGATTCCCTTGACATACACACTTCTTCTTTTCATTTGTAAGGTTGAAGAACCATTAATTGGGGAAAAACCTGACAGAAATTTAGTCTGCTTTATGATAAATGGCATTCACCTTTATTTGACCAATTTACAGAATCAGGCTCTGAGACTTCAAAATATGTCTTTCGTCTCAACTCATCTTCTCTCATTTAAAGTTCAGTGTTATGGAAATTACAGCTGGTGTAGGATGTGTAGCTGTTATGTAAGCCAATGTTCAGCTTCTTAATATTCAGCCTTACTTTTTAAAAAAAATTATACAACGTAATCCAGGTATGAGTTTTGTTTACAAATGACTCTGTAAGTGAATATTCTTGTAATTAATGTGATTCTGGGAGCTTATTTATTGCAGACTTTTAGCTATGAAAACACACGCAGTAGTACGAATAATATTAGAATAACAATCTGAGATTTTCAAACAAGTCTGAGGAAATTATTCATCCAATTCACATTGTAATTCTGCAAGAATTAGACAACTAATTCCCTCAGGTTTTATCAAATTTCAAAAACTGTAAGCTGAAAAACAAATAGCAGCTGAATTCAGCTAGATGGGGTACAAGAGGTCCCTGTGGGGAACTGTACCATCAGTAAGCACTCAGGCTGCCTTCACTGACTCCAGGACACAAATTAGTACTCCTGATGTGAAAAGTAGAGCAGAATATGAGACAAAACCAAATGGCTCATTCAGCTACTGCTGGTAAATTGGGGAACCTTGGAAGGGACAAAAACTCTTGAAAACTCTTACAGCGGTGTTAGAATTCAAGACCATTTTTCAATCCACTAAAAAAAGAAAAGTCACCAGAAAATAAAAAGTGCTGAAATATGAATTCCTTACATTAAGGTAAAATTGTTTATGCCACTAGAATGCAGAAACGAATGGCTTTTCCTGGGATGCTGAGTTGAGGTTCCAATAGCAGCAGCAAACTCTTATAACTACTTTGCAACTTTCACAACAGTCTCACTGTTTGCCGCTAACATCTTACCAGGGAAAATCTTTGGGCAAGATATTTAAGAAACTCTCTCCTCTAATGGCTTTCTTTCATTTGGGTCCACGTTTGCTTACAGCCACCTCTATTACTAACTATTTTTCTGCCTGCTTGATTTTAGTCACTAAAATCGGTATGGGTTTTATTTTGCTGAGCTAAGTAAATCAGATTGCATTACTTCCTCCAAGAAAGCTTTTCCATTCTCCTGAGAAAAAAAAAATCAGGCTCCCCTTTGCATCTCTATGTTTTGTTTTTAACACTGATGCCCAGGATTTTACCTGGAACTTGTACAATTACATTCACAATTTCTTATTATCAATAAAAATATTTCATCTGAAAAAAATCTTGAGATCAATTTGGTTTTCACATGACCATTTCAACAGGGTGTGTGCTGTGAAATCTCTATGCATTTTTTACATCAGGAGAAAAGATGACACTAAACTAAGCATTCAGTGTCCTAGCCAGAGGAATACAGTGAATACTTTGGTAATGTTACCTTCTCACTGCAAAGGAAAAAAGAAAAGGTATCCATGACAAGCAGTGTGAGCTCTTTGTTATTATCTTTGAACACACTATCAGTTCTCTAAGGAAAAAAAAATATATCCACAAAACCCCACTTCTACTAAAAAAAAAAAAATCTTCAAAACCCCCTATGAAATATATAACACATTCAGCAATATTTCTAGCCCATGGATTAAAAGAAGGATCACCTCAAGGATCATGACAGCTGTAAAAGGTAAATGTCAAGAATCCAAGTGTAGGGTAAAGCTTTTGCAACTACCTAAGGAATCTGCAGTCTCACCTACAGGGTAATTTCAGCACTCCAGCCACAATTATGTTGTGCCTGGCAGAGCTGCAGCACCAGGAGAGTGCATTTATTTGGAGCTACCTCAGATATCCCTACACGGGAGATGTTCCCAGCACAGAAATCACACAGGAAGGCAGCTCCTGTAAATGCTTTCCAGTCAGGATCACACATGTGGACCTGGACCTGTGACCAAGGAAACTCTGCTGGTTGATTCCAGATGAGTAAACAGGTTTAGAAAAAAAAAAACCTGCAAGACCTCAGATCTTGAGCTCACTTGGTAAAATAAGTGAATGATGTAAACAGTTGCTACATTTTGAGGCAGTTGAGAAGATAATGTTTAAAAAATGGCCAGAAGGACACAGGGGACAGGCATCTGAGATGAGATAAAACAAGTTCATGACACCAGTTACAAGGAAAAAGACAGTATTACCAAGGCTGGTAAGGGAAGGAAGAAGGAACAAGTGAGAATCTCGAGGATTAGGGATTGAAGAAGTGGAAGAAATGAGGTGAGAAAGCCAAAAACTGGAAATGGAAGGATAGGAAAAAGCCCTCAAAGATCAAAGACTATAGACCTAGATTTTCAACATGTGATCAGGTGTCCAGAGATTTTCACAAGACTGAGGAGATTGTACTATGGTTTTAGGACAGTGATGAATTGCTTGAGCTGGAATATAACAGTTCATGAGAATTCTAAAGAAAATAAAGCAACACAACAGGCTTGGGGATCCAAAAAAAAAGGAGGGGGGAAGGAAAGTACGGATGAGTGTCATTAGGCCATTATATTTGGCCTTTCCAAGAACCTGATCAACTCCTTGCTCTGTCACAGATCCTTGGCCTGACCTTCTTTGGTAATTTACTTATTCTTACTTCTGCGTCACATCCATTTTCCATCTGCCTCTCTTGTTTTAAGGGCAAAAGCTTGTCAGAGGAAGACTCTGTCCCTAATTATGTGTGTGTACAAATCCCAAAACAATGGGGTGCTCATCTCGGAAACGAGCAACGAAATCACTCGCCAAACCAAAGAAATATTGTGGTAAAAGATCTTCCCTTAGGGACAACAGCTATTTAGATGGCCTGTTATAAATGAGTGAGTCAGGGGCGTAATGATGGTGGCCGAAAGAAAGCAGCAACACGCTCTCTGTCAGGCATAACCTGTTAAAAAGTCACGCACAAGAGGGGAGAGTCAATGAGATGAGTCATGCCTGGCCTTGCCCACCACATTATCAAAGGTTGTGCTGCACTCAGTGTGAGGGATGGAGGGATTCCTTCGATCTGCAGTCAAATGGAACAGCTCTGTCTCCTGCTGCGAGCACCGAGGGCTCCTCCGTAGGTGTCACTCCAGCTGCTGATGGCCATAGATAATAACAAGTTAGGGTACAGACTAACCAGGAAATGATACCACCTGCTACCCAACATAAATTACCAACTCCTCTGGGTATAATTACTCTTGTCAACGTGTCACATGGCTATTACAGTCACTCTTATGCAGCAATGCAGAGCAGCAGCAGATTCTGCAGAAAGAATGGGGTTTGTGGCATTTCTGTGAATTCATTGGTAAAAAAACCCCAAACAAACAAACCAAACCTAAAAGCAACAACAACAACAAAAAAACCGCAATTAATTTGTTCCTGAGATGGAAAAGAAACAGGAAAAATCCTGTAACACACACAGCAGAATAAGTCCCTCTGCTGCACAACTGGCGATAGAGGGAAAACACAGTGAAATGAAGGGCAGCCTCCAGCAGGTTTCTTTGCCAGCTCCCTCAAAGCATGGGTCTCTTCTCATTTTCACAGACAACAGGCTCTCAAGTTGCAATTCCCAAGAGACAAAATGTGCACATTATTACTTGACACTACACCATTATATGAAAAGTCAGTAGACTTTTGCTCAGTCTGCAGGTGAAGGGACTTTCACAGCAGTTTTAGACACCTGTTTGTGAAACAAGCAGCTGTATCAGAAAGAGCTGAAGCATGAAAGTTCAGTGTTATTGCTGAAACAGCTCAGGTGTCTCTGAACTACCCCATGTTGTCTCTAGACTAAGGCTACACTCCTTGAGCAAGATTGCATGCTATGCTGTCAGCAATTCAGTCACTGCCATTCTATTGTAAGTGCTTTAAAACAGTGTCTGACCCTTGAGATGCTCAGAAAGACTCAGACAGTGAAGAAACTGAGCCAGCCTTTTCATATGCTTCTGCTTAACTGGCTGAGGCTGAGAAACTGGCCGCTGGTGACAGTGCCCTTCTGGGCACACTGACCACAAAACAATGAGATTTTCTCCAAGCCCTAAGACTCTGTGTAAGGCTGACACCACTGTTTGCTTTGGTGAGAAAAGTCTGATTTCCTCAGCCATTCTCGAGCAGAGACTGCACCAGAACCATAAGGCCATTTACCCAACAGGCCTGACCACACAATTAGGAAAGCCCACGATTTTATGCAAACTCTATATATACACAATTGAGATAATTTGCCTTAAGTTTAAATTCACACTATTTCTGTGTAGAGCAACACACAAGGCACAGAAAACACACCAGAACCAGAAAAAGGCTATTTGCTGAACAATATGAAAAGTACAATATGCCTGCACCTGCCAAGGGTCTTTCTCGATGATTGCTTATGATTATAAAGGTAAATTATTTGCTTGTGTAAAATAATAATTAGAAAAAGTAAAGGTCATTCATCCAGCTATAAACCTGGCTGCAAAAAATCATCAGCATAGAGAGTTAGCAGGCATATTCATTGCTTTATAAACAGCAGGCCAGGATAACATTATATAGTTTGCAATCTGTATTTGTTCTATGTGAATCATAGCTTTGCATAATTTTATCACATTCCTGCCAGGCAAAAGCAAACATTAAAAGAAATATTAGAAGCCAAGCAGTTAAATATCCTAGAAGAAGAAAAAAACCTGCAACTTCCTCCACATTGTAATGACCAACGAGTGTTATTTTATCAGCTTTATTTGGCAGCTTGGGCGCATTTTTTCTGCCATATCACTTTAAAATAATTTCTAATATGTGATTGGTTTATTTTGATTGGTCTAATATTGTTACATTGTCCTAAAGCACTGATACAACTGCTTGGAGTTTTTATATATATGACATGATTGATTAGGTGAAGATAAGAAGGAAAATATTACTTCAAGAGACCTGACCTTCAGTGAATCATCCAAGATGAAGAGGATTTAAATACTGCATGACTTGTAGTCAGCACCAGAAAATGTAACAGAAAAAAAAATGGAAAAAAAAACACTCACTGAAAATTTCTGCTATGACTAAGAACATTTTCCACTAAGAATTCTTCTTTTCCTTTTTCCCTGCTGGAAACACTCCTCATCCCTAAACTCCCCAGAAATAGCAAAGAGAAGCCGCACAAGACTCCACCAGACCTGCAGAGCTCTTCTCCACCTTCCCATCCCTCCTGCAACAAGAGCGATGGCTCTTTCCTGACACTTTAGGACTCACAGCTGTCGAAGGGGATCTTTCCTCCTGCCCCAGCCTGGCAGTGGGTGTTCAGTGTGGGCAGAGCAAACACTGCCCCAGCCTTTGCCATCTACTCCAGGTCAGCGCTGCCTTCACTCCGGTGTCCCCCTGATCCTGGGGACGGTGACCGCACTGAGCACTGACTGCACAGAGCAGTGGTGGAGCAGGAATGACCTCAGGAATGACCTTCTGAGGTGCTGTGCCCCTTCTCCCTGCCCATCTCCTGCCAGCTGCAGCCCACAGAGCCCAGCCCCTAGGGAGCTCTGTGGTCAAAGGAAGCCCCTACAAGGCCCCACCACAGCTGGGTGCTGCTGTCCCTTCCTGGTCACACACCCTGCAAGGCTCTTCTCCCCCATCTCATCCCCCAAAGGACAGCATGAGGGAAGAAATTAGAGATGCAGTCGTGTGGGGTTTACTCAGCTCCGCAGGTTTCTTTTGCCACTAGCTGTCTCCCACATACTGAAAAATCCCAAACTCCCACTCAAGCCTCTATAATATCCATGAGAGAGAAACTGGGCATGGAGATGGGAGCAAGGAGCTTAGACATATTTCCTCACACCCACTCCTTTGCTCTAAATATACAGGAATTTAAGCCTGTCCCCAGTAAAAAAAATATTCATCCTAGGAAATGGCTCCTCAACTCTCCCCCAGTTTAATCCCTGTTATATTTTCCTTTTAAAAGAAAAAAGTAAGGGGGAAAAAAGAACTATATAGAGCTAAACATTTGGCAAAAGTAGTTTGCTACTGCAAAGAATTTTCCTCTGAACTATTTATCTTAAAGCAAGTCAGAGCAGGCATCAAAGGCAGCCGTGGCATCGGCAGAGTGCACACTGTCACTTACTGTGATTGAAAGGACAGTATGTTTTCAAACAACTGCACTTGTGTGAAGTGTCATCAGATCTGACTGCTTAATCCCGATTAAAAAAAGAAAAAAAAAAAAAAAAAAAAAAGAAAAAAAAAAAGAGCTGCTCCATTCAGAGGTGAGACTACGCTGATGACATTGTCCAGGAGTCATTTTACAGGGAGTGGATGATCACAGCAGCCATGAGTGACTAGATTAGTGACAGGGTGCATCTCGGAGTCATCACCATATTGAACGTTCGGTGTGCGGCGCAGCACAAGGCGAGGATGAAAACCAAGGAGAGATGGTTCAGAAGCTCCGTCTAGCAACAAGCAACATTCACTGGGAGAATCTGTACTTTGCAGATTGCCTTCCCTTTCCCATGGGATGCTGCAAAAACTCAAGATTCAGCACCATCAGAGGAACCCGGATCAAAGAGAAAATGGAGTTCTACAAAGCGGCTTTAAAAATTGCTCTTGTCCTTCAGAAGAACCCTACTAAATTCCAGTAAAAAAAAGCAAACTCCAAAGAAAAAAGCATGAAGTCATGCAAACTGTTGCTTAGGAAATTTCAAGTGAAGCAGGAAAAAAGTTAGACTATGTACAGCAAGGAATAATTTCAGGTTGACAGAGAGGTGAATTAAAACATTAGATGACCTATTTTTCTGTTTATGATTTAAATCTAAGGCAGTTGCTACTTTTACTAATTAGGACCAAAGTACCGATCACTGCACAAAGTCACTTAAAAGTAACATCAGACTCTCAGTAACACCATGAAAACAGTGTTCTGCCTATGTGTGATAAGAAGGCATTTAAATTTGCTCATTTACAAAAGTTCATCTGTTTGGGACCTAACCGGGAAGCGTACGGCATCTTGATAATTCCTCACGTTAAGGAGAGTGTGACTCCAGCAGACTTTGTTCTATTCCGCTGCGTGTTATCTCCCTGCACATTCCCAGGGCTATGCTATAAAAGATTGCAAGGTGACAGAATATGTTCATACAGCCTCTAAGTGCTACTTTGCAGGATGCATTGTAGTCTGTTACCCTGAGGCACTAAAGTGTTTAATGATGTTGCTGTATGTCATTAGTTAGTATTCTCTAAGTGGGTCTTATAGGAGAGCGTTCTAAATTATAAATTGGGAAGTTAACTTAATATTAGCGAACAGAAAACATTAAGAGAGAGAGATTGTTTTTGTGGGTGGGCGCAGTTTTAAAATCTTCCAGAACCCCTCGTGCCAGAAATCAAGCCTGTAATGCCTAAAATGATCCAGCCCTGCCCAATCCAAATCAACAAAACTGGGAGCGTACCTTGCTTGCTCGTGTTTGCCTTCTGCTTTTACCTGTACAAGTATTGAAATGGGCAAAAGAAAGCTCAGCTACTTTTTCTTAACTCGTTTTCTTTCCAGGACTTCATATAAATGAGATGTCACGCGTCATAACTATTCGGTTAACCAGCATTTTTATTAAATATCTATTAATTTATATCAATGCCATGTTCTCTAATGATCACAGTAATTTCCTTGCTTCCAGCTATTATTTGTCAGAGACTTCTTTGCATGCACGTGTGTGTGTGTGTGTTAAAGTGAGAGAAGGAGAGATGGGAGAAACAGAGAGGAGGAAGAAGGCTGGAAAGTGGGGGTCACTGAATAAAAGTGGAAATGGAGCTGCAGAATTACAGGCACAGCTCACAGTGACACCTAGAGTCAATCCTAATACTTCCCCATTGTAAATCCTTGCTCTCAGGCTCTCTCTTCCTCCCCATTCTTTAAAAACTTTGTTTATAGTTGCAGCTGATGTTTCCGTGCTCCAGCTCTACCTCTGGCGTAATTAAGAAACAAAAACCAAACACAAAAAACCAAAGACATCCCACTTCAGCAAAAATGTCGCAGCTGTTTTCAATAAAGCTAGAAAAATCTGGAGAGGTTGCCAGCACAAATCACTTTTTTAAAACAAAATGGAACATTTTTAAGATTTGGAGAAAAAACGTGGGAACTCAGCATAGAGATAACCCTGAAGCAGTTGGACATTTGCTAATCTCCTCATTAGAAAATCCTGCTAATTTGGCCATATGTGAAGTTTCTTAGAAGTGCCATGTGCCTGTGGTAAACAGGAGTCCTCGAGAGTCGGGTTGCTGCAGTCTGACGGCCTCCATGTGCTCTGTGTGAGCTGGGACACCCACGGGGCTGAGCTCTGAACAACACACAGAGGGTGCAGTGCCCTCTTCAAGCCCAGAGGATACCCAGGGACCTCAACCCCTGCCCTTCTTACTGCTGGTTCCTACCTGAGATACATAAAATGGGGTCGTGGGGATCACCTTGGTTCTCGCTATTGACCCATCTTTGAAGGTCAGATTGCAAACTAACCATTCCTTAAATGCATTCGTGTGCAGATGGCCATGATGCCAAATTCTTGGATGGCAGCAAGCCTGGAAATACAGCTGTTAGGAACTACAGAATCATAGAATGGTTTGCTTTGGAAGGGACCTTAAAGATCATCCAATTCCAGCTCCCCTGTCCTGGACAGGGACACCTCCCACTAAATCAGGTTGCTCAGAGCCCCATCCAACCCGGCCTTGAACAGGGGTGGGGCATCCACAGCTTCTCTGGGCAACTTCTTAAAGTGCCTCACCACCCTCACAGCAAAGAATTTCTTCCATAGATCTAACCTAAATTTCCCTTTTTTCAGTTTGAACCCATTATTCCTTGTCCTATCATTACAATTCCTGATGAAGGGTATTCTTGATTCTGTCTGATTAAAAAATTGAAACAGTGATTTTCAACTTAAATCAAAAAAAGAATACAACCAAATACAAATATGAATGGCAGCAAGTAATTTGATCAACTCTTCTGACCACTAAGCCATTATTCAGGATTTAGTGACTAAAAAAGGCAGTGTCTTTTGTCCCTTTGACTTTGAATGTCTGATTAAGTGAAAGAAATTCATCTAATTAAGACATCCAGAAGATCATATTCAGCTTTTTGTGATTTATTGCAGAATTTTAAAAGTTAACTTTGTTTTAGTGTGACTTTTATATATTAAAATTCAGGACCATCTGCACAGACTTTATCCATGCATATTTCAAACTCTGGAAGAGCTCAAGTTTGAATTAGTGCTGATGTGTGGACATTGCTCATCATTAACACACTGTACGTGTGCCCAAAAGAAAGGTCAAGGGATCCTGAAATATAAAAAACTCCCAACTGACACCTGCTACAGAATAATGATATTGAGCCACGCCAGGTTTGCAAACCTGTTTGTGCAACGAGCAGCTAGTGGGAAGTGGGGGGTACATGAGAGGACAACTTTGTACAATGTAATTTCCATCTCATACTTGTTCAGGTTTTTGAAATCTATGCCAAATAACACAGTTTTAACTTGAAAATGACCAAATGTGTGGGGTACAAACATGAAACAGAAATAAGTAAAGGAATATCCAGCATCTGTTATTGTGTAACACCTCGGGTTTTGCATGAATAGTCTGAATGAGGAGGAAAGGAGAAGAGACTATAAATCTGAGTAGAAAACTATGATTTTTAAAATTAACGTGTTTTTGCCTCTACATGAGAGATATTTAAAATTTATTTCTGTGGCACATACTCCAAAAAAAGTACATTACTGCTTTTAGCATGAACAATGATTAACAGTATTAAGTATTCTATTTTCTACCATAACACTCATTTTCTGATTATCTAGATGTATCTCCTTTGGTTTCTTTCCAAAAGGAAAGCAAATGGGTCCTATCTAAACACAAGTGCTTTTAAAAGCAAGCATTTACACGTGAACAGTGTCACCAATACCAGCCCAAATCAGTCCCCTGATGAAAACACACAGTTGAAAAGTCCTTGCACCTTACCTTCCCAGTCAAGTCGAAAGGTATTGAACTATCAATCTCTGGTCAGATAAACAGTGACAATGTTCTTATTACTTGCACATGACACTGAGGTCCCCAAACACTGCTATCTGTTGTGACACAGCCACAGATATTGAGTTTGGTTCAAGGAAAGAAAAAAAGAAAAAAGTGAAAATGAATAGAGTTTTTGGGTCCCCATACAAACTTAATCTATATAGCCATTATACACATCTCCAACAGCAATGGGGCATCTCTCTTTCTGTGAGTTGTGCGCGCTGTGTGTTGACACAAATATTGCACGAGCTGAAATGAAGACAGGCCAATACAATCACACGGTACTGCCTCAGTTACGATGTCACCACTGGCAAAAATTCCTGCTGCTTCCCCTCTCAGTTGACAGGATCAGCAAAGGCAGCAGGACAGTGGGGCAGAGCTCACTGTTCCTTCAAACCTCAGCAAGGCTCAATGATTCCCTTCTGCTCACTTTAGACCAGACTGCCCAAGGAAGTAGGAAAGAGAGGAGAGCAAAGAGGAAAGAGTTTGGAGTCCTTGGCCTCAGTTACACTAATTTCATTTCACCCAGGAATCCACAAACTGGATATACCCAAAAGATGCTTCTGTTTAAAAGACGTGACTTAAAGCAAACAAACCTTAATTTTCCATTCAGATTCACACCAATTCTGTCTTTGGTCTTCTTTCAAACACTTTCCAGCTTCTGTCTCTGAGCATTTCCCTCAATAATCTCCACATAAACAAAAAAAATCAGAGGAAGTACCCAGGGACCACTGTCCATGGAACTATGCACATGCATAACAAGGAACATCACCAGTCCTCCTGGACTGGTCATGAAAAAGACAATGTTGAGGGTCATGTAGATCGTGCCACTGGAGTTTGAAATATCTGTATGTTTACCATGCCAAAGTCTTACACACTGAAACCATTCACAGCAGCTGAATGAAGATCCGAGTACTTGGGTCGATATTACAGGCTGTGAAAAGGTACAAACGAGCACATTAATTTCATTTCTTATATTACAGCATCTACTAGGCCCACAAACAGGGCTGTAAAACTCTCTCTCTTCCATATAAACCTCGTGTTTGCAAGCTCCAAACATCTGGGGTTAACATTTCCAGCCTGAGAAGTTCATTGAAACATCTTTCCCATTTTTGTGCAACAGCGAAATGTCAGGAAAGGTGGAGCATCAAACACTGCCCCCAATCTCTGACCCTGTTTGAAGGTCAAGTTCAACTGGACACCCTTTGATTTTTGACCAATTAAATTGTAAACCTGCAGGAATTCAAAATGCGTGCAACTGCCAGACGTGGGATCCAGGGAGAGCATGCTGCTCAGGTGAACACTCTGACCACAGGTTTACTTCTTTCCCTTTGAAGTAGGCTGTCATGCATTTGGATAGAAAATGAAGTGTGAAATATAGAGGCTTTACAACATGTAATGACTGCGACAATTTAGTTAAAACTGGTTTTCAGAAGCCAAGAGCTGGGTTTCAAATTAAATTCCTTATCAGTGGTCACCATGACAGAGTGTACATTTTGGAAATTATTTATTCCAACATAGCATAATTAATAGTAATATTAAATGTTCTTTAAGTTCTGTGTGGCATTATAGGCACTGAACAAATAACAGTTGGACCACAAACCCTATGGAAGTCTATTATTCACATACATTGTTCTGGGTGTTCACTTAGCAGGCTCCCAAAGAGAGAAGACCAAATAGACTTGATAAAAACTTCTGAATTTTCTGAATTTTGGTAAAAAAGAATTTGTTGCTCTTTGACTAGTTTAGGGAACAACAGAATTATCTTTTTTCTAAGTCTATTTCCTCCCAAAATAAAACTATATTATTGCAATGCCTGACCAGTTCTGCTCCTTGGTTGCAATGCATTATATATTTTGGCTTTTTTACATCCTTGCTAAAGCTCTGTGCTCTTGCTAAAGAAACTACGAATTGTGTGCCTGTGTATCTACATAGACACATTAATACTGCCCTCTGCTTCCTGCCCAGAGAGACTGAGAACTTACAAGAATTTACATGAAAAGGAAAACGTCTTTAGCTCCACTTATCGAGTATTGCACCTTTGAAGCTGAAAGGCAGGGCTGGAAAGACCCAATTCTGCGTGAGATAACCAGCAGGTAATTGCTCATGTGACTTTCAAAGAGAAACCAGGATTTCTGTAGCAATTGTGTCATGACTGGTGGCACCAGAACGAGGTGCCCCTGCTCTCCTCTTCAGCACAGCCATGAGAAGCTGAGGAAGGGCTGGAATCCTTCAGCACAAGCACCAGGTCTTGTAGCTTTGTTAGGCTGAATGAAGGCTGACTCACAAATCTGCTGCAGATCAGGATAGGAAGGTAAATGCCAGTTGCATGAGAGTTTCTCCTGCTCAGCTACAGTGTCCATGTTCATCCAAAATTCCAGCTAATCTTGAGAACGATGAGCTATAACCTGAAGCTTTTTGGCCACGAACCCTCAATTTGGGTTGAGGTGGAGAACCCTCTTGCAGCAAGGGGACAGGTTCTGAACAGTGACAGTGTGCCTGTGTACCACGCTGCTTTACATTCCCCAAAGCACCCCACAGGACTTTGCTCCTGGGAGAGAATTGTAAAAAATGTTTCTATTATAGCCAGACGGAAAACTTTTCCTTTCTGATGCAGAGCACTCAATTCAGCTGGAATTGCCGAGTACAAGTCACCCGTGTCAGGATATTACAAGGACACCCAAGCTCAGCGTCTAAAAAGCAGTTATATAAATATAAAAATTCCGCATGGTGGAGAAGCTTCTTTCTCTCTCACCACCCATCTAAAAGATTAATCAGATCAATCATGGCACATTTCTTTACAGAATTCTATGACTTAAGTGCTACAGACATTAGCAACATTTCAATCTCCTGTCTCTGATCCTGAAAACATCATCTGTTAGGTTTTTGGCAACGCTATAGGAAAATTGAGCTGCTTAAAAAAACCAGGGAACATTTCGGGAGATACCAGTGTCAATCTTTCACTTGCTCTCTCTACCTCTCTGCAAAAATTTACATAGAGTGAAAAATATGGAAAACTGGCATGGTTGATGGCACTTTATAAAACCTCATTCAATACTAAAAAGCAAGCAGGGAAAGAAGCTAGTGAGCATGATACTGATAGACTTATCTCCTGCTTTCAGTAAAGATACATGAAGAAGCTACATGTTAAACTGCTACTTCACTACCATGGAATATGCATATGGAAATAAAGGGGAGAAGAAAAGCCAAAATTTTATCAAAACGTGCAAAGACAGTGGCCTCACCCTACTTTGAGCACTAGTGGTTCTGAAAAAAAAGCCTCTTTAAATTCAGATTATTTCTCATTTGCATTCGCCATTACTGGATTTTTCCTATAAGGTCCAATTAAGAAAAATATTTCTTTTCTACAAGGCAAATTTATCAAAAATTCAAATAAACTCTTTGATGCATTTTCTGCATAAACTAATCATGAATAAACATAATTCTCTTGCTCTAAGAACAGATGCCATCCTGTAACTCCCTGCCCCCGACAGCTCTGCTCTCCAATCATAAAGGAGAAGGAAATTGTTTGGCCAAGTTTACAGAATGAACCATAAATCATAAGCATCTTTGCCAAAGCAAACTCATGTTTCTTTTATGAAACAATTTCTCCTAAAAGAATTTATATTCATTTTTATATATGCATTTTTTATAAAATACATAAGGAAAGTAGAACATACTGTTCTGTTTCTCCTTTAGAAATGCTTAGTATTTTTCAGTTCTGGTTGAGAAAGCAAACATTTGCATTTTCACGTGGCTTTCTGAAGCTAGTTGCATGGACCTAGCTGCAGTACTTTGATGGATATAGGGAATATTAAAATTGCTTCGGAATATTTGAGTCACCATTATTCACAGAAGCCCAATTTGTAACTAGAAAACCTTAGGGGACTTTCGTTGAAGTCAGATGCTGGAAACATGAAGGAAAACTTGTGCTTCTTCATAATCAGGGAAAATTTCAAAGCTAGATCCTTTCTCAGGAGTTAAAGAGAAAATAAATCCAAACTCTATGAAGAACACAAAGGGAGCCTAGCCATTCCAGGAACACACATGCAGCAATGCCACTCTGACAGGCTAGGGCATCTCCCTGTCTTCCCAGACAACATCCCAGCTTTCAGAGAAAGCCTGGCCTGAAAGGATTGTCAGGAGCCAGAGCTGCCCACAGAAAGGTGCAGGGAGCATGGCAGAGCCCAGGGAGCTGAGCATGGAGGGGACGCTGCAGCAGGAGGAGGCTCCAGAGCCTGTCTGCACTGCTCCCTCTCATCTCCCACTCACCCAGCAGGGCACACTCAGCTGCTTTGAGCAGCAACTCGAGAAACTCTGCACTGTCCTCAGGCTTTGAGCAGAGGGGAAAGAACGCATATCTGAAGAGGCAGCACATCATCCCAGCTGTATGTGACAGGCAGTCACTTCAGTGCAGCTTTCTAGCCTTCCACACAAGCACAAGTGCTCGTCAGTGCTCTGGCTACATTACTCACATCTAGAACATGCCATTCAGACTGTCTCAGCTTGTAGAAGGCTGAGTGCCTAGTTGTATCCATGGCTCTTGAGTGTGATTATCCCTCGAGGGTCCACTAGAGCACTCTTCTTGGGTATATTGAAAGGTCTGGGCCTGTCACAATGCTTGATTTCCTTTAGGGACGCCTTTGTGACACAACGCCTCTGCTTTTACTCTGAAAGGACTTCTTGTCATTCCTGTCTGATCTGATCTGCGGCTCTGGTTACTGGGATGGATATTGAGATGTAGGAAGTGGGACAAGACCCTGCTCCTTTATGTCTACCACTGTCACGTCAAAAGACAGGGCCTTTCGTAGCAGAATCATAGAATATGCCGAGTTGGAAGGGCCACACAAGGATTGTCAAAATCCAACTCCTGACCCAGCACAGGACACCCCAAGAGTCACACCATGTACCTGAGTGCACCCTCCAAACACACGTGAACTCTGCCAGGCTGGTGCTGTGACTACTGCCCTGGGGAGCTGTTCCAGTGCCCAGCCACCCTCTGGGTGAGGAACCTTCTCCTGATACCCACCTAAACCTCCCCTGACACAGCCTCAGGCCATTCCCTCGGGTCACCAAAGAGAAGAGATCAATGCCTGCCCCTCTGCTTCCCCTCACAAGGAAGCTGTAGATTGCAACGAGATCTCCTCTCCATCTCTCTCTAGCAGAGTGAGAGCTGAATTTAACTTTCCACTCCCCGCTTTCTGTCCCACACAATTTTGAAGATAAAGGCTTTTTCCCAAGCACAAAAAGTTCAAAATTCATCCTCAGATCACCTCTTTTCTGAGACTTGCTTTGTTTCCCTCATCTGCACCTTATCTTTGTTTCCCTCTAATGAGTCCCTTTATTTTTCTACCTCATCACGCTTCTCTTTCTTCCTTTTCTATTTCTTTCATTTTTATGTAACCAACACAGCCCAACCCAAAACAGAGCCCCAGTGCACTGAGTGCTGTGTCAACACTGCAAAAAAGCCACATCTGTTGTGAAGAGTACAATGCTTTTTCCTTGGTTATCCTTACCCTTTATATCCTATGCTGCAACACATCGTTACAGCTGTCTGCCACTTCCCCTTCGCTGGAGTTAATATCTCTACAGCCAGAACACATTTCAGTTTCAGCAGGTATTAAAACCAAGTGCCTTGTCATAGGCTGTGTCCTTTCTGCAAAAAAACCAAAATTCACAACGATGACAGCACAAGACCCTAAAGCCAGAGACCTGAGGTTTCTCTATTTTGCCTTGCCCTTGTTTAGCACACCCCTAATGAAAGTCACTGTTTGTTACACTTTTATGCTTAATTGATGTCTTCTGAGACAAGGACCACTGGAAATTACAGCTTTTGGCTGAAAAAAGTCGTATCATTTTCTGATAACACAGCATACAATGTGTGTCATTCAAAGGATGAACAATTTCTTCAATTCAGAGTTTTCATCTGCTTGCTTGTCGTACAAAGCATATGCATTACCTGATTAAATAACTCATGGCCCCATAAATCGTTAACCATGTGTACAGTACATAATTCAGCGATCTGCAAACTCTGTTACAATACACTATTTCAAAGCTTTTCTCAAGTTTAAAAAAAATAGCAAAACAACAAAACCCAACCAACAAACCAACAAACAAAACCTGCAATGCTTTGTTCACCAAACACTGTGCCGGTGACCTTTCTCTCTAGTTTCCCTTGCATGTTTGCTCAGTTAACTGCTCAAAACATTTGAATGCTACATTCAACCCCTGCAAAGTCAAACCGATGCATGACAATCAATCAAAATCAGCCAGATAACAGAAAGCACATTCCGATTCCAGAATTATTGTTGTCTGATTCTAAATGGCAGGGTATGAAACAAAAAGAGCACAGAGCCTGGTTTTCCACGGCAAAATTAAGCCCAAAGAATGATGAGGAAAAAAATCCTTTAGATGGGATCCTACAGAAATGATATGAAATTGAAGAGGATGGAAATGCATGCAACAAGACAATTGTATTGTCACACATACAAACTTCGATCTAATAAAGAGGTTGCTAAATCTGTGTATAACTGAAGACTCACTAAAACAGAAATTTTGAAACTATTTTCTGACAATTAAAGCAAGGATGTGTTTATGCCATTAGGTCTAGATGTAAACTCTTTTCCCAGGGTTCATCTCAAATTTAAGGATTAAATATGTAGTGATGAAATGTTTCAATTATCTTAATTCAAAGCACTTATTAGTAATTAAAATATATAACTCAGAAGAAACAAAAATCACATTGCAAGACAGTTTGCTTTATGCAAAAAGCTTTGTTACCATTCTTAGCCAGCAAAGGAATTAGTAAAAGAAGCAAACTAAAACAGGTGCTGGCGAATTAAAAAGAAACCCCCCCCAAGTTCTTTGAAATTAGTGAAATGGAAGTATTGCCATGTAGGAATATCTCTGTCAGTGCATTTTGCTAACTCAGGTAGGTGCACACAATGACAACACACCCATGTCTCTCTTTATCTTCCTTCCCCCAACAAGGAGCAGATTGGCACTTTGCTGAGCCATCCTGTGGAGGGGACAGTGCCAGTCCAGCCAAGTGTTCTGCAGTTCTCACCAGGCCCTCCTGAAGCTTTTGCCTCCTAGAGTCACAAGGCTCCCAACCTGATTCCTGTCTCCTTGGGAGAGTGCAGCATGAAAGATCCCACTCACTCACACAGGAAAACACGTTCCCAAAGCAGCCAACACGTGTCAACGGAAAGGTTTAAAAGCCTTGGCAGAGAGTTTGAACCATATTCTTCTGTCTTTAACAAGGCATGAGTCAGTGGTGAGTAATGCAGAAAGAAATGTCCCAGCTGCTGATTGTTAAACACCTGGGATCCTTTAAATAAATCCCCTATCCTGGGCATGAGACTTTCTTCCTCAGAAAAATCCAGGATAGCACAGCCTGGGGGCAAATGTGACCAAGAATTTAACTCAGCAGGACTGGGCATAATATCTTTGACAAGTGCAGAGTAAAAGAAGTAGTTTGTCACACTGCGATCCTTGGAGTACCTCGACTCAGTAGGGATGGGATCAACCTCAAGAAGGGATATTTTTGGGGAGTCAGGCAAAGCAATTCTCTTGTGATGCAAGGACAAGGTAAAATTCACCAAAAAAAAATGTTGAAAAAGTAGTAGGACATGGGAGAAAACGTTCTTTAAGAAAAGAAGCAAGCATGGTGAGAAAATATGATTTCAGCAGTTGTGTCTTTATGGGTGAATGTTTCAAGATTAAAGACATTGAAAGATACTTGATTTAGAACAATTTGGCCACAATCCTCATGAGGACTTGACACATATGCAAACGTTCTACAGTTTAAGTTATGTTTGAAATAGTACAATACAAGGACCTTTTCTCTGATTTCTTTTATGATTTAAGTTGGAAAAGGAGTTGCAGGAGATGCACTATTTTCCAAACAATTTCCTGTAGCTCTAGAAAAATAATTGATTCCATCCAACCTCAGTGATCAAAACACTAACTTAGCTGCTCGCTTGTCACTTCAGACATGTCAACTCCCTGCCACCCAGACACATTCCTTCCTGCACGGCTTTTCCATTACCCCTACGACAAAGTTCAAGCAGCCTCTCTTCAGCATCATGGAAATTTTACACACTTCTCCTGTTTGTCTTATAGCACTACCTGTGGCATTTTTCTCTCTGCCAACACAAGCAATATTGAAGTCCCTCTATTTTGTCTCATCTTCTCCCTCTCCTTCTCCACACTCTCTTCAGGACCTTGTCCTGCCACAAGAGCTGTAAGGAATTATCCATTTACCACTGGAGAGACACGCTGGGGGATGTGGAATGGTAAGACTCCTATCTAGCCAGAGATAGGAACGAAGGTGTTACCCTCAGTGCTCATGGTGTTAGGTCAGAGGACCTTAGGCTGGCAAACACACGTGCAGGGCAGTAAAACAAGTGCTGCTCATGCATGAACACCTTTTAATGCACCAAAGTGACAGCAGAGTAAGCAAGCAACCACAATATGCAAAAGGAACTCGCACTGGCTTCAGCAGCAGCAGCAGATTTTGAGATGATAGCATTAAGTGCACCTGTAACAGAACCCAGCAGTTGTGAAATACAAGCAAATAATAACATAATTGACAAAATCACTCAGAATTTGGAAGTGCTACTCCATGAGGGCCTAGACCCCAAGGTAGTCTGCATTCTAGCAAATTTCCTGCAGGCAGTGCTCTCTTGCCTGCTGAGCTAGACATCATCTCCCTGCTGAAAAGGGCTAAAGCAGCACTCCTCCTGGCAGTGGAATTAGCTAATGCCCAAGGCAGGCCTGGCACCTTCAGAGCTTTTGTCCAGTATTGAAATGCTACTGTGTTTCTACCCACAGGAAAATCTGTCCTGTGCAGGAACTTTAACACATTTTGACTACAGAAGTCAGCATCTAAACCCAGAGCATATTCTATAAAGGGAAATAAAGGGGAATTGACGTGAAATGCCCAATTCTCACATTTGCTCCTGAGGCTAAACAATAAATTTTGTTTTCAAAAAATATCTACTCTCTCCTTACTTCAGAGTTATAACACTTATCCAAAGTAATAAAGGAAAACACACCGTGATAAAAAGTCTGCAAACTGCTCCTACACACAGATATTATTCCACTGCCTAGTTTCCAGGCTTTATACTTTTCTAAAATTATATAAACTAAATGCTCTATTTTTAAACTAAATTATCAACCACTCAAGCAGTATTATATATATACACACAGAGATTTAAATCGTTGAGGGAAATTATCGCAGTACCTGGGCACGTTGTACATAATGCACCTCTGATCAAAATCACCCCAGAAACTGCTCCCTGCCCCTCCCTGCTATTGAAACAGCTACAGAAGGACCCTGAAAAGGGTAGCCAGGATACCGGCTGCCGAGTGAAATTCCTGTGCCTGCCGTTAGTGGAAGCCTGGAACAAAGAGGTGCATTTAACGCTGCCTCCTAAACTTTGCCAGATTCAGGCTCAGACAGATTTCTGGCAGGAGCGGGGTGCCGAGCCAGGAGCCTGTCGCTGAGAATGACCTGCCCCCTGGTTCCCACGAGCTCCTCCCTTGGGACAGATGCAAGGGATGTGGAAACCCAGTCATTAATGGGGAAACAGAGCGTGGGGCGAGGGCAACCCTCGCACTCGGGGCGATCAACAACCGGGCTCTTTGCACCGAACAACAAACTGCATGGAAAATCCTACAGGATTTAAAGAGCGACCCCACAAACTGGGTTCCACACAGCGCAGTCAGCTTCTTCAAAATGACTTCCAAGATCTGTGCAATTTAGTAAAGAAGGATGACCTTTCTCTAGGAATTTTTTACCCTGTCCTGTGGAGCTCTAACAGACATGCAGCACTGGTTTACATTTTCAGGAAGATTTTGAAACAAAAGCTATCACTGTTTTTCACAACTGTCTGTGACATTGCCAGGGAA
This sequence comes from Melanocharis versteri, assembly GCA_013397845.1. NCBI lineage: Eukaryota > Metazoa > Chordata > Aves > Passeriformes > Melanocharitidae > Melanocharis > Melanocharis versteri. Next base: position 1,336,672 of record VZTG01003985.1, read on the forward strand.
ATTGTGTTTCATTTTATGCAGTCAATACAAAAAAAGAAAATGCTATTAGAAAACAAGTGTTGCCTGTTCTCAGGGTAAGGTAGAGCTGACCCTTAAAGCAGGTGGTGCACAGGTTTGGTGAGGTACCTGCTGGAACTCGGGTAGGTCAAACATGATATTTTGTATTTGCAGCTTCAGCTTACGAGTGTCAAACTTTCAACACGAATTAAAAACCAGAAAACACATGCTCTCCATCTCTTCTTATCAACTCGGTACCCTGTTTCAATGCACCTCCAGCTCTGAATCTGCACATCCTGCTCCCCTTGCATAATTTTCCGTGCCCTAGTTACATTGAAAAACAGGAAAATCCAGTTTTATTCTGATTTCTCAGCAATATTTGAGTTCCTGAATTTTCGGCCACAGATTGATATAAAATCTTTGCGAGGCAAAAAGAAAACCCCAGACTGAAAAAAACAATGGTTGATCCATAGATGTTACATATCCTGTAGCAGATGGACACTGTGAGGCAGATTACATTGCGTGGAGCTATTTCACCTTTGCATGCACTTAAAATAAAAGGATGACGCAATCCTAAATTACACTGATTGTGTGTGGTTCAAATATTAGTCATACTGATATTCCAGAACTTGTAGTCAATACAAGCTCCACTGCCATTAAAACACCAAGCATTCTGATGGGCACTGGACAGCGATAAATGTTTTAAAAGATCTCTAAGGAAAAAATGATGGTATGTTTTAATTTTTAATAAACATGCAAAATGTTTAGATATAGCACTGTTAGCTTTAATTTCTGAATAAAATTGCAAAATGTCAACGTTATACCTCGGGACTTCAATACCAATGATTATAATGTGTGCAATTTCTAATAACATATTTTGAAGGGAGCTTTTTTTTCCTTTTAATCGAAAAAAACATCTGAATGGAGACACACAAAAAACCAACAACAACAAAACAAACAACAACAACAACAACAACAAAACCCCCACTATGGTATTCTGTAAACTTCTTGAAATAGAAATGTCTCTTCTGTAACCAGAACTGACATGTAATCCAACAGATTTATACAGGAGGATATTCCTACCTGGCACTTTGACTCTATTTACAGAGGAACAAAAATTAGTGTAAAATTTCCTAATCCATAGGATGACACGAGTACTCTGTGATGCAACTAAAGTTTTTCTAGAGGGTAAGTAATGATGCTGTGGCTCGTCTGTGATCATCCTGAGAGGTGAGGGTGCCACACCCTGAGCGTGAAGTGTCTGTGGTGTGCTGTGACTGCAGGTGGGCCATTTTCTCTCATGGTCCTGATGTGGTGCAGCGGCACCACCAAGCCCCCGGTCTCTGATGTGACTTTATTGTCGTAGCTGTGGCACTGCCACGATGTCACACGCAGTCTCCTGCGTTGTTTTGACATTTATAGATACATGCACAGTGTGAGGGCAGAGTTCCAGAGTTTAAGCAGTCCTGGTGAATTCTAGAGGCTTGGTAACCCTGTAAAAATATTACATCCCTTTCACTCTGCTAATATTCTACAAAGCACTTTCAAGGACAGTGTGAGAAATGAATACGGCTAAAACGCCTGGGTTTTGTCACCCAGACTTTTGCAGGTATTTAAATGTGCAAAAATGCTAACAAATGGGGGTTATCTTTTAAAATACAAAAAAATAAAGTCCTGCAAACAGTGGATAGTAAAACACATTTACCCTCCAGTTTAGGGTGTTTTCTCTTAGAATGCGGGTTATCACAGTCACAGTTTAGGGGACTAGTATTTCAAAAGGAAGTTAGATCACCTAAAAATTATGATGTATTTTAAAACACAGTATTTTTAAAAATATGATAACATTTAATTTAGCTCAGTTCTAGCATTTGGAGGGGAGGGATGAAGCTGAACAAGATTTTAAGCATTTAATAATATCAATAAAAGAAACCAGTCTCCACACTTCTGCATAACTATGTCATCTCTAGATGTTAAAATTTATTCTTGTGGTTTCTTCTGCAGGATTTTCAAGTTCTGTAAGGTTTTCCAGTTTTTACTGGCAAAATCCCATGAAACTAGAGGTCAGAAGTAACTTTACTGAATATAAACATTTGTGGGATTAACCTTCAGGAAGCAATTATTCACTTTCACAAAAATGGAAGACAGGCTTCTTAGAAAAGACACAAGTTTTGCCAATGAAAAGTTTTCGACCGGCATAGCAGAAAACATGACAAGAGATAAGCAAACTAGCTGGTTTGTAAATCTAGATAAACAAAATTTACACAAATTTATCTTGAAGGAATTGTGATTCTCAGTTGTGGTGTAGCACAAGAAACATCCTGGTAATTGTCAACTTGAGAAGCTTCAGTACATCACATATAAACACTCTGAGATCACATTTATAGTTAACATAAACTTGCACACATGTAACACCACAATACACCAAATTCTATGCATACATAAAACATGAAATAAAATAAATCCTGCCAATGCACAAAGCCTGAAATCTGTTCCTTGAACTTCATGCTTATTCCATAAAATACAGATTACATCCAATTAAAAAAAAAATATTGTACTTTAGACCTTAACAAGCAATGCAGAGAAAGCATTGGCAGGCTTAGATCTCCTACAGCCTGCTGGACTCCTCCCAAAGCAGGTCTGAAGGACACCCTGGTCATGAAATGCCAAACCTGAGCTGACTGCCATCAGCCCAGCTCTCAGCCCTTTGCATGTGCTTCGTCCCAGACAGCCCCTAACCAAACCCTCTCATGGTCTCTTTCAATACTTAACTAATATGCTATTTTTAAAAAATTCCTCCATGCCTGCTATAAATGCAATTCTACAAAATACCTCAAACAAATAAACAAAAAACCCCACCAGAAAATATCTCATTTCACAAGAATTAATTGTGAAAGCTATTCTGACATAGTTTTGTGGTGAAATCCCAGTCCAAACCACATTAAACCCCTCCATTCAGAAGTAGGGAGCCATGAAAACACTGCCTCACTACACACAAAACCTCTGCTTACAGCTGTATATTACAATCAGGTGTTTGGAAAGCAGTGTCCTGGAAAGCAGCAGGAGTCAGTCTGCTAGCAGAATCGGGAAATTAAGGAATATGCAGAACTTGTCAAACATAGCACAAGCACACCTAGAAGCACAGAAAAAATTTCTTATTTACTGCAAAGAGGGACAATATTTCTGGGGTGTTAGAGAGCTGTCTCCATGGAGAGCCACTGCCAATTCTTCACTGCCTTTTTCTGAAAATGTCTGCTTGTTAAAAGCCAAGATGAAATGTCCAGCAGCACCAGCACAGCAGGCTGGTGATGAGAGCATTCCCTTGCAGGTGTGTATCCCGAAAGTGAGGATTCTGCTCCAAGCCCCCTAGAGGGAGCAGTTTGGGAAACCTCCTCTAGAGGAAAGGCTTCCTCCTCCAAGGTAAACTCCCAAGCTGGCTCCCGTTTTTGGCTGTACAAGCACAGGTATCTTTGCTGTCCAGACAGGAAGCAAATGTTGAGAGAGTCTGGTTTTGCCACAACACAGAAAGGGAAAAGAGCTCAGTCCCTGAAAACAGCAGGCTTGGTAAAGGTTTCCCCCAGAAGCCATACAACTAAATGAAAAACTGCAGCTTGCTACACAGAAGGGAAAGGCAAGCTTGCCTCGCCCTTCCTTTTGATATTATTATCCCACATCAAAGAAAATATTTTGGCATAACCATTTTACATATTTACATTTCTGAAATAAAACATCTGCTCTGCACACTATTCAAACTCTATTGGGGACAAAGTCTACTTTCACGGATACCCACACAACTGTGGAGAACTTAGTGATTAGAAATGTTAGAAAAATTGGACACACTTCCCAGGATTATTTTTCTGAGCTGGCTCTCTTCCGTTTTCTCACTCCCTCAGATGCTTTCTTCTCTACCCCTCCCCTCATATATAACTGTGTCCCAATTTAAAAAGCCATTTGCTGCATTTATCAAGACAATTTTTCCCTTTAATAAAAGGTATCACCTGGTTTTGCTGAGAGATTTATTGGTCTGTATGAAAGCCTGGTCACTCGCCTTTCTTTCCAGCCTTGTCTGGATTTCGGGTGCAGTATGCAGAAGTTTGTTGGATTCACAGTAAGTGAATCTGCTGCACTCACAGTTCTGTGCCTGTGACTGTATAATGGTACTTTTCCTTACCTGGGATAACAACTCTACTAAATGTGTTTCATTTTTTTATCAAACTTGGGCTTTTTTAATAAGAGGTATAAAACATTGATATTCCTATTACATCCCACGAGGGAAAAGAAACACCATTTGCTATAATCAGGGGAAATGTTTTATTGCCTAAGACATGCATTTATCTCCCTCACAAACAGAAGTCATAAAAAGAACATACAACTGGTTAAATGTTACTTGATGTACCTTAGGTCTCAACTGGTTTGCTTTAGGTCCTGCAGTGTCTTGTGGAATTAAATCCAGGCATGAACACAGGTTAATGCTTTTTCTTTCCTTTTAGCAGAACTCTGCCAGTCTGGCCCACACCCCAAGAGCTTTCACTTCAGACTAACCTGCAAGCAGCACTGTGGGTCTCTCCTTTACTTCTCCTTCCCAGTGCTCCACCGATTCACCGCTGACTAATTAATTATAAACCTCTGTTCTTAAAGCTCTTATATAAATCTCTGTCCTTGTTGCCATCCTGCAGATCTATTCAGTGATCACACTCTTACTTAAATCATGTAAGAAAGACTGGTCTGTCCCTTTTATCTGAAAGGCTGTTAAGGAGGCCCAAATTCTAAAGCTTTTTGTAATGAACTGCTCTTTCTTGAAGACAGTTTACCATCGAGCATCCTTCCAGGTCTCATGAAGGGCTTCACTGCACAAACTGAGATGACAGTTGTCAGAAGGGAAAGCCAGTCCTTTCCTGAATAGAAAGAAGAATAGTTGTCTTTTCGCTTCTGTCCTTTCTCCATTGTACTTTCAAGGCACAACTGGAGCTCCTACAGCAACAGGTATTTTTCTTTGCTAAGATTCATTGTTGGACGCTCACTGGTATTCTGAGTTCCTAATTCTAAACCCACTTCTCTTTTATAAACCTGCACGTTATTTGTATCTAAAGGACATTCTTTGTAAAGGCTGCAGTTTTCAGAAACTTGATTCCACTTTCTTCCAGGGCCTTCTATCTTCCTCTCCTCCTCCTCTCTGCCACAATGGTCTCTTAAATAAATCTCTTATGTGTGCTGCTATTCAAAAATAAAATCAGACATTTGATCTTTTCTGTCCAGACTTCCTTCTCATTCTCCATTTTCCTGGATTCTCTCACATGTGGCACTGTTAGCTTAACAGCCACTGTTTAACAGCAGATATTGAAAATACCAGAACAAATAAACGCATCCAACACTGTTTCATTTTTATATTTGACATAGACTCATAAGCAATTGGGGAAAGAGAATAATCTCAAGTTTTAAAAGTCTAACTTTCTTGGAATTCCATACTGAAAAATATGGACTGCAATCTGTATGACAAAATTTTGCTAAAAACTCTGAATCTAAAATACATTAAAGGCTCTTCTACAGCAGCCATTTTGTATCAGTCAGAAATTGTAGGGTTCCCAGTCTCAGATTTTAATTTTGTCCCCTGTGCCACAGACTGCTTTTTAGAGATTTAATCTTAGGTATTGATGCTTGTCCCTTTAAAGCTAAGGGTTCATGTCCTCCTGAGGTAAAATCACACTGTCCAGAGATTTTCATGCTCAGATCTATGACTCAAACTTTACTACAGCTCACCTAATATCCAGGCTTGAACAACATAAGCCCTAGCTTATCAAAGGTTGTTCCAGTCAGTGTGATAGATGGAAACACAAGAGAATTTTCATCTTGGTCAAAAATTCAAGGAAGCAAGTTTGCATGAAAATATTGTTTGGAATATATGGTGTAATAAATCAATTTTTTCTTGGCTGACCAAAAAAAAAGATATGTATAGCATTATTTTTAAAAAGATTTCCCAAAGATAGGGTGCTTTCATTTTTTTGGGTTGGGAGAATTTTTTTAAAGGAGAATTTTACTGAAATTTTGGGGTGTACCAGCTTCTGCTAAGTGTTCTGGATTTCCAATTGCAAATCTGTTCCATAGATTTATGAGTTCTCTAATGCACTTTCATCATTACTGTATGCTAAGGCCTGTGACATTTTGGATGAGTGGGAATGCCAATTCCACAAAAATTCATACAAAAAATAACAGTTGACATTTTCAGTCTTATGTGATCAGGTTTAACTATGACTTAAGGTTGAAATTCAGCAAATCATCACACTTCATTACTTTCTCCATTTTTTGATGTGAGGCTATTTATGGTGGGATGGTATTAGTTTTTTGGGTATTTTTTTAAATTCTAGATCTGCATTTAAAATTTAACTGAAGAATATCAGGATGTGTCTTTGGATAGCTGGACCTAAGGGTATGCAACATTAGCTCCATCATAGCTACAAAAAGCTTGCGCACAGTTTTTGGATCACATTTCTGTTTCTGCAGTTCCAGAGAGAAATCATGACGGAGACCATAATGTGGGAAAGAGACAGGTTAGCCAGTATAAAGAGTTTGGAAAAAGAAATAATTTTTTTTCTTTTCATTTTTGAGTATTATTCATTTCTCTCTGACCGCATAAGACATTGGCCTTCAGAGAGTTGCTGAGCAATGTACTCTACAAAGCACTCGTTGCCAGCCACCCTCTTAGGACTTTGTAAAATCTATTCTCGATTCTCTAAACTCTATTCATCTGTTACCATTTCACCGAGGTTTCTGTTATGGGGCAGTACTGACAACATTTAAGTCACCTGCTAGGGTTCTGACACTTCATCAGCATTTAACATGTCATTTGAACAACACTAAAATGCATTTGCACAAGCATACCAAGAGTTTAAGGCAAGTGGAAAAGTTACCGAGTTATTTCCTACCTCTGCATTTGAAAATTTTTGTTTCTGGGAAGGACATTTAGGAAAATATAGCTACAGCTTCTATCCCCTGCCCTCCCAATTAGGAGTATGAGCAAGATTCCACGGCTCTATAGCATGCTGTCTGCACTTCCTGTGCACTAGATCCATTAGTTGTTTGCTGGGGGAAGTGAAATTAGAAATGTTTTATGATGGTTTCCAAATTACTGTGTAACAAATGCTCCAATAATCCTTACGGCGCAAAAAAAAAAAGTCTGTTTTGCCCAACAAGCAACTGACAGCTTTCTAATGCAGCTCCATTAAAGCTCTTTCCTGAGTGTGAGAGTCACTTTTTAACTAGCTCCTCGGGGCATTGTTAGGTATCATTGCTTACAGCCACTGCGAGCCACTGTGCCATAGCAGTGCTTCCCACTTCCTTCTGATCACTCAAACACGAGAGGCGACTTTAAGCACGAGAAAAAGTCTCAACCAGCCAAGATAGCAGCTGTAAGAATGTCTCTTTATGTACAACAGGAGCCCAGAATGAAAGCACAGCCTTCTGGAGAAAGACGGCACTCAGGGTGTTGGATAGAAACAAAGAACAACTTCCGTGAGTGTCTTTTCTTAGGTTAGCAAATTGCAGGTGCTTGGAGTCATGTTAAAGTGGGAAAATAATAATTTCTTATTTTATGCTTTAAGCATACAGTATTTATTCTCTGTAGGAGTTGATCCATCTAATCTAAGCATGGAAAATTAGGAATTAGGCAACAGAATGCATATTTTTGAAGCAGAGATTACTAAAAATACTTGATTATGTATTTATTTAAGAAGATAACTGTCCTGAATTTTACAGCTCTTACAAGTCAGAATTTTCAGAGATCAGATTCAGAAGGTATTAATTTACCTTCTACAGTCAAAGGCACACAAACAGTTCTTGTTGAATAAATCCTCGACAGCTATCAAAAACTGCATCCAAAGTTCAGATGCTTATTTGCAACCAATCATCTCAACACTGTCAGATCTTATTGCCCAGCTGTACTGGGAGACTGTTAATAAAGCAAACATGAAATCTCAGACAGTGTCAAACTCTCTTCAGGACAGATGGGACACATACAGCTTTCCAGACCCAGGTAAAACATGGAATGAATTAACCAAAACCATTCCAAAGCCACGTGAGTACCAGTGCATCATTTCAGAAACGGAGTGAGGGGGTAAGTCACCCTATTCCTCTTGAACAGCACCTGGAGTTTCCCATCCCGTGTGTTCCCACCTGCTGGGGAGGGGACCAGCCGAGAAACTCTGGGCAGCCTCTCAGCAAGTGCCATTTGATTCCTAAGTCTGAAGGCCACTTTCTACCACAGTGACACGAGGGGTTAATGCTGTCGATCCTGGTTCTGTGTACTGCATTTTGGTTTTTTGAGTTTGTTGCTTTCATTCCTCAAAGTCACCAGAAGTGATCTAAGGCAAAAGTACAAAGATGAATATGAACTCTTCCCCAACACTCAATGCTTGTAAGAATACAGGACAAGAGAAGATATTATAGATATCAACCAGAGCTAGAGGAGCATGTGGTAGCAGAAAAGTAAAATATCAGGCACTTTTGGAGAATAAGACTGATACGGTTACAATGTGATTGAGCTCTCCACAATGGAGATAGATGACCATTTACTTTCTTCATTTATCTGCTCACATCTGCACTTTACATTTCAAGAAGCTGAAACTCTTGCATCATTCCATTTATCTAAGTGACTAAAGGCAGCACACAGTCCACATGGAAAAAAACTCCATGGCCCTGGGATATATGTTGAGCAATTTTTCAGTAAATCTTATTTATTTCCTCCAAGCCCTCAATATCTAAAGCTTTTATGTATTCATTATCAGCAACATGTCAAGTAATGTGATAACTTGACAAGGTTCTATTGAAGCAGCTTAGTGGGACATACAGTACTTATGCTGCCTGATAAGAAAACATTCAGAAAGGTCATATCCTCTGTTGTATTCCCTATCTCTCTGGGCAGCAGCAGTTTGGGTTTTTCTGAAAACTAAAGTTTGAAAATATTCCTGCTAAAAGCGAGTGAAAAGAAGTCTGGCTGCACAAGCACAGTGATGATCAGCTGCTATTAATATTCATGTTACTTTTCAAAACAGAATATTCAAATAAAAACCCTCGCCAAAAAGTTAACCATGTTGCCTGGGCGTGATTACGACATGGGTACGTGGTCGGCTCAGCATAGCTGTTAGACCTGGGCTGTCATGGCAATATCCCACTGACTGGCTCCTGGAACAGCAGCACAGATCATACCCTGCCTGCCCACCTTGCTCCCCCGCACCCACTGCTAAGCGGCGCAGAAAACCAAATGACATTTAGAGCACGGCAGAGCAGAACATGCACCATGGCTGTGCCTGACTTGCGCTTGTGCAAGAAGCAAGGAGTACCTCCATTTGGAAGCCTTGAGATGTTGGAGACCTGCAGGTCTTGTTCTGTGCTGCTGATGGGCAGAACAAGGACAGGATTGAGGTAAAGGGTGTGGTCAGGTTTCCCCCAGACCCAGAACACATCCACTGCCTGAACAGATAGTGCCTGGGGCCACCTCAGGACACAAAAGATGAGCAGCAAAGCTCAAGTCCCTGATATGCCTCTCAACTGGAGGTTCACAAAAAGATATTGAGGAGCTGTATTTGCCAGACGTTCTCCTGGGCTGCAGTTTCTGTGACTCCAAGGCAAGCTTGGCCAAACACTGAAATTTCTGCTATTCAGGTAAAAGAACACAAAATGACAGCCCAGCAACCTCTGTTACAACAACATCACCAGTTATAAATAAGCTATTTCAGAGCTATTACTCTATTTTGGGCACACACTGTCTCTATGATATACTGCCTGATATTTTTTGGGATATGGGGACACATTCAGTTCAATGTGTAGCAACACATATGTGCTTTGTCACAAAATCTTTATATATAGGCCCACTACAAATATTAAAAGTAACTTCAAAAGGCATTTTCTCTAAGCAGTAATTTACTGTAGTTAAAAATCTGTATTTTCCAGCTTGACTTACCACTTATTTCACCAAACATATTCAGGTCTTTTTTGTCATTACTTTCCTCTGTCACTTATTTCACCTTGTGCATGCAGCCCAATTTCAAGCAAGCTTTACATACAGAAAAATACAAACATCATTATTGGGCTTTATTAGATACAATGTTGCCGAATTTTAGTAAAAACATTGTCTGGTTGTAAACCTGGATCACAGATGGATGTCACAAGCAAAATACTGAGATGAGTAATGAGGTGGAAGGGAAAAAACCCAACACTATTAGACGAATTAAAGAATCATCATTTACATAAATACCTTCTCACACTTAAATCCTTCAAACTATAATAATTTTAAATCCTGGTAAATACTGCAGCTCAGTTTGTCGAGGGTCAAACACACTAGTTTTTTTCCCTTCACTCAGAATGCTGTTGGGATCAGAATCAGCAGATTAAAAGGCTGCTGTCAGCTGTTCGGCCTGAGGGAGGGTTTTCCTTGTGATGAGATGAGGGTCTGCACTTGAAAACATGAGGCAAGTGGAGAGATGAACACCTGTAACAGTCATTTCCCTAATTCTGACTGAAAATCAGCCCGAACATCAGTTCTTGGTGCACTTTTTTTAAGTCTCACTTGATGACAGGAGCCTAATTATTCTTCCTATTGACAACTCCTGTAAGTAAAACTAAAGTTTAATTCTGGGATGCAATCAGCAAATGGCAGCAGATCCAAGATGGAGAGGGAAACACTGCCCTTAATTTGTGATGTCAAGCCCTTTATGGCCACAACTCCGAGCCAGTTAATCAGAGGTATCATCTCAGGTAACACAGCAGCTTCTGCTTGCAATCAAAGCTGCTCTCACACCAAGGTACAGCTCCACATGAGCTGTAGCTGAAGACAGAGTGCCTCCATGCACAGCAGGGGTGGGGGAGCAGGTAGCAGAATTGTCCCATATTTTATTGGCAAATAATGATTTTATCAGATCAGAGGACAAATTTTAGCTCAAGGTGAAGTTGACATCATGCTACTTTTGAAGATGAAAGGAAATTAATCTGATTTTGACTTTGTGCCTGGCCCTCTTTACAGCATCTCACCGGGATGCCTGGGACTACAAGAATATGTAGATTCTCACTGGGCATAAATGTTGTGCTAGGGCTCACCATTGATCTTCAGACTTAAACTCTCTGGCTTTTCAATAACTTCATCTGTGGTCCTGTTGTGATAGTTATCTATTGCTTTTTCTTTTTTTTTTTTTTAGAGATTAGTAACAATTAAAATCTCTATAACAAGGGTCTTGCAAGCAGAGACACAGTTCTTATTCAATAATAATCTCTGTATATTGCAATGTCCACACTGGGGGAAAGGGGGGAAAAAAAGGCAAAATTTTCCATTGATAACATAATTTTATCATTTGCTGAATCTTTACATGTAATACAAGAGAGATCTTTTTCCTAACAAAAAAAAAAAAAAAAAGAAGGGGTCAGAGACCAATGTTCAAATTTATAATGGCAAAATGTTAATCTAGGATCAAAACTGTTAATAAAGCATATCAAAGACAGTTTTAATCACATGAGGACGTCTCATTAAATTAAGTTTTCACAGGGAGTGTCATTGACCTGTTTGTTCAAATTTAAGACCAGTGACTGAAGTCTCACTGTTGAGATTCCAGGATTTGAAAGCTTTGGGGTTCCTCTCTGGCCACCTCAGATCCTTATTGGATTCCCTACCTCATGCAAAAACATCAGAGGGAGATCTCCAGGTATTTGTCCTGAGCGCTGCTCAGTTTGGATACGCTTTTGAGATGCAACAGTAGGGCACTGAAAGCCAGACTGGAAAGGAGATTCTGTGAAGGTAAATGACTGTAACATTAAGTCTGCTGCACATAGTAATTTCTTGAAGCAGAAATATGTACTTGGATCCATTTCCCAAAAGATTGTCAGAAAAGCCAGTATTTGCTTATCCCATAAGTTTGCCCTCACCCTATGCCTCATAATGTTTTAAACATGCAGCAGACTTCAGCTATGTAGAAGGATCTTTTTGAATTCATACAGCTTGGGAAAAAAGATACATTCACGGAAATAGATTCAATTTCACTTCAAGAAATTTACCGTGTAAATACCCGCAAGATCCTCAAGATTTTTATTGTTTTAAACAACTAAATCTAAATTTGAAAGCCTCAAATTTAACAGAGTTCTTAAGCAGAGTCCTCAGCAGGTGTAAACCAGCCTTGCTTCACCAATCTCAGCCGACGCACTGTAACTTGACTTTTGGGACAGAAACCCTAAAGCACAGCGAGCCATCTTCTTAGGAGTTACAACTCCTTCTCTGGAGAGTGGCTGTCATAATATGTTTGTACAGCAGCCAGCATGCCCAGGCTGTGACCTTGGCTAGGATCCCTACCCCAGTAGAAATAAAAATTATCTTAGGAGACGCTGGAAATAACATTATTCTGCTTCAGGCTAGGCATAATTTAACCTCCTAGAAATGAGTTCAGCTATGCAATTCTTGAATAGAGGAGGAGGGAGAAGGCAGGCATGACAGTCAGGCGTGCAGTGAAAAACCTGCTGTAGGTAAAACCTGTGTCCCTGAGTTCCAGCAGGAGAATCAAAAGAGAGAGGGGAGTGCCTACACACAAAAGTTCGAGTCGTAAAGCAAACCTCACTCAGTCATTCTCGGTGATAAGCTCAGACAGATGGGGTGCAAGCAGGGGGCCTCTAATGTGCATTCCTGTGTGTATCTGAGGTTTTGTAGGATGTACCTCGAGGAATACAAAACATGGAGTTTTCTGAGCACGTGAATTAAGAACCTCAGGCAGCAGAAGAAATATTGATTAGACACAGTATGCTGCTCAGTACAGAGAGGTACAGGAGATAATCATCAAGGGTGATTTCAAACCTTTCAAACCTGAAACGCCAGGGTAGGACTTTCAGCACCTATTGGCAAAGCTTGCCAGGCTCAGACAATTGCCTCATTCATTTCAAAATAGCTTTACAATATTTGTGACAAGAGTAGAAGGGGTCAAGCACCTTCATCCTGACCAAGTGCAAGATGGGTCCTGCAAGATACTTTTTGATAGAATCAGGTTGATCCTCAGGTTATAAAAACAGTAGAAGACCTACAAGATTTTTTGTTTGTTTTGAAATGAGCAAGGGATGTCTGGCTTCTAGTCAGGAGGAAAGCTTTCCTTTATTATTTGTTTCTAAAGCAGGAACTAAATTATGAACAAAAATCTTAACCAGAATTTTAAAGAAATAGTCCAGCTCAACCTTATCTATTATTATTAATCAATTTGTTCTTTCTCTCCAGAAACTCTGATGAGAAGATTTCTGATGACTAACTTCAAGTTTGACAGATTTTTAATAGCATGTGACTGTCAGGCCATTTCACATTTTGGTATTCAGATGTAGGTTTCTTGGAGAGGAAAAGAGGAACAAGAGTGTGATAGAAACTGGAAGAAAGAGAGTAGAGGTTGATGACAAGCTGAAGAGAGGAAATAAGGCAAATACTCAGTTTTTATCTCTAAACTATTTTTTCAACAGTATGAAGCCAATATTTTTTAGTTTTTTAATTTTTGCATTATTCATAAATAAGTGGATGTGAAAAGTGGTTGGGAATCATGTATATAGAAAACTTCATTTTAAAATTGTTCATAAGCAGTCATGTGAAAACAGAAGCTTGGCAGAGTAGCCCAAAAAACCTCAATGACTGCGATCATTTACCAAAAAAGCTGAAATAACAGACTTAGTTCCATGCAGACCATATAAACCCCACAAAAATCTGGATCCCTTTGGAAGAATAATCGTCGTGAACATGAAAAATCAACAAAAATGTTCATCCTTGTCTCGGTGGATACTGTAGAAGTCAGTGTAAAACTAAGGTTTCTAAATTCGTTTTAAGAGCTTCAGAGAGAGGAAACATGAGGACAAGCCACTACCACAGCCACATGGCTCTCTGAGACCCACAGCAACAGGAAATCATAGCCAATTTTCAAGCAGAATCCTATAGAGATTTCTAACATTTCCTAAACAAGCACTGAGTGCCCAACCAACTCCTAAAATTTGAATTAGATATGCCAAAAGCTGAGAGAGAAATTCCAGGCCTCCATATCTCCTCACTTATGAATCAATAGAGCCTTCTTGAATCCAAACCTGTGCGATGGCAGGGATCTGAGCATTCAACATTATTACTGTACTGTAGTTCATTTAATGCTGCACCTATAGTTCATTTAATGCTGTGCTGGCTTCTCTTGCATTTTCCTCATATAAAAGTTAAGTATCCACTACAAAAATGAATCATCTAAACTCCAGGTAAAAGCTATCACAGTATGAAAGTAGAGATCATGCTGTGAAAATGATATCAAATGTTATATAAAAAGAGCTATCCTATTGAAAGTGTTTGTGGTTTGTAGTTTACCTCCTGTTAGCAGCTCTCTCTGTATTGATTTCAAAAACCTGTTCAGAAAGCTAAATTCAGAATTTTTATAAAAGTATTTGAAGAGTGCAGCCTGTTAACATCTTTTCGTAAGCGAAGAAGCAATATATATCAAGCACAGGTACACACAAATCATATTATAAGAACATTAAGGTTGCAAAGCAAAGCAGTCAGAAGTTTTCAGGTGCCATAATTAAGATCCCCTGCACTACCCTAATTCAGCCCCTACCCTGCACATGTCCATGATGACACTGTCTGACTGCACAGATGATCTCGACACTATCCATACCAAACCCACACTCTGAATTTGTCCTCATCACAAAAAGGACACTCCCTGCATATCCCATCTTCAGTCAGAGACCGGGAGAAAAGGGAGAAATAAGGCAAGGAACTAAAGTAATGAATGGCCACAGGGTTAACTCCCTGCAGTTCTGCCCTAGCAGATTATAGCTGGTCTCCAGCACTGAAGCCAAGCTCACCTTCTCTCAGCATTATTTGTAGTATCCTCACTGTCTGTGTCCCGAGAAACAGGTCCATGTCATAGGAGACTCTGTGCCCATCAGCAGCAAACTGGAGTTGGGGACAGCCTGGTTTGAACACATGGCCTGATCTACACTGTGGGAAGCCAAGAAAACATCAGACCCTGCTACATCCCACTCAATCACCCTGCATCCCCTCTCTCCACACGTGGGAGCAGAGACCCTTACCACACATCTTGGAGCGAGTGTATTTCGAAAATAAACGTTATTGTTTTCAAAACAGACAGCGATGCAAAACCCACAAGGAAATCAGTGATTCTGTGTTGGTCTTGAGCAGTCTGCAGTAAGGCAGGCCTGGGACTACCCGTGCAACAGAGAGAATAAAACAACTTAAAGCTGCACTCATTCAGCAATCACCTTCTACTTAGTGCACAGAACAATGCAGGGGTCCATGGGAAAAGCAGTGTGTGACCGTGTAATTAGAGACAGTATCAAAATGTATACACACAAGGGGGCCCAATTAAGGCTTCATGGACAGCATTATTCTTTTTCCTTTTCCTTTTTTTTTTTATAGTGCTTGGTTTTATTGCAACATTCATGGTTTTGTACCCTTTTATCTATAATTTCATAGGTTGCTTAAAAAAAATAGAGAAAGGGAGAGAAAAGAAAGCCTGAAAAAACCTATTGTATGGAATGGCAGTGATACTGAAATACAGGGCTGGCACTTCGTGGTCCACAGCAGAGGCTTTGGCCGCGTGAGTGGAAAGAGCAACGGTAGAGTCTGCACGTGGAGCAGGCTGAGGGGAGGCTGTGCTGGGATGCACACAGCTTTCCCAGGAAATTCTGCGGCACAGGAATGCAGGGCACCATGGATCTTAGCCCTGCCTCTCAGGTCTATCTTTGGTGGCCTTCTGCTGCTTTCCACTGCAAATACTTTTCTTTCATGTTCTTCACCCCACTCCCAGCCCCTGCCTTGCGCCAGTATTTTTGCAAATGCAACCCTTAAATTCCTCCAGTCCGAGTTTCCCATCCTAACCTTCTCTTTAGTGCTGTATCCTATGGCTTGTTCAGATTCACCCTAGGAGTATTAATTCCACTTCCTATGCTTATTTGTTAGTCCCAGCCTCTCTCCTACACATTATGCTCAGGTTTCCAATCCTACCTCTTTTCTTTCTGCCTCCTATCCCAACCTATATCCACGCTCCTCCAACTCTTCTGCCATCTCTTATGTCAGTGGCAGCATCCCTACTTCTATATGAGCTCTTTCTTGCTCCCTTTGAGGTCCCATCCTAGCCAAGTCCTTTCACATCTCCTCAGCTCTACAGCTAAGGAGGTTTCCCTCCACCTCTGTCTGAGCAGCTGTGAAAGGAGAACCTCAAAAGCCCAGGAGCATCTCCTCACTTTCAGCCTCGATGGTCTGCCCTATACTTGGAACCAGAAGCTGAATTCTCCACCTCAGCACCCCCAGCACCAAGTGCTGCACTGCTCTGGGTCAGCACATGCTTGAACTTCCAGTGCTTGATGCCACAGTAGCCTAAAATTTTATGAAAAGTGATCCCTGACAAGATACTGCTCAACGCCTGGAATATCACACTTAGCATGTGCTGTACAGACAGTAATTTCAGGGAATTCAGTATCAAATCTCTACTGAAAAGTGAAAAAACAGATTCTTCAGTGTTTTCCCTAATGGGCTTTCACTGGAACAGCAAAACATAATGATCCTACAAAACTTTTAGATTGAGGCTGAAGAACAGTGTGATGGAGCTGATCAAATGTATAAGAACACGCAAAATTTACTTTGCCTTTTTTTTTCTGAAAATAATAGGATTTTTTTTTTCATTTCAAACAGAGAGAAGTGGGCTGAGGCAGGCATCCAAAATAGAAAATTTCAGCACAGACAGCACTGAAATAAGTAACTCTAAGTAATGTTTTAAAATAGGTCACTTGTGACATTAACGGTAATGCTACTAGCTTCTTTTATGGTACGTATAAAGGGGGAGAGAAGAGCTTGTACATGCATTTATAGACTTACAGAAGAAAAAAATGAAGCACCCAAGCAAGAACTTATATTTGACATTATTTAGTCCTGGTCTGAGATCTATATGGTTCACCACATCAGTCCAACAGGCAGGTCAGTGCTCAATATAACAATTTAAAGGAAGCTGAAGCACCACCTTTGGCTTGCACTGTGAAAAACATTATTTGACTTCTAAGTAGTAAAGATCACTGGATGTGGATACTTGACATAAATATGAATGAATTGTAGTTAGTAAAAATGTAGGGAACCAAGAAAACAGGTTACTTCCCTAGATACAAACAGATGTGCTCTTTACCAAATAAGAAAGGCAAAAAACCTGCAGCTAAATACTGGAAATTTTCTATATGTCAAATGCATGGTCAAGAAACAGGTGCCTCTTTGCTCCCAAGGTCTACCTACAAGAACTGCATGTGCCTTTTCCCAGTGTACCAATCCTTTCTGCTTCTCCCCTACCCAGCAAGGTCCCAAAGCTATCCAGGGAAGCTGTCTCAGTGAGCCCTCTGCTCCTTTGAGACGCTATGATCCAGACAGCAGCTCCGTGATCACAAAATTGGACCTGGGAATCACTACTCCTTCTTACCCTGCTGCTTCAGCGGGCCACAAGAGAGACAAGTGCTTAATTACAAAGGAGAAAGTTATTAATTTTCACTGCAGTAACTTACAGAGCCGACATAATGCCCAAATACTGCATATATTGCATAGCCAGTATTCTGAACATTACCTGGATTAGACAAAGTCATACACAGAAATGTCTAGAGCACTGGCAGGGTATGCACACAGATGCCAAATGCACATCTGCAACACTTACTCCATTCTCCAAAGTAACCACTTTTTAAGGACAGTTATTAGGAGTTTGCCTTGCTTGGAGAAAACAGACATTACACCCCTGAAAGGCCAGTATTTATGTCCACAGCTATGCACTGACAATCACTTCTCTGCTCCTTCCACACCAAAATATCTCCACTGCTTCAGCTATTTTTACTTTTAGCTTTTGAGCAGTACTTCAAGCTTTTATATAAAGGACAGTCGGCATCTCACCTTCCTGAAGCCAGATTTCTCTGCTCCTCTGAAGAATTTGTCCCCCAAAGTACTCTTCAAGCATGCCTAATATCTCCTGCAAATCACATTCCCTAGTAAATACAGTACACAGGGAGACAAATTCATCCCCAAAAGCCAGAAATCAAATGAAAAAGGATTCAAACAGCAGAAAGCCTGCAGAGGAGGCCTGTAAAAAGAGAATCCAAGCAGAAAGAGTGTCATCCATGAAGGTGGAAGGCTGCGTGCTGAGCTGCTATGATTCAGTGCTCCGTATGACCCACGAATTTCCAAAGGAAACCACAACTACACAAGAACTCGATAGAGAAACATTCACAGACATCAGGTTTTCTATGAGGACAACTCAGGTGAGAATCAGCAGGGCTTCTTTCCCACTCTGCAATTAGCGCACTTGTTAGTCTCTGACATCCCCACAGCGATCCACAGCCTATGTGCCTGAAGGATCCAGCAGGATGGAGGGGAGGAGGATGAGCACCACAGCAGCAGGTAACACGGATGCTGAGGGAAACCCTGTGTTACCCCAGTAGCCACTAAGTGGAGCTACTAAGTAAGGAAGGTAAAGGAAACTTTTGGGCTGATTCTTAAAGCACCTTTGATTCTATCAGAAACGCTGTTTAAATTCCCACTAAAAAGGAAAACGGGAAGTGTCAAAGTAATAGCTCTGGTTGTCCATTTCTATATTGGACTACCCTCAGCATCTTGATCTACTTAATAAATAGTTGAATGATTTTTCTCTTACAAGGAGTCGTTCTATTCTGGTTGTTTCCCAATCCTATGTCCAGTAACTGAGTTGTGTTGTGCCCCACAGAGTGTCCCTACAAGTGCATGGCCAGGACTATCCCTGTCACAAGAACTTGACTACAGCTGAACCTCTTGAGGAGAAGTCTCTGGAAAGCAGTTGGGACTGTTGATTGGAAGGTCAGGAGATGAAGTGTTAACTCAAAACTGTGGAGTCACTGCTCAGCCACTGATGTGTTGAAAATGTCACCGTGCTTTCTGATCAGAAGTAGGAACTGCTACATCCAGGGGACAGACTGACTTTTTCCCCTGGCTATCACAGTGAAATAATTGAATGGAGCTTCCAAGGAATCCTTTTTGTTCATCTAATCCATTTTGTTTCAAGCTAATAAAAGGAGAGCCAGTATCAATATATTACACACAGTGATACCACACAGCCTTCTCTGTCACTCTCAATGCCGAAAGCACTGTCGTCCAAGCCCAGTGTCAAGGAGAGAGCTCTACCATGGCTAAACCTTAGTCTTGGTAATGCCAGGGTAAAACAACCTAAATCCAGGTGCTGTGAGAGTGAGCTCTCACAGTTTCTCTAGCAGCAGCATGGAGATTCTTACACCTTGCTCCCCACACAGCCAGGTGACTGCCATAATTGTGCTCATGATACATTCAACAGGGATTTAATCTGCCATGTCCTCTACATAAGGCTGCATTTTAGAACTATCTTGAAAATTCCATTTTTGAAGAACATATTATCTATCCTGTGCCATTTCTCAGATTCAGCATGCCTCAGTAATCTATGATGTCATGTGGTGGTTCCACACTACCATAAGATGCTTGATGCTTTTGTCAGAACATCAAAGAACTGGGAAACTTGGAGCTGTTGTCTCCATCCCCACAGTCATCACTGACATCATGAAAGGCACCACTCTTACCACAACCACGAGGCGTGCAGGTAGAGCACTTTTAATAATGCCCTCAGCACCATAGCAGACCCCATCTCTTGTCTAGAATAGGCCCAGACGTTGACCCTCATGGAAAACCACAAGTCTCTGGTATTTACAGAGAGGTTGGTCTTTAGGGAAATTGCAGTTATCTAATGTAAGGATGCAGTACTTTGGGAGAGGCTGGAATTTGTGTACAACAAGGACACTTAGAAACATCTCACTCAGACATATCAAAAGGAAAGAGCAATAAGCAGAGTCACACATGAGCCTAGTCCAAAGCATAATGAAATCAGCAAGTGTTTAAAATTCATTGCACAGTTAAGACAACATCAGGGATGGTGGTCATTACCTCTTCTCACAAATGAGCTGAAAGGATATCTCCTTCTACCACAGTCAGTAGAAAGATGAGCCTGACTCAGCATTAAGGATCAAATTAAGGTAGACTATTCCACCAGAAACTCAGATCTTTGTGCACAATTCAATTCTAAACAGAACATTTAGAGATGTGAATCAACCTGTTCATCATGGAATCTTTGAGATTTCCATATGCACTAGCCCATGACAAGACACTCAAGTCACTCAGCCAAAGAGCATCTGCAGTGCATGTTGAAGTACAGAAATGCAAAGCACATGACCTCCCCTCATTCCCAGTTAAGCTGGGAACATGAAGAGAGTTCATGAAATACTTTGCTGAACTTATTTCCAACTTTTGGGACTTGACTATAATGCACAAAGATGTTTTCCTGCAATTATGCAGTGCTCCAATAACAGCACAATATTTATAAAAGCCCTAACTAGAATTACTAAATAGTTCATTGAAACTATTGTTTCTTCAAAGCTATTGCAGCACAAACTTCCACTGATTAATTGCACAGATCAAGACTTTTGACTTTTAAGATCTTTCCCAAACACTCCCCTGCAGTATCGCCATCAGTTCCATGAGATGTTAGCAATTTGGTTCCTGAAAGATGGTGAAGTTAAAAGCTTCTTTCATCAAGATCGGTTAAAATTAAGCCATGTGGTTCCCAAGCATTAAAAAAAAAATAGGTATTTCTCAATAGAGCTTTGTAATCTTTTCAAATACTAGAAGGTCACTTATGTTTTCAAGGCCGTTTAGCAAGGTCAGGTTGTAATGAGCTGCAACTACTTTATTTGTGATTTGTGGCTCTGAGGGATTAATTGTCCCCACTCTGTCTCATCCACAATCTAAGGCCGAATTGTCAAAATGATCCATGGCTTTCGTCCCCAGGCCCATGGTTTCATTATTAAGGTGCGTTCTAATCGATAGTAGCATTTTTAACATTTTGCCCCTTACGTTTTATCAATCCTTATTATCTAATGACCAATACTGAACTGGCGCAAGGTTTTTCAGAAACACACTGACAGATTACAACAGGCAGTCACATGCATTTGTAATTAGACTTCATTACCATTATAAGTGCTGAATGGGAGCAGAATAGAAAGGCAGGAGGAATGCACCCAGTCCACAGAGCTCGTCCCATTTCTTAGAGCCCCTGCATGAGTCTGTCTCAATTTATTAATAAATAAAAAATAACCTCAACAACAAAGAACAAAAATTTGGGATCTTTTTCAGGTTAATGCGTTCCGTTTATTCCACGCCACTGGCCTAAGTGGCATCAGAAACTTGGAGAACCAGCCAGCCATCTAGAAAATGATGAAGTTTTGTTTTGACTGAGAAAACACCCACTGCAAAACAAAGCAAGTCTGTTACATTTCACATTCTTAAAATTGATTATTTGAATTACTTTGATTCTTTGTCACAGTTTAATCTGTTCTCACATTAATGAAGCAAATAAGAACATTAATTTTCTTCTCCTCTGCTGGAAACTGGAACTATGACAGATAATACTGCAACTCCTTATCTAAAATCACAACTGGTTTAGAAAGAAAGCTGAGGGGACAGATTCTCAGATGGAGTAAGTTGGCCTAGTTCCACTGAAGTCAGTGGAAATACACTCATTTACATGTGCTGAACATCTGGCCCAATAGTGATCATTGACAGAATATTGCCCAAGAGTAACATTTTCCAGGCTACAGAAAAGCTGAAATAGTTATTTTAAATTCCATAGCATTCGTTCTCCCTCCTTTTCTGTAGGAGAGTCCTGGGCTGTCTAATGAAGTGGCATGCTCTGGCCTCCTGGCTTTCTTACTCAGGGAATGTGGCCTCCTTCCCAACCTGACCTTGTCAGAGCAAGCAGCTTCCATCTCTGGACAGAATGTAAAACTGCAGGCTACACACAAACACATACAACAGCTCCATTAGGAACCAAAAGGGACACTTAGCATTTCACTGGAAAACACAGCGCATACAGTGATTTAGAACTTCAGCTAAATACGGTATCACTTAAGAAAAAAAAATTTCAAAAATTGATTTTCCAAACAAAGTCTGAATGGCATACTAGTTTGTCAATTCTGAAAATATAAAATTATTGCTGGCTTCAGTAAGCCTAAAGTATTATTTCTGAAGTCTTCAAATTTGGCATTTTTGTGAGAGTGTGGTCTGCTTGCTTTCTGATCCTTACGCTTTCTAAACCTTATGATAGTTTTAGAGCCTATTATTGTATTTTCTTTCTCCAAAGAACATTTAGAGGTGGTTGGAAAGAAAAACTCCTAAGCAAACTGGCCACTCGCACCGAAAATAGAGGCGTGGCTGTCGTGACTCCTTGACTTCACAAACTAGAAATATTTTTAATCATTTATACAACCTAAGCAAGGTTTTCTGCTTTGCAGAAGAGGCCACAGAGCCATTTCAGTGCTAAGATTATCTACACCCCACCACCTCAGCTGGGTGCTGAGGCGCCAGGGCCTCCCCAGTGACACCGATATGTTTCACAACTCACACTGTGTCTATGGATGGGGGAATTGATCCTCCCTTATTACCAACAGCAAAGGTGGTCAAGAGCTCTGCTCAGCACTAGATTACGTTTGTCAGTTAGACAGAAGTTAGAGGTCATCAAATGTCTAAAACTTCTATTTTGAAAGGATTTACTGCTCTTCCCAGCCAACACCTTGTTTCTGTTCCGTATTGACACTGTTTGCCCATTTCCATTTTTCTAATTATAGGCAGTCCTATTATATTTCAGCTATTGAGTCCTTCATTTAAGGTCATGGCAATTTACAGCAAAATTTTGCAGTCCCTGCAGCAGCAAACTTACACAGAAATTACACAATGACATTCAATAAAAATGTTTCAATAAATCAACTCTGCATCCAAAATTTTTCCCATAAAATGAAAGCCAATTCCAATGAGAATGGGGAGAAGGATATAAAGAAAGTAAAACCAAGGTAAGCTATGTTTGAAGTAAAACAAAACATGTTTGGTTAGTCAGTAATACTAGAAACTCGCTTCATCCTGCATTCTCTTTATAAGGCACACAAGGGAATGTTGTCCAGAAAACATCAACCCATTGCAGCTGGCAGTGTGAGTTTTGGAGACCACTTTGGTTAAAGATAACCAAGTGTACTGACAAAAATATCTGTCTTTCACAGAGGTAATTTGCTAAGCATGGAGGGAATGATATATGTCAGTTTGTACCCACGCAGTAAGCTGATATTTATTAGTTTTTATATTTTCACCTCAGCCTTGTCGGACCTTGCATTTCCAGGACTTCCATGCTACCACCGAAGCAGGGAAAGTGAGAACAAGTATTCTTTTCTCCTGAAGTAAAACACTAATGGAGATGTACTCCCAGAGAAACTGATGAGACTTAGAAAGTAGCCTGCCATCCTTTGAATACTGCCTTCACTAGAAAAACTAACTAAACAGCTACATGTCCTCCCATTTCACTTCTTGTCTTGTTTCTTCGAGAACATTTCCATTGTGTTTGCTCGAGTCACTGTCTGTTATTCACAACGGTATTTGAACTCAACAAGGAAAAGGCAATTAGGCCAGCAGCCACGCCATATCCAATTTTTTCAGGGTAGCCTTGTCAAGTCTGAGCATTCCATTTCTACACCCAGAATACACTTACTTCTAAATAAGAAGGCGTTATCCTTTGCTATAACTGATAGCGATAAATCCCCTTGAAGAAGGAAAGAATTTCATGGGAAATTTATGGGAATATAATCACATGCACTGACTGAACCAACACAGAATTTTTTCAAATTCTCCTATCACCAGAACATTGGGATAACACCAAAAAAAAATATAGAACTTTCTGGTAAATCCAACAGTGATGAATATTTTCTCAAAATGATGAATACTCTAACTCCTGGAGGGTCCATAGCAAAGAAATACCTGCCTACTGATACAGATTTTTAATGGGCTAATAATGTCATCAATCCTGTGAGGGCAAAAATTATCATGCCCTTGCATTAACTGAGCTTCTAAGAGAGTTACTCAAACCATCCTTTCGACAACCTGAGAAATTTCCCTGGTTGCCAGGCCCTGAAACGCCTCTTAAACATCATGCAAATAGTTACTATTTTCAAAGTATAACAGTGCTGCGATTATTCTGAAATTGAACTCAGGAAGATATTCTGTAAAACTCAAAATACAGACTATTTTCTGATCATGGCAGTCTTGGAAGAAGGCCATCAAGACTGCCACTGTGATGAAAATCAGAGTAGCTAGGAAGGCTCCACTATATGTTTCCATATAAATATTTTTCAAGTAAATAAGTTACACTCCAAGTGAACTGAGCCAAAAATAGGTCTACAAAATTACTTTCCAGCCATCCCAATATAGGAAAGACAATCCCTGATTTTTAGTGAAGGTAAAATTCTTTTCTCTACTCCTGAAAGAATTATCCCACTCCCCCAATTTCACTTGCATTCAAAGCAATTTCAACAGCATTACCTGTCTCCTGATTGCAAATGGTAGCGACTGCAGAAGTACAGGGAAATTTGCCCTTTCCCAGCATTAGTGTACTCAGTTCTACTCAGTTTTCTTCATCTTTCTGATGAAGGATTTCCCCCATTAATTAGGAAGGCCTTGCATGATAAGGAACAGATTTATTTCAGCTCATTTGCCATGTGGTCAAAAGGTGCCTTATAACAGCAGTGTTATCACATACCTGTATTAAAGGCAAGCTTTTATCCATTCTCTTTTACGCAGAAAAGAATGAATTCTATTCTAGTTCTCTTTGTGGCTCTACTCATTTTCATTGAAGAGAGATTACAGGACTGAGGAACAGCCTTCAAAGATTTTTGAATGGGTAATTGAAAAGGGCTAAATGAAAAGTAAATGCAGGTGAAGCAGCCCGTAAGTTGTACACACAAGATTGATCAGCAACATGCGCACAACTGCAAGCACGTGCTCAGAACTACCTCGATTCTGAGTTGTCTGAAGAGGGATACAGAGTATTATACAATACGCTTGGCTAAATTTAAATTTACAAACCTTCATTGACGTTGTCTGTTTAGAGATCCCACCACTATTAACGAAGGCAGTGCACAATTTCAGTTCAAAGTATGAAGCCTGCCCTCTCCTCTTGTTTCCCTGGTAAATTACAAGCAGCTAAACTCATACAGAGCATTTGACGTGCTAAGTTATATTGGGAAATATGTAAATAAGAAGGGACTTAGTTTGTGGACATATAAGCAAGAGAAGGTGTAAGAAGTTGTAAAAGTTTAAGCTTCCTTCCCATATCTCTCAGACTTTTTTTCAGTTACTTGCTACATTCAAGATTTGGAACAATCTAAGTCCTATTTTTGGTATTTGTCAAGACATGAAAAACCCCAATAAAAAACAAATAACAGCAGGTTACAAGTGTGTTGAACTATTGAGCCACTTTACCCCATCTATGACTGTCAGAAAATTCAGAACACTCTGTAACTGAAAACATCAGCTCAGGTATAAATTCACTGAACCAGTATGACCTCAAGCACAAAGTTCTAATTATTATATGTTTGGCAGGTTCTCTGTACAACAGAAAATAAAAGTCATAAATACTATTGGGACTTTTTCCATCCTCCCACTTCTGGGGATTTCTGGAAGGAGAAAAAAAGCCCTTGTGCTCCTGTATGTTCAAATTGGTTTGTATTTACAGGAGTTCAGCATGAAAAGTATCCTGTGACCTAAAAGGCTGAACATATTCTATCACAGTATAGCTCAGTGCTCAGGGCAATTCCTTTTTAAACAAGGGTTCTTCTGAGCAATCTTGTTTTTCTAATTTGTAAACTACACAAAACCACAATTTTTCTCTAAATATTTTCATAATATTATATCCTCCCTGGATTAACTCTGATAATAGCAAATGTCATACAAAACAGCACCACCATTCATTCCCATATCCTTGTCAATTTTTTACTTTTTTTATTTTAAATGGCAAGGATTTTAAATACAAATGTAGCTAGATCTTCAATCTCACAGACATCCCCCAAAACCAGCATACCCTGCCAGCCTTTAAAAAAACTTCTACCCAGCTCCTCTATGATTACTGGATTAACAGGGTAGCCACTATCTATGTCCACTCTGCAACAGTACCAATGGGGAAGGGAAATGGGACAACAAATAACAGACTGCCATTGGCTTTTGAAAAAATTCCACGGCAACTTTTACCACTCAACAGAATAAAATACACCTTCATTTTTAGGATTCCACAGGGGGGGAAAAAGAAACAAAAATAAAACTACCTACTATCAATGAAACAAAAAAGTAAACAAACCCCCAAAATCATCACGAGGATCATTCGTCTTGAGGGCCTCCAGAATTCCTGAGTCAAACCTTCTCAGTTCCTTCCAGAAACAGCCCCACTGAAGCACCCCAGGAAGCTGTTATTCACCACCAGCACAGCTGGCAGAGCCTGTCCTTGTCACCACACGGTGAGATTCATCTAACCTAGTTTAGACACTGAAAGGTTACACATTTAATGCTGAGTTTGTCGCTGTAGGCTCTTCTGCAGTCAATGGAGAGAAACAGGCATCTCCAAGGGGCAAGGTGCCTGACCTGCCTATTTTAGGCTGAGATGAATCACTCTCTGAAGGTGTCCATTTTTCCTCAATCGACTGTGAAGTGAATCTAGGGTGACTTCCCCAGCCTTTGATATCTACATTTCTGATATCTTGGTGAAGACATCTGAATTTCATCCACAATTTTCAGACCTCAAACCCAGCATCTCTGACAAATTAGCAGTATCTGTTCCTTGAAATGAAAATTTTCACACCAAACTCCCAGGTTATATTTCAGCTGACTTTCACAATCCTGTCCTTACAGAAACAACATCTTTGTTTTAATCAGTCATAGTTTCAAGATGGCAAGTTCACATAATAAAAACAATTAGAAGGCAAAAATGAGTTTGACTTCGTTGAAGTAGTAACTCTTGGGTTTCTTATGTCCTATTCAGAGCTGACTTCCACCAGACAGCTGTTCTGAATCCATCAGTAAAGCACTTTCAGTCCAAATACTTTTGTTATTATAAACCAAAATCCAATAAGCATCTTTCACCAGTAACTACATTTTTCTGCTGAAGTTTGATACAAAATTTCAGTTTTTAGCATTAAGCCTTCATAACAACAAATAAAGTACTGGACAATACTGAATGAGAGAGAAACTGCTCCATACATCTCCTTTTCATAATGGAGATCTTCCCCTCTATGCATTTTTCCCATGGGATAAGCTAATATTATAAATTCAGGAAGGTCCTTTCAATTATTATTTTTGGGCAAATGATCCATCAGAGCAATAATCACCATTAGCACTGTACTCATGGTATACTCCATACCTAAGGGCTAAATGAGCCCTCAGATAAAGTCTAATCCACGATCCATCAGCATTTAACTTAGATGACAGTCCTGTATATTTTTATTTTAATGGCAAATTCTTACCGTATGTCTTTCTCCACCGATGTATTCCCTCCTCTTTCTCACCAGATCTGAATGAGCAACATTGGTTCTGTAACACAAAAAACCAACATTGTCCTATAAGTATTATATTACCACCTTGGTTTTGTATGTTTTGGGTGGTTTTTTCTTGGTTTTTTAAAAAAGCCATAGCTAATAAACTGTTGAAGTTATAGTTAAGATTATACATGAGAAAAACAAAAGGAAAAGTAAGATGAAATAGTCTTTTTACTACTAATGAAAACCCCCTTATAATCTTGTTTATTCTTCATATATCACAACTATTATCACTAGATAAAAGAAAACAAGTCTTGGCACACGACCAGCTAAAACCATCAAAAAATTCATCCATTTCATTCAAGTCTATCCAGTTATTTCAGTCTGCCTAACCCACAATATCAGTCTGCACCGTGTTGCTACGGTGCAATCTATTTGCTCAAAAGTGTGCCTGCAGCAGTCACTCAAGTTATTAGGGATCTGATTACTGATCTTCCTGCAGCTGCCCCGTGGCAGATTCTCCTCTCCCGCTCGTGCAAAGGCAGAATCCAGGCCCCAGCGTGGCCAGGCTGGGAACAGTGCTGGCTCCAGACGCCCAACTCACGCAGGAATTGTCATCTACCAATTCTCACTCACTTCCTGAATTTTAGCACTTTTTAAATGCTGTTGCTCTTAACTACCTGCAATCAGATGCTACACGCAGCAGTTCTTTTAGGGAAGCACTCCGCAATTTTTTTTGCATGATTCACAACAATCCCACAAATAAATAAAGCATAGGTTTAGCTAAAGCCCATGCCCAATCTCAAACAGGAGTAGCAGAGCATCATTCTCAACTACAAATACACTGAATATTCTATAGACAGACCTAAAACATAAATCACTAACAACTTATTCCCCTACAAATGTTTTTATTGAGCTGGCTGCAGAGGGGAATCACAGCCACTAGGAGGCCAGTCAGAACAAAAATAAGCTCTTCATTTACCTGGATAGCAAAAACAGCACCTGTTGCACAGAAGGCAGCCCTGTCCAGTACTGCTCCTCCCTGAGGAGCAGGCACTGCCACAATTGTCAAGGGGGTACCTGCACTAACTCTGAGCAGCAGGCTCTGGCCAGTCTCAAAAGAAGTTGTTCCATGGATCCTGCTGAATAATAATCTGTGCTCTTTAACAGACCTATGGGCCGTGTTCAACATGTACAAGACTTCAGACGACCAAGCCTGAAAGGGCTCCTGGTCACAGCTGAAGAACCCATACATGAAGTCTCAAAACGGTGTGACCTCTCATAGCTCTTGGAAAGATACTTAAATACAAAATTTGATTCCTCACTGTATCTTGAAGAGCCATCCTGATCTGGGGAGTTCAAATCTGAAAGAGACAACAGGAATACAGGCAGAAGCTGACAGATTTTCCCAAGTGAGGGCCCTGTGGACTAAGTCTGCCAGGGGTCAACGCAAGCAGGTAACAGCAACAAGGTTGTACCTGTACAGTCCACAACAATCTATGTAAGAAAGGAAGTGTATACTGATTAATATTGCCTAATTAAACCACCAAACAAATGGATTTGGGTTGCTTTATACACAGAAAAAAGAAAAAAAAAAAAAAGACTGTTTCTAGAGGATGGGGACAAGATGCAAGAATTGCTTTTCAAATGCAGTAAAAATAGTAATAATTCTGCCATTATGCCGAGACCTTTCACTGCAGGACAAGTTTTTATTACCAGGATATAAAGTCACGAGAAAATAGATTTATAGGGGGCACAATGACACTAATCAGAAATCCTTATGAGTGTCCACAGAGCACAACTTAGAGGCATTGAATGAGTTCATAAAATTAATCATAGGCCTTTGGAAATGTTTACCTACATGCTACTGGTTTTGTTAAAGTCAGTCAAATTTTAGGAGCAGGTACATTGATTTTAATAACTCCCTTTAAGGCTCTTTGTTTTGGGTTATAGAGGAGAGAAAACAGGAGGCAGTATCTACGCAGGTATACATGTCCTATAAATCACACCACTTGGAACCCTGTCTCTCATAATAAAATAAAATGCCATGATATAAAATTAATAGTGACTCAGAGAAAATACATTTTCTGATAGGTGTTGGGAGGTACTGGCAGAAATGAGCCAATGGTCTCTGTTGCATTTCTAAAAGAAAAAGTTCAAAAGCAATTTGTCCCCTGTCCCCACCTTCTCTCCCAGTCTAAATTGCTTTCAAAGTTCACAATGCCTCAACAAAAATAAAATTTGGCCCCACTGAGACCAATAACGAAGTTTCCACCGAACTTGCTGGAGACAGAATTTCTTTTTTGGATAGCAGAATATCATCTTAAATCGTGGCTTGGTCCCCCTTGTTCAAGTCTGAGATCAAGCACATTTATAAAGTGATGACTGCAGGATTCCTGGAACCAACATGTTCCGTGCTAAGATTTTCCTCTGCGTGCTCAGGAAAACAAGGTGTCTGGTTTAGACAGTCTGTAATCTAAAACCAAGATCTGCAAAAATTTATGATCAAACTGCCCTATTACAGAAAAAGGCACCTCTCATAGGAGTAAATATTCCACTTGGTGGGCAGAAGCTATTCCCAGATGAAGAATAAAAGACAAGCTATATTGCTCTGCTGTCTGGAGTTCAAAGAAACCCTCCAGTATAAAATATTTGTATGTGTTTTGCTGAATAAGTTTCAGTTCTGAAATGTTATTAAAGTAAGAATTTCACTTAATGTGAATATATGCAAAATACAACATTTTTTCATGCAAAATATATTCACTTATATTGCTTAGGAGAATGACAAGATATTATTCTGGACTACCAATCCTAGAATTCTGCTCCACAGAGAATACGAAACACTTAACAGCAGAGAAACAAACCCCCATACACTTCATACATCACCAGTGTTAATTATGCAATGTTGCAAGAGAAGGTTAAAAAAAAATTCCGTCCCTTAAGCTTTCAATATGCTTTCTTAAGCATTTGTAGTGTGCACAGCTAGAAATAATTTTGCAATGTTTTCATGTATGTTCAATAAAAATGCAAATATATAAATCCCTATCTCTGAACAATAACTCAGGTTAATGTTTACTAAATAATATTTCTAACGATCGCAAACGGGAAATATATGAAGCACATCCTTTTATCACAGTTCCAAAAAAATATTACGTTCTGCAGCTTTGAAGGGAAGTAGATGAGAGACTGCCAGTTTTTGCTGCAGATATGTAATTCTAACACCTAGGCAAAAGCTGGTTGAGATAGCGGCTTCCCTTGTTCTTAACAAACAGACCCAGCACCTTCAGGACCGGACCAAAGAGGCATCAGTGACTAGCAGCAGATGAAAGAAAGCACCACAGCCTTTCACAAAGATCTGCTGTTAGCCAGCTTCAATGACTTTCCAGGCAGCCTACCTGTTTTGTTTGCAGCTTTAATACACTGGTGGCTACTTATGCAAAAAAGGCAAAAACTAATTAAATTTGTTTATGTACGTTATCGTGTGGAGCACTCATTTCCAGACATCAAGCTATGAATCATTAAATAACTGCTAAATTGGTCTCCTGGGATAGATCATGCCTCAGAGTTGGGCAGGCCCCCATCCCACCAAAGCCAGGTGTGCTCTGCAGTGAGCAGGCATTAAAACTGCTTTAGAGGCCATGATTTGGGTACGCAGCCAGGTCTCACACTGCGAGGTGAGTGGTAGGAAATCATGAAAACAGTGACAGCCCTCCTGTCAGAGTTACTCCTCTATTTGATTAATGAGGGCATTTGAAAGACAATTAGCCAGAGCAGGTTTGGCTCCAACTAGCTTATCAATCAGGCACCCTCTATTCAAAGCACTACTGCCTTCTTTGTTTTTGGTTGCAGGAGAATTGTATCAATGATACACAAACAACAAGGGACCTTTACATGTTAAGTAAAAAAAAGAGCAGAATGCAGCAAATCACAAGTGAAATAGTTTAAAAAATGCTTTGCAAGCCTCAAGGCACAGGTTGCTGGGAAATCATCACTGCAACTTCCACATGGCTGGATTTTTTTGTTTGTGCATGGTGAATTCAAGGCTGCACGAATATATCAAGCGCTTCCAAGCTTCACAAGGACAGGTTTAAGCTAAGTTTTCAACAACAACAAAAATGAAACCTAGCTACAAATGATGCCATCTGTAACAAAAAAAATCCTTTATTAGAAAACCTACTGTGAACCTACTCTCTGAGCTTCAACACGTTTCAACTAAGAACTGTTTCAATTTTTTAAAAACAGAATTTGTTGCAATATTCATCAGTTTGATTTATCCATTAGTAATGCAACATCTTTGCTTTCCAACTACCAACATAGGCAGAATTTAATAGAATACTTTTCTTAGGCAGCTGCTCATCCAGGAACGTGTTTTATGCTTTGGTTTAACTGAGAGCTTTGCTTCGAGTGGGGTAGTCCTTGACTTCACGTAAGTGATCAAAAACATGCAATGGGCAATTTAAACCATGTCAGAACTTTTCCTGAAGATTCGCATTTCCATCAGAACAGTTTTTATCAAACTAAGGAAATGATGATTTTTGCCTGTGAATGGGTAAAAACCAAATTACTGACTAAAGTATTTATATTACTCTCAATCTGAATAAATCCAAGACTGAAAGAATAGGATTGAGACTGAAGTGCGATGCACCACCTTTCCTTTCAGTTTACAGTTAATTTTCCCTGGAAATACCAGATCAGAGGTATTTTTAATGCATGACTAGTGTAGTACTAAGTGGGTATATATGCAGTGCAAGGAAGCTAAATTTTTTTTTAACCTTACTAGAATCTATTTCAGAAGTAAGCTCACAAAATACTGCACTGTGTGTGTTTGAATATGGGGATAATAAAGCAAGCAGCAAATTAATCTCTGATTAGATTAGTTAGAGTACAGAGGGAGATTCAGCATAGCTCAAAAAAAAACCTCTCTGAAGCTTCCCTGTGTTGGCAGTATGTGATAGTCCAGCATTCATAGACAGAGAACTATAAATTTTTTTTTAAAATTTGGAAGAGTTCCCACTGAGAACACACAGCTCGTCACAGGGTTAATCTGCAAAATCACTTTTGTTAAAGTGTTCAGCCACCTCAGTAAGGCCCAGCAGTGGCACCCACAAAGGGAGCACTGTTGTAAACTTGCCACTAGCAGTTTATACCCCCTGGCCCTGATCCAGGAGCCACTACAGAAAGCCAAAGGCTCTTTCAATGGATTTTAAATTGGTCCCTGCACTCCTCTAAGTTACAAAGGTGGTAATGAACTATTGGGAGATGTAATAGAAAAATAAAATAAAGAGGATCTAAGTAGGTGGTGGATAACCAGTGATTCCCCATACTCTTACTGAGAAACTGTGAACAGTTTCCCATTTTTCTATGGCCATAACTGTAAACAAAAAGGGGACAAAGCCCTAAGTGGTGTGGCATGGCTCCTGTCTGGGGGCCAAATTCTTCCCAGCCCCACCATGGGAGCAGCCCTCATTCATCCTGCTCATGAAGGGGCCTCAGCCCTCAGCAAGCCCCTGCCCCACACCTGGGCACCATCGAGGGCAGGGCCAGCCTAGGCCTGGGCACAAACCGTGCCATGGCTGCGGGGCGCTGAAGCCCTGTGCATGCACACAAGGCCGTGCCTGCTCTTGCTCAGTTTACTGTGCGAGGGAAAGCTGCTCTGTCCTGCTTTAATGGACTCAGGGCACGCTAGCTGGCTCCTTGCAGGAGCGTGGTAAACGCTGTGACTGTGCTCCAGCAAGGCAGTGGGAGTGCTGGAGCAAGTGCTGGGTATGACCTGTATGACTGGCTTGTGATCATTTCAGGGTAGGGGAGGTCAAGTGGACAGAAACAGGTCCACTATTTCTCACACAGATTAATACAGACTGCCAGCTTCTTCCAAATAACAAAAGGTTAAAAGGACCCTGGGCAAGTGACAGAGGTTTGGGGTCTTGTCATCACCTCTAGGAGAACAATTGTCTCTTCTCCCTCTTATTCCTCAGGGTCAGAAAACATCCAGACACTTTGCTTTCTCAGCAGTTTGAGGAAACAATGGCACGGATGAGAATAAATATCCTGCAACGTATCCCAGGTATTTCAAATTGAGGTTGATAGATGATTAAAAAAAAAATTTAAAAAATACATTTTGGCACTTCACAAAAGATAGATTCTTCTGCTTCTCATCAGTGACCCACAGTCCAGCCATTTGCTTAGCTGGAGAGAACAGCCAGAAATGCCTTTTGCAGAAAACAAGCAGAAATGTTTATTAAGCAGAGATGACTGGTTGGACTGGTACATGAACGTAGATGTGCTATCTACTTTTATATGATGCCCATGGAGGAATTTTGCAATGCCTGCTGCTTCAAAGGCTGAAATCTAAGGAAGACTTTGAAGCAAACCCCAACACTTCCCATAGAGAAACACATCTTTCCCCTTATCTTCCAAAGGCATCAGATCCCATTCCACATACAGCTGCAGACATTCTTTTTCCCTACAAGCCTCTATGTGTTTCCCCTTTTGGCTTTTTCTTCTGAAACACACTTAAGGAGACTTAAGCTTCAAATCCAGAGACACTGAAGCTTTCGGAGAAGAGCATCACATTTTGAAGTATGCTCTGCTGTCTGGGTCAAAGAACCTGGGCAATCAGAAGCAGCAAGGAAAATCTGCTCCTCCAAATATCCTGAACAAGATGCAAGTTCCACATGAATATGTAGGCATTTCCTGAGGAAAGAAGTGAAGACTTCTAGTAACCATGATGAAAGACGTTTATTCTTTCACTGTCTATTTCTTTGAAACTATGGCTAAGGCCTAGTAGCTTAATTGACTTTCATAAAGTCAATCCTGATTACAAGGTGCATAAAAATGACCTTGTATCCTTCTTCCTTGTGAGAAGTTGGAGAAATGCTATCTATCTAGGACAGATGGTTCTCACTTGGGCAAAAATGACAGAATATGCATCTTTGTTGACATTCCATTAACTACAATTTAGAAATTCTTCCTTAGCCTTATGCATTTTTTAATGCAAGTAAAGTTTACCTTGCTAATTGGTCCACTAAGTAACACATCATTGTTATTAAAAGGAGAAATGAAAACTTGCTGACCTAACGTCCTCAGCTATGATTATTCTTGTCAATTATTTTATATTTGGAAAGGCAAACAAATGTTGTATATAAAAACTAAATACTGTATTTGGCATAACTTCAAATTAGCTGTCTCACCGTGCTTATAGCATGCAAATTAAATGTCCTGAATAAGCATTAATCATCATAATAGGCTAATTATTGTCAGTTAGCTATCGAATAACTGAGCTACTACCCCTTGCAAAGAATTTGAAAAAAATGTTAATAAGATTCTGCCTACCTAAAAGCATGAAAAACATTAAAATTTTTGCCAGTAAACAATTTTTAAGACAAACATGTAGCTTATTTTGACCGGTTTGAGCATTTTTCTGGTCTTCCCACATATTTAGGCTTACTGTCTTCCAGTAAATTATACTTAGTCCAAAACCACTTCTGTATGAAGATGTCTTTGTATCTATGCCATTTAAGATGACTTGCTGAATTTTAAAACATTAATTAATATGTTAATAAACAGTTAATCTTTGTCTTCTCTGGCCATGCGCACGGCTACCACAGTACTTAGAGACAGCAAGGAACTTAAATGTTTTACACAGAACTAAATGTTTTAGAGGTGATAAAGAATACATGAATGTAGAACTGCTTCTTGGAGACAGTGTGTTAGGGCCTTGGAGTATATATTTAATAAAGGAGTGATACATTCTTGAATGTAAATGGATATCCAGCGCTTAAATGGAACTGAAGCACTTCTACAAATACACAAATGCCAACACATTTAAAATTAAGTCTTAAACATTTAAAAATACTTTTAAAACAGACTTGCAGTCAGGTTTCAGTAAGACCGGCTGATATTTCTGCTCAGCATTTGTGAGGAAGACATTCATCTGAGCAGATTCCTTTATATCCCCCTACACAAGGAGTTTGTCTCATTTACTCCAAAGCTCTCCCCAAGGGGCTCAGTGCTGCAGTGTCCTCACACTGTCATCAATGTGCTCACCCTCAAATTCCCTCCAGGACTAGGAAAAGGCATTGGCCGTACTCTGGAGATGGGCATGACTTCAAATAATGAAATCAGAGCATGATTTCTATGATGTCCCAGAGGAAATGCATCTCAAGAGTAAGGATCACAACCTTCTCTCTCTCACCACCACCGCAAACAGTATCAAAACCAGCTCCAATTCTTTACAGAAAAGCTGGACGGAACCAGTAACAGCCCCAGGATGCACAAATCTTCTCTAGTGCCTTGACCACAGACCATCTCAGGTGAAAAAGTTCTGTACTTTGGGGTTTTTATCCAAGAAATTGCTTGTGTACATGTTCTTCCGCTTCGTAACGTTCTGCCTATAACATTGAGCTAAAGAAGCATGAACGACAATGACAAAGACAAGCTGCCTCCCCAGATAATACGAAGGGTCTGCAAGAGAACAGTTAGAGTATTGATTGGGAAACACTTAGTTACTCAGTTGTAGGAGGTAAAAATCACTTTCCAGCCCACTACTGCCATGTCCAGGAATCCCACTGGCCTTTCTGAGCACACTTCCCTAAGAGCTCCAGTTCATCACTCTTGCCACTGTGACCTCAAAATCTTTTAATTCAGTGACTGTTTCACAGGATGCAGTTATCATTTCTGTGGACACTTCTCTCCTCTGTACAGCCTTACACCTGAGCGTGTCAAAAACATTTTATTCCAAGATGGTAGAGTCTATGTGATACAAGACGATAAAAACCTGAGGATGCGCTCCCTCAATTTTCCACTAATCTTTGTCCAAAAATGTTCTTGGCCAGGATGATGTGGCTTGGTGTTCAGTCAGTGAAGATGACACCAAACACTGGCAGAATCAGTCCTAGCAGGATGACATTGGAAACATCCCAGAGTAAGCACTCTTCACTGAAAACTTCTCTTTGGCATCTGCCAGTGAAGTCAGTTTTGGTTTGTTTGTTAGATACTGCTGTGACAGTGTGAAATGCTACTGTTCCTCTTAATTCCAACACAGCATCAAGACTTTTTGGAAGCCTAAATATCCTCTGTCTAGACAGTACATTTATTAGACTCATAACCACACGAAAAAACTGAAAGTTTTACAAGGTGTTTTCATCATAAAACTATGTGACAGCCGTGAACTACGCTTCCATTCTGTAATTCTCCATTGAATTCATGATCAACGTTTCATTTACCTGCAATCAATAGCAAGCTGACTAATTTATACAAATCAAAACCATGCTGCTCACGGTTCTGTACCCTAGCACAATTTTATGACTTAGGTTTTAAAATATGCAAACAATCACCTTTTAATAAAAATAGAGAGGTTAACCAGA
Source organism: Melanocharis versteri (assembly GCA_013397845.1). NCBI lineage: Eukaryota > Metazoa > Chordata > Aves > Passeriformes > Melanocharitidae > Melanocharis > Melanocharis versteri. The sequence goes on from VZTG01003985.1 coordinate 1,373,439, forward strand.
AATCCTCTCAGCAAAGTCTTTTAAGACTCTCACGCTGAGGTCACCTAAGCCAGCCTGAACTAAACCCAAAATGTTTATTTTTTAAAGACATTCTTTAACTAAGATACTAATGGATTTTAAAGTTGTTCTTTGCACTTACACAGCATTTGGACACACCACCATGTTTCTGTCCAAATGCAAGATAAGTGTTTATTTAATCATATCCAGGAGTTTTTTCTGCACTATGAAGAATTTGGAAGTTTCCATCTAGTAAATGATCTATTTAATTTTTTGGGTTTGTGGATATTTGGGGACTATTTTTTTTCCTTAAACATGCTGCAAAAGCCATAGTCCTTGATTCTGTCAGCAGGAATCATCATTTCTTCTCTTTTGAATTTTTATATTCCATTACTTTTAGTCTGAAAGAACTTTACAGAGATGTCAACTGATATGTGAGTGTACAGAGAGCATAAAAGCCACTTATTACAAGTGTGGCTTCTCTTTCTCTCTGATACAGTACAGAAATTTTGGGGTTTTAAATCTCTGATACTCTTAAAATACCTCTCAATTTTCATTCCCATTTTTCTGTCTGCATTTTCCATTTTCCATTGAATCTCAGTGTAGCTCCACTGTTCTCATCGGATTGAGATATTCTGACAAGGAAGTCAAAGACAGATCTATTTGGTCCTTTTTATGGAAAGGCAAAATTTCAACTTGCAGCTCTGCTATGCCCAACCAGAGGTGCTGACCACCTGACCTGCAGATACTTTGGTGATAACCACGAGGTTTGGGACATTTCTGAGATATCCCGTTTCTTTTGTGGCCTCAGTTACATTCCCAGCTTCCTCCAGGGTGAGTGTGGAGAACAGCAACATTTGAGCATCAAGTCCCATTGAACTGTGGCTGCTGAATTGCCTAATTACTTAGATTGATAAGGCCAACAAGGTATTTTTGTCATAAAAATTTAACCCTTTCTTGTCTTGAAATTTGCTACTAATAGTAAGAGATTGCCTAGTGTTAATGGACTAAAGGGGAAAGACTTGCTGCTGAAAAACTTGTTTTTATGAAGAAAAGGAAATTCACTCACCTGAGGGCTTTAGAGCATAAACCTTTAGATGAGGATCCTATTTTTGCTTGTTAATATAATCATATTTGAGTGTAAATTACTCTCTTTTGAACAAGGTAATGTTAAAAGACACTCAGGCCAAATACAGCTGAGGGCTAACCTTTCTCTTTCATTCACATACACACGTGCAGTTTTTGATAATAAAGTAGTTTTAGTTCATTTTAGATCAAAAGTCAGTCATTGCTGAATGTGTGTGCTAAAATACATATTGCAAAAGCCCTGTAGGAAATGAGTAGGTTTACAGTACCACTGCTGCCAAAATTAATGTGAAATTGAATGCAGTCTGAAGTTTCATAGACTTTCTGTAGTGAAAAGAAATAGGACCAAGAGGATCGTGGAATATTTTTTAATATTTCATAAAGAAGTTGTCCCTTTGTCCTGTGTAGCTATGTATACTCATAAAATCCACTTGAAACAGAAGAAAGCACTAATTGAAAATATTAAGTACTTCTACTTAAAGCCAGGGCTTTCCTATTGCAGCTAGGATTGTTGAGCTACATCAGATGGATAACAACAGCTAAAAGGATCCCAAGTCCATACTGCTCACACAGTTCTGCATGATATTTATCTTCTCACAAGAAAGAAGAGTAAACTGAAATTATTGTATTAATCAAGCCATCTATTTTGATGATTTTTTTCCCCACCAACTATTCTAAAAAATCCATTCTAAATTCACAGAACTGGTTTGTAAAGGGCCAAGGCTTATTTTGCAACATCTGTTAAAAAAATTACAAGAAAGGCATAATCTTCTTGCTGTTCCATCAGAATTTGGCATCAGTAGAAGGAATTATATGGTCAGAAAAGTACAAAAAGCAGTACTAACAAAGCATCAAAAAAATAAAATCTCCAGGATGATTTCCATCATCTTGAACACCAGAAATCTCAATAGCTGTTTCCCTACTTGTTAAACTGGTTTAGCAAGAATCATGGAAGACCTGACTGCATTTCTGAAATATCAGTACAAACACAGAATTATAGGCAGTACTTAAAATAGGACTGCAATAACCAGCCATTTAGTAAGAACTTCCCTTGTGGAAAAAAACCTCCACCACCTATTATGCAATGCACACCAGAAGAATTGCTACATACTTGGGCAGACAAAGTACTTTGATAAGATGGACATATCCACTGATCGACAATTTGTCGACTATTACATGTGTTCAAGGAGTGAAATAGACTCCAGCTGTGCTTAGTACCTCCTGGGTGATATAAAATAGTAAGTATTCATTATGACCTTTAGTCAGCTGCTTAATGGTAATACTAATGGAACTGCAATAAAATTTACCTGACATACTGCTTAAGAATATTCTTAGGCTATTTTGTGGCATTAAGTTGGCATATGTAACTACATTTAAACTCTAGATTGAATAACAAATTTCCAATGATTAATAAATCTTACAGTTAAGGGAATTTTGGTAGGTTTTGATCTGAGAAAAATACCTGGCCACAAAGAACACATTCTAGCTAAATGCTAGCATTTAAACACTAGCAAGCATTTGCAGACATTGAAGCTTAAAATTAATATTACTGTTCATGTAAATGGCAGCCCACGAAAAAGCTAGATTTACAGTCACAGTTTGATAAAAACAAGAATGTGAACACACTAACCATCCAAACAGGGTCAGGGTGTTCACTCTTACCAGATAACCCTTCAGAAGAACCAAAACCTTTGTAATGAAGAGATTTCTGCTTTGCAATTGCCCATGGCTGAGATGCAATTCTGCAGAGACTTTATTATCCACAGACCTCACGGTCTTTTCCTGATCCCTTCATGTCTGCACTGGGATTCTACCAGATGACTGACTGAGGGTCTTTACAAAATGCCTCATTTATACTTCACAGACTGACAGAAAAACTCACTAGAACTTTGCTAAAATTGCAAGAAAGTATTATAGGCCTGGCCTCCATCAATTGCTACCTTTCCTTGTCAGTATGATCTTTAAAAAATTTAGAATTTTTCATTATTTGTGCCCATCTCTTGCTCTCTCTTTTCAAATATGGTCTTCATATGCCTTGGCAATTTATGTTACATATTCTTGGGCTTGGATCCCCTCCAACTTTGTCTCCCGGCTTAGCCAACCGGTTAAATAAAATAAAATTTCACAGAAACAATTTTCTAAAGATGTTTAGTTCTCTGACCCAGCTCCTGGGTAGCGTATGAAAGCACTTTCCTTCTGTTATATCAAACTCCAGAGATGAAGTATTCCAAGATGGGTATTTCTGTAAAGTGACAGGAATGGACTGGTCTGGTACAAGCTCACTACCCACCTAAAGACCAGAGCTAGAGAGATTTTTTTACAGGTTGAGGATAGCTTTCTGCAGAGAAACTGAATAATTTATTGAAAATTTAGTCTCCACAGATATGCAAGCAATAAAAACAACTTACTTTTAGAAGGTTGAGTGGAAAAATAAATTTTCTTCCAACTTCCTATTTTACCCTAGGTTTTTATGAGTATTAATGTGATGGAAAACCCTATTATATCTTTCAAAATTTTCATACAGGCCCTTCTTCCAATGTTTTATCTGCATAATACTATTTTAAGGACACAAGTTTCTTTCAGAATAATGTTGTGTGTTTGTTATCCTTCTAGCAGCATCTTCTATTCTCTATTCTCCCTTTCAATATCCCACAGCCTACATCCAGCCCTGTATTAAATCTAAACACAGAAGACATTGCTTTTCTTCATTCTTAAAATATATGATACAAATATCTCTTTTTCTCACTCAAAAAAAAAAAAAAAAAAAAAAAAAAAAAAAAAAAAAGAAACAACAACAAAAAGAAAAACTTTTAAGTGTTTGGAGAGACCTAAAGAACCTAATCTGTATACTACTTATAATTTTACACTCTTGCATTCCAGATCATTCAGCAGAATACCTGCCTTCCATGGCTCTAGCTTCTCTTCTCCATCTATTTGTACCAATGAAATGTAATTTTCAAAGGGTGTATATTTACATAACTCCTGATGAAAGCACTGGTACAGGTTTTATCCTTTAAATTTCTAATCATACTGTTTGCTCATGTACAAGGCAAATGTAACTGGGGGCACGAATCCATCTTATTTGCACATACTCAAATGCTAAAGCAGACCTTATCAGAGATGATTTAAAGAAAAGAGGAGTCACAGAAATGTTGATTTTGGGTCTGCAGAGAACAATGATGAAAGACAATCTTTTTGCTACAGCTTTCTCTATGAAGCCATGACAAGCAAATATGTACAATTAATGAAAAGAATCAAATATTTTACAGGAAGCTTTTTGAAGTGCCAGAAACAGGCCCAACTTTGTTCCCTCACAACTCTTACTACTGATTTCCACAGCAGGGAAACAGCATTTTAAAATTCTATCTTGCATGTCTCCACTTTAACCACAAAAACCACAATAGAATCTATGGGTTGTTGAAGCAATACCACAACTACTGGCACATGTAGTTGGATATTAATTATCCTTGGAGACTGATGGATGTTGTAGAAGTAGGCAACTTCCAAGAGGACTCAGGTGACAGATTAGAGACAACTGAAATACAATTTTTCTTTCCCTGGGACAAAAGAGACCAAAGCAGTTGCCCATTTACTCAAAGAGAATCAGGCTCTTACTACAAATAAGTTTCCTCTTTGTGAGGACAAAGCATACTACCCGTGCTACTACAGCCAGAAACAGCTGAGAAATAATAACCTTATCCCATTCACTACTATAACATAATCTATTTTGTGCACATGACAGACACAGTGCTAACACCAACATTGATTCCATAGTTGTCATAGGGAGTGATGACTGTGCTTCCAAAATCCCAGACCAAAAAATAAAGATTGCAGTTATTCTGCAGTTCTCAGGATCTGTGGTGTAACACACAGAAATACACAACCACGCTGTAGGAGAAGTTCATCCCAGCAGCATGAAACTCAATCAGCTTTGTGGGAAAGGACTGCACTTCATACTTATCCCAAACAGCTCAAAGTCTATGTGGAAGCATGTGTTTCTGTTAATGACACACAGATCCATCTTACCCAAGATACACACAGTGGGACTGGTGCTAGAAAGAGACACACACAAATTCAATGATGCTGGAAAAACCTCACCTCCAGGCAGCGTCCCACAGCCTGTATCTCATAGGCACCACAATACTTGGGTTTACACCTACACTGCTCTTTAGCAATCTGCTGCAGATTACTGCCATTCTTCATTTCTTCCCAAAACAACGTATTTCAGAATGCAAACTGTTTTTACAGGTGACCGGTTCGCCAGAAAGCTGCGAAAAGGCCAGAGCACAAGCCTGGCTGTAACCTTGCTCTTCTGTGCATCCTTCTCAGCTGAAGCCCGGTGGGCCTTGCCTTCCTCAGAGGCAAGCAAAGCTGGGAAGCAAACCCTGAGCATCTCTGTCTCTGCTAAGCACCTGCAATAACACAGATTCATACTCTGAAAACAAGGCTGCATGCAGGGTCTGTCAAACACGAGAGTGCCTAGTGTCTCTGCTAAGAGCAAACTACTCAGATCACACACTTCCCACCACAGCCTCTTTTGAGAAACACCCACGTACAGTATTGCTTTGAATTGTTTTCTCCTTTTCCAGATCAGCAGCTAGAAACTCACCCATTTTCCATGCTTTCCAAGTTTTCCTTTTCTGCAAAGAGAAGGCATTACCACCTATTCTTTAAACTAATTAACTGTCCCTTTTAGCTATAATTTCTCTTCATATAAAACATTTGTAAAAGGTCTGTTTTTCCCCATGCCCCTTTTCTCTCTCCTGGCTCTTCATTATGGCCATGCCTAATTGTGATGAGCTGTCCACCATTTACTCCACAGGATTGTATAGAGCTTTGTAATGTGCCTGCCACTGATGTATTTACGATTGGAAGCAGTTAACTCTTTAGTCCTGCCTCCTTGTTCAAAACAATGGGCTGCATGACAAACTAGCGCTTAGCCCCAATTAAAGATTTTTAAAAGTCTCCATTTTAAGCCTGAGTACTCCAAATTGAGCATTTGTCAAAGGCCCAGTCACAGCTTCAAATGGAGAGAGGGAAATCCTACTGAGGAGAAGAATAGGACTATCCCATCAGTTAGGGTGAAAGTTCTTCTCAATCAGCATCTTAACCATGTAATCAGTATGGGATCTATTAGGTCTGCCTTATCCATGCAAACCTGCTGATCCCTACCAGTGTTGCCATCAAACAATGACTTTGCTGATATTCGTAATTTCAACAATTTTTTCCCCTGAAAAGAGTCCATCTAACTCCTAACTGCTGAAAGATAGGGGAAAGACTTATTTTCCCTTTTTTTGGGTAAGGATATGAATATGAAAGCAGCTCTTCTGTCTGCGTAAAGAATTCCAATGTTTTTGCATCATAAAATTTTCTCAGAGTTTCTCTTGACATAAACCTATCAAAATACATTATCAGTAAAAATTCTTCCATTTCCCTTTCTAGATAAGAAACCACACTCAAGAGCCGTTTGCAGTTCCTGCAGTTCCAAAATTATTTTCCTCTAGTATTAACTCTAAAGTCAAGCTCCTTCACATTTCCATTACAGGGTAAAACCCCTCAAAATGACGTGAGGGTGGTTCTAAAGATTCTTGTATTCAACTACTTGAATATTTTTTATTATTTTCATACAAACTGCACACATCTTTAGGGTTGACATCTATGGACAGATATGAATTAATGGTTATGCTTCTTGATCAGCTTTGCACTGGACAGTGATTGTAACATGATGAATGATTCTTTTTCCAATAGAAAACAGAACATAACAGTTGACAAATGGGTATAGACAGCTATCTTTCTGTGCAAAAATGTTCATATTTTGGGATCTTGATATTGACAATCTGTCTAAAATGGATCTGCTTAAAACTTCGGTGCAGTGCTACTAAAACTTCTTTGTATGTCTTTTTGTCTTACACATTTTCTTTGTGCTAAGGATCTCTGTACGAGTTGAAAGAGCATAGCTGCAGAACACACAAAATGGGCAATTAATATCTACAATTTTAAAAGACAGAAGAAAAAGACGCACTTTACTCTTATAAAGAAAAGAAATTGTAATGAGATCTGACATATGAAAGAACTGCTGAAAAGCTTGAACTTTTTTTCTCATTTGAGTCATAACAGCTAAGCTGATGCAGCAGGGCCACACATTTTTGCCACAAACTATATTCCTTCAAAAAAAAAAAGTTAATCATAATTGTGAAAACCTTGCTCTATATAATTTTTAAGAGTAAAATATTAAAATAACATTTATAACAGTACTTATTAATGAAAGTAGATTAGATATATTTTTATGCAAAAAACCCCAATTACTTTCAGCTATGTTCTTGGACTCTGGGCTTTATAAAGTTTTGGTTTGGGGTTGGTTTTTTTGTTTACATCAATGCAGTGCGATCAAACTGGTGAGAGTACTGCTGCTGTGCTGCATGTCCAAGGCCAGACGTGTGAGTGGGTAAGAGCAACAGACAGAAAAACAGAGCAGAACATGAAATGAGAATCAAACTGCACTATTCCCACTCCCCCAAAGGATCCGGGGAGAGAATGGCAGCACAGTGTACCTGAAGCTTAAGTACTTTTCAAGATTACAAAAGGATTGTTTTAAAAGAGGGTACTATATGGGACTTTTCTCTCCCCAGCTTCTGTTCACATTTTCTCCCCCACCTATTTGTTTATTCTGTTCTTACTGCTGTCAGAAATGGTAGGATCTAAGGTGGCAGAATTACTCCTGCATGTCAGCTTAACCTGCTCTCCTGGGAAATAAAAGAAAACCAAAAAGCAACAATGAAAAGAAAAAGCTCTTCTGTCAGTAACACATTTTGTTAGTCTAGCTGCTCTCACAAATGGCTGAGAGACCACAGTGGGCAGAATGACTTCCTAATGGAACGACTCAGCTCTATGTTCACTGCACTCAGACCTCTGGTTATTCATGTGGGGAAAGCCCACACAAACTGAAAGCCTGTCTACAGCCACAGACTGTAGTGGCTTTTCTTTAGCAGTGCCTTTCCTCTGCAGTGGATAAAGCATGCAGCAAGCTCAACAGCAAACACAAGCAGAATATTTGTTCAAGTTCCAAAACTGATGGTGAAGCTTTAACTCAGACCAATTCTCTGTGCAGATATATCTTTTTTCCTTTCTTCTCCAATTTATTTCTGCAATGCTGAACACCAGTCCATCATTCACTCACTGAGAATACTTAGCCCTCAATTATCACACTTACATTTTCACCTGTCTCTTTGCCCATGTTCAACTGACATCTTCAAGCCCATCTCCTCAGCAGCAGAGAGCAGTCTCTTAGACAGAGAACTTGTTCTTGGATACTAAAGTTTCCATTAGCATTTAACATATGAGTAATCCTTGTATGTGTTTTGCACTAAATCTACTGAAAAGCAACCCTTTGCTTAGAACAGAGTTTTCTTAAAACGTATATAAACACATTTTTAAAGTTATCAGCTTTCTCCTTGTCAGAGAGTGACCCCAGACAAGTCACCATCCCTTCATAAAAAAAATGAAGAACACTCAACGTGTGTCTTCACAGAAGATTTCTGATCTACAGCAAGTGTACCAGACAGTGGTTCCCCCTACCCTGACTGCAAAAATGTCCAAGGAAATACCTCCTTTCCTTCCTATCCCATCATCCCAAATATTGTGCAAGGAAAATCAGCTTCTCATCCAGCACGCAGACAGGATGTGCCCCTTGTGCTCATTTACAGACAAGCTTGCTAAGGTTTCTCAGCAGCACTAACAAGAGTAGCACATCAGCTGTTTTCCACTTTCCAAGGGAAAGAGAGCTGTGAATTTTCTATATTCTACTCTTAACTAGTAGGAGAGCACAATTTCCTAATTTGAATCCCTTAAACTTCTGCATTTTCCTTTTCCTTGGCAATTTCTGTCTCCTTTTTCTTATTTCACCTAGGATAAAGGGATCCTGGAAATTCTTTTAGCCTGAACTGTGTCCTGGGAGAAGCCATACAACCAAGCCATGCTATTTATGCACTCACAAAACAAGCAAAACAAAACCAAACCCATAATTTTCAGTCAATGGAATGGATTTGCTTCTAGCCTACAAGAAAGCAACACATTTCCAGTTGTTAGGCTTTGGAGACAGTCTGGTGCACTACACAAAAAGAGGGATTTTGTTTTGAAAGTAGGTATTGTTCTTCATTTGTGTAAAAGTATCCACCTCTTGAGCTACGCCAGCATTTTTAGGTGTAGGACACAGTGCAACACTCCCTGACAAAGCAGAACTCACAGAAAAGAAGAGCGTAGGAAATCTTCTGCACCAAATCCACTTCACAATAAAGTTTATTATTAATACCTTTATGGCCCCCTCAGTTTCCAATATGCTCCAATCACAGCTGTGACAGCCCCAGAAGATTGAACTTTTCCACACAATTCTCACTAATATGGCCCGCTACTTGGTCTTATTGTTATTAGAATAATTTGCTCCCAAGTTCTGAAATGAACTCTGTGCCCAAGTAATTAAAGCTCTTAAAGTTTCTAGTCCTTTGTTTAAAGAATTCGTCCTTGTGCTCTCTATGCCCCATCAGCTACCTAATTAGCAGAGCCTTTGCGTGATTAAAAATTCTCACAGAGATTCTGCTGGATATTTGCCTCTCTTAATGAGTGTTTGTGGACAGCTGGGAGCAGGAGCTGGTTCCCTCCTCCCAGGACCTCCAATGAATTCTGCAGACCTCTGTCAGGGCCCAGGAGTGAAAGCTGTCATTTTAGTAATGTGGATGAAAATTGGTCAAAAGCACTGTGGTCCTTGAGGAATGAAAGGCCTTGAAATATAAATGAAGATGAATATTCATATTTGGTTCAATAAGTGCCAACTATTAATATACATGTCTGTCAGTAAGAAAAGTCAGAACTTATTCAATTGTGCTTGGCATAATTTGGCTCCTAATTCACAATTACCTTCCTATTCTTTGCATTACTTTTCAGTTAATTTTTTAAGTTCAAAACTTGCTAAAAAACTGAAAGCATTGCTATTACCACAAAAATGGCAATATCTATCCTTCTGCTAATTTACTGCCTATTAAGAATCACCTGTGGCTTTTTCACACAGGATTCTAACTATCTTGCTCTGACTTTTCACATCTTATTCTCTTTGTCAACATCAGATTTTAAATCAGCCCATTATACACCTCTGGAAGTATACTCACTTTCTTTATGGAAATTCTCATTCAATTCCCTACCCTCTTCACTGAGACTCTGCACTTGATTTCCAAACAAATTCTAATTTTATATCTGCTGCGATTTTCTAAGGATATTTCAATTTTTAAGGACCATAGCACAAGGCTGAAATATTGCAGAGAGTGGTTTTGTGGGGGGTTTAGGGTTTCCTTTTTTGGTTTTTTTTTGGGGGG
>VZTG01003985.1:1383909-1397245 GCA_013397845.1 Melanocharis versteri
GGGGGGGGGGAAGGGGGAACAGGAAAAGGGTTGTCTGGTTATGTTTATTTGTTTGTTTTTTAAGTAATGCATGTTTAGTTTTGAGAAGTAAGCCTGAAGACACTGAAGAGATTCTACCCTGCTTTTTTATTAACAATCCACTAATAATTTCTGAAACAGAAGGCTGGGATTACAGAAGAATCCTAGAATTATTCAGACTAGACAATCCTGCTTCACATGAGAGTGATCTCTTATTCAGTGACATTTGAGAAATTAGAACTGAGTTTCCTAATCAATATATTCCCATTTATCACTGTGTTCCAAACACCTGTGCACTGGGACCAATATGCACACTGGACACTTAGGAGAATAAAATACTTTGGAGAAACAAGTGCAAAGTGGGATTAATACTTGGTGTACAAAGTTAAGACGATCAGAGAAAACAAACGTTGCATGGGGGAGTAGTTATTAGACCATATGCAAAAGAACTGAAATGTAATTTGGATTTTTGGACTAGAATCCAGGAGGAGAAGCAGCGAGAAAAGTATTTGTTTGTTCCCTTCAACCACAATATTGCAGAGCATGTTGAAAACAAAAGCCAAAGATATGACTACTACAAAACCTGCTGCATCACCAAAAGGTTGCACAGTGATTTAATTCAGCTTTCCTCAGGAAATCCAACAGGACCAGATCCTGCAGAAATGTGCCTTACTAAACAACAGAGGAGCATTTATTGTTTCAAATTCCACTTGGTCAGGTGCCTGCTGACTGATAATGTGAGCTTGTCTTAGTAAGACACAGGTAGGAATCAGAGAGGCTGTGGCTGAGTGGGGCAGGGGGCTAGAGAGAAGGATGAGAAGCACTGGAGTCACAGGGGAATGAGACCAGCACCGAAGAGAAAAGAGATCCTGTGTATTTTGTCACAAGTGACCAGATTCTCCTCTCATTTATACTGGTCTCAGCCCATTAGCTTCAAGGTGGTACATCTGTGAAGCCTGTGAGTTAAACAGCTTTCTGGTCAAAGCTTTTAGGTTAAACCACATTTTTTTTTCAAGCTATTTCTTTCTACATGTCATATGGCACCTTTTTTAATGTGTGTGAGTAAGATATTGTTCTTCACTCTGCCCACTAGATGTAGATTTATTTAAGTGGAGAATAGTGATCAGCTGCTTTCACTGGCAGCTTGAAAAATGGAAGTAGTATGTTAGGACAGGTGTGGGTGCACATTAGTGAGGCAATTAGGTTTGCAAATATTAATTTATCACTTGTAATAAGGTCATGGATTATAGATCTATATCCATGATACACCTATTATCTCAGAGGTTCCAGTTCAAAGGATCCAAAACAAATACAGGGGGAAGGGGTATCTTTTTTTTTTTTTTGAAAGACCGTTTTGGTTTGCATGTTTTCAGACCACCTGCCAAAAGCTAACTTCTCTTGGACTAAAATTAAAAAGCCATGACTCCACCTTTAAAGCACATTAAGCCAAGCAGAAGCCACAGGACAGACACGAGTCAAAAATTCAACAAGAGTGGACTGAAATACTGTAAGCATTTTAGGCCTATGGTTAAAAATTACCACAATTCCACAAAGCCTATATTTATATGTGCTTGCTGGTTCATACTTCCACAGTGGTCATAAGTCACAAAATCCCTTGCAACAATGTGTCGTTTTACAGAACTCCTTGGAGTTTATTTTGCTCTTGGGGATTTAATATCCATCCAGTCTCTGTTCGGATAAAGTGCCTTTTACATGACTACTACTATTGGTCAATTTTCCCCTCCAAATGTAATAAACATTCAAAAAAACAACAACTACAACAACAACACACAAACCACAAAGAAAACCACCTCACAAGTCAATTTAGAAACTACAGCATAAAAAAAAATTTCCAAGTATTTTTCCCTCCACCTCATTTTCTGATGTAGAACATTACCAGAAAGTTCCTTGAACATAGCAATTGCCGTACCAGAGCAGAACAGAGGCCAGCTAATTCTCCCTTCCAGAGATTAGCAGCATACAGGTGCTTCAGAAGGATGTTCAATACAGTCATGTGTGCAACTACCACACAATGCACCCCTTATTTTCACAACTTATTGTGCGTCCATGTCCACAAAAAGGGGTCAGCCCATATTATTTTGGTTTTTTAAAAAAATCCATCTGTGATAATACAGGAGTCAGTAGAGGAGGGAATGAAGAAATTAATCCACTAAGTAAGAAAGGAAAGCAATATTTTAATTTAATGTTTAGGCAAAGGCTCGGCTGCGGAGGTAGAACTGGCACCACTCTGCACAATAATAAACCCTAGCTTTAAAAAACTGAACAAAAGAAACTCCCAGGTTAGGAGCCTCCCACAAGGGGCAGATTCCTCCTGTTCTTCATAATGGAGACACTGGCTGCAAAAGCATCCCAACTCCATGCTCAGCCCATACACAGGAAAGGAAAAGTAAGGTAAGGAAAATCTGCAAGATCACCAAAATGCAAAGTTTTACAGATGCCTTCACTTTCACTGGAGTTCTACATGCACTTGGATGTGGAGGACACTACAGGATTTTAATAAAGATACTAATATTTAAACTCTTTGTGAACTAATTAACATTTACTCCACATATTTAGAAGCTGATCTGTTCATTTACCTTGCTTTTAAAATGAACTCTTTTTTCTTACAGAGGCATGTGGAAAAAAAAAAAAAAAAGACAAGCGAAAGAAAGAAAGAGTGATTTTTTCTTAAAGATTTTTTCAAAACTGCTCTGAACACAGAAGTATTAGGTTCAGAAATTGTGTCATCAACCACACGTGCTACAACAGATGAAAGTCCTGTCTCAAATCAGTATGGGTATCTTGGGGGAATCATTATAGGAAATCTGCACAGAAGTAATCTCTTAAGGAGGGATTTGAATTGAGACAGGGAGATCGTTTGACATACAAAGCATTGGGGGAACTTGGGAGACTCTGAGGATGAGAGCAAGGGAAGGATAAACAGTAGGTAGACTTCTTTCACATAATAAAACCATCACACGTAGCAAAGAGACTATCTGTGACTAGATACTGTCACAAAAATGCAGTGAAATTGGCCATAACTGCAAAGTCAATAAAATGCCCTTAATCTTTCAATAAACAATTTATTTTTAAAAGTTATTTTGGAGCTATTGAAGCTCCTGGGGTGGGGAAGTAAATGCATTTTAAATGTGCTGTATGGTATGCAGTATCACAGGTTTAAGTTTCATTTTATCAGATATATGGTTTTGTCATTTGAACTCTGGATTAGAAGCCAAAATTCCTCCACTCTAACACTGACTACTTTTCTGGCTTTCAACAAATCATTTAAGGTCAGACTCAAATAGCTCTACTCATGAAGGAGGGCAGGTACCATGCAGTACAAGACAGGAAAGCAAAATTTGCCCTTCAAATCAGTCGGCTTCTGTGAAACCATTGCAAAATATTCACCTGTTTTCTTGCAAGGTGATTGCCAAAATGAATTATTCTGGTTAACATTTAGAAAGAATGAGGAATACTAAAGAGAGATGGACAAAGGTTTTGGCTTAAAAAAAATAAATCCTACTTCTCTAATTTTTTCTATTTTTTTTTTTTCCATTTTATCCGTATAGGAAAACCACACTGACAAATTACCAGAGAGGGTAAGAATAATGGCAAAACTGTAAGTATTTATAGGTGAAAAGGCCCACTAAACAGTCCTGGCATTTAAATTCTGTTTTTCATTAGTCATTTGCTTTCAAAACTATTGCACAGTATTCTGGGCTCAAAATAGTTGCAGTGACTGGAAATCATCCAGAGAAGACAGCAATGCACATTCCCATTTGCTAGCTTGATCCCTGTCACTTTAATGTCTCAGTAACTGCTAGGAGGGTGTGGGGAGGTCATTCCAGCACTTGACTGTTTCATCAATTATTACTTACCCATTTAAAAGCTGCCAGGACACTTGCACATATTTTCATTACATAACGGGCCTAAAACAAATCTCACTGCACAACCTCAAGGTAGCAGGTAGAAATCTGTGCTCAAGATTCAAGATCAGTCTCTTGCTTTGGAAGTGACTTCAGCCTAATTTATTACAGACCACACAATCCTTTAAGAGATTTTTCTTCCTCCTCATGGCATTCTGAACTAATTCCTTTCAGAGGCCTAGCACAGGACCTTGTAAGGTATACGCCAGTTCAAAATACATTTATCCCAGAAAGATCCTTTAAGAAGATAATCGAAGATACATCTTCAGGGTTACCGCTTCCAAGAGAGACATGAAAGAATTTAGATTTGTATTAATTTGCCACATATTCAGTAGCTGCTCCTACCGCTAAAACATGTTCTGCAGCTGGAGCACCTCTCCTATGAGGAAAGGCTGAGAGAATTGGGTTCGTCCAGCCTGGAAAAGAAGACGTTTTAAGGTGCCCTAACTGTGGCCTTCCACTACCTGAAGTAAACTTACTAGAAAGCTGGAGAGGAACTTTTTACAGGAACATGTAGTGACAGGACAAGGGGAATGGCTTCAGACTAAGAGAGAGTAGATTTAGGTTAGATATACAGAAGAAATTCTTTATTGTGAGGGTGGTGAGACATTGAAACAAGTTGTCTTGACAATTTGCGGATGGCCCATCCCTGGCACTGTTCAAGGCCAGGTTGGATGGGGCTCTGAGCAGCCTGGTTTGGTGAAAGGTGTCCCTGCCCATGGCAGTGGGGTTGGAACTATATGTTCCCTAAGGCTCCTTCCAGCCCAAACCATTCTATGATTCCATGACATTTACTCTAATACATCTGTAAGAAGTGTCTGGAAAAAAGCCCTAATGGCACCAGCGGAACATACTAGAGAGCTTGTTCTTCGTTGTATATTTAAACAGATTTCTTGGCTGCTTCCAAGAGAGACAAGAGCAAACCTGCCATCTATGTCCTGAAAATACAAATTCATTCAATTTATACAATTATTTAAAATAAAGGCTGAATCACAGACATGCTCAGAAAGCACCCACCCAGCAGCACAGCTCAGTCACCTTTGGAAATACATCCACAGTTTGTTGACTTGTCTGTGTAAACTGAAAAGTACCTGGAGGGACCCTAGATGACTTCATAACTTGCAGAAACAAGCTCAGGTACTGAGGGAATATTGCCAAAGGTAACATTGGAAACACTAGGGAAGATTAATACTCCAGCCCTCATTGGCATTACCAGGGGGCTCTTCAAGTACTTCTTTCTGTCTTGAAACACAACGTGCCTCTAACCATGCAAAAAGAAAAGCAGTGACCTTATTAATAGGAATTCTTCCAGAGCAGCTCTGCTAGTGTCCCAAACCTTGAAAAGATTATGCTTCTTATCTTACCCCTTCACATGTTCCACGTGATGATCTCTGAAGTGTTTGTCTCTAAAAATGACTATAATTTATTGTGATGGGTAATAGGTATTATTCTAGGGTTTAATAGATGCCTTTAAAGTTGCCATCAGACTTACAGACTAGAGAAGCTGTGTGGAAGACCCTGTTTCCATCTTCATGCCCCCATGGAAACTAAGATACCTTTGCAGCCTGCGTCAGTCTAGAATCCTCTACACAAACACATCCTCATGTGCACCAAAGAGCATTTCCCAGCACAACCTCAGTTTTCTCAGCAGATCTCCAGAAACCTCACAGAAGGAGTAGGACTCCAACTTTATGCTTGATCTACACTATTTCTGCATCTCCATTCCTCAATTTTGTATTTCCTTAGTAACTTTCTGTTACGTAATTAGGAGACTGGAATACGCCACATCATTTTCCTCTATTCCTTGTGTATCTCAGGCACCATCTCATTGTTTCACTTTCCAATTAACTTGTCTCTGAACAGCCTCAATGCTTTGCCTTATTTCTTTGGATGTAGTGGTAGAAAAACTCTTTATCACCTAGGCCATCATATTTAAGTTCAGAACTAATGCAAACAGCCTGCTTGAGTCTTGAAAGAAAGATGACACACAAACCCTCCCCCATTCCTGCAGGCCTGGAATGGAGCTCAAACTCCATGAACTGTTTTCTTCCACTCTTCTCCATGGAATGCCAAGATGAGACAGTCCTTCATCATACAATGACTGTGCCTTTAAAACTATGCAGTAACCTCTGCTCAGCTGCAGGTCAGGGCACTACTGAATGTCCTGAGATGTAGGTTCCCTGTCAGACACCAATTCTGGGTTTTCCAAAAAATTCTACAAGTTCGCCTCAAATCCAAGATCTGCAGCTTGACCAAACAATTTACTGAGGGTGGGCAGATGAAGTAAAGAGGAACAGTTAGAGAAAGCACATTAAATGATCAGATTCATTTCTCTTACATGCCAAAAGCTCCTATTTTTCAGCTTCCATAAAAAGGCAAGCAGCTCCCCAAAACTACTCTTTCCGTATCAGACACTAAAATGATTTTTGTTTAAGTATATCAGACCTATTTCGTTGAGGATGCTGAAGGCTTGGTGGCAGAGGGATTTTTCAGTGTCTGCTTGTGTTCGTGAGTGTTCCTCCTTTCTCACGGAACTAGCTGCAAAACAGCTAGCAGGCTTTTGTAAATAACTTGCCTATCATGCACCTGTGAGATGTTTTTGGACACTGTTATTGTAGGACCAAGGTCTCTTTAGCAAACGTGTGTGTTCTGGATCTAGCCAATAGCCCTGGTGTGTAGTCAGCTGTATCCAATGGATTTCCTGTAATTCCAAATATAAAACTCTACTATATGTAAATAAAGTTGGGGCATTTCTATCTAGTCACTCCTGAGTTCGGTTCTCTCTTTCCTCCCCGGGCCGAGTCCGTACCGGCGACATTTCATTGCATCTTTCTATAAATATTTTTACAATTGAAATCAGATTAAACCTCCTGTCCTCCTTAGAAACATGCTGTGAAACAAGAAGTGTAAATGGTTAGAAGAAACTGGCTCCTGGTATTTTTTTTTTTTTTTTTGCTTTTTTTTTTTTTTTTTTTTTTTTACAAAAAGGGAACAACTCNNNNTTTTTTTTTTTAAGAACAAGGTCACATCTCAGCAACTGAAAAGTAGCAGAGCTCCTTTCATCAAGTTTTTAACTAGAAAAATAGTATGCCCATTTCTTTGTAATACACCTCTGGGCTTTTTTATTATGACTTCATTTCCCCTTGTAATATTGGAACGTCTCTATAATTGTAAAAGTGTAATAGAATCTAATAGAATTTCATTTGGAACTCTGAATGGTCTATGCCATCTCTGCTCATTTTGAGTAAAATAATGATTTTTAATGTCCACACATGGCTTCCCATGACCTTATTCAATCTTTGGGTTGATCAGGAAATATATTGATTCAATTACATACTGATGACAAATGAACTAAAAGAAAGAGGAAAAAAAGGTCAGCATATATTTGAAAATGTAAATCTTAGCAATGTCTTTTGGGTTTGCCCAAAAAAAAAAAAAAGTCATTTCAAAATGCCATTTGTGGCTAATAGTGTGGAGTTCCAGTTCCTATCTATGAGCAGCAAAAAAATCATTAAAGTGTAAGAAACAGACTCCCCCCTTCTTTCATTGTTCCAAAATCCTCTTCCCTTTAGAGGTTTGCACAGAATGACTTCCTTTGGCTAAAAGACCCTTTCCCCCCTCATTTTCTGGAAAAAAGGCTTTGGTTAATAAATACACATATCTCCCCAGATACACTTATTTTTCTTGTCTTCCTTCTCCCCCCTTTTTGTTTTGTTTTCTCCATAAAACCATTACCAGTACAAACATTCCATCGCCACCACTTCCCTGCCCCCACTGCTTTCATGATGATCACACTTTTATCCCCTGATTTTCAATCTCAGCCATATAAAATGCCAGGTGGGATGGTGTGCATCAGTGGAGTGGTTCCCTGTTTAATAAGCTCTTAGTGTCCATTTGTACTGTTGCAGTACTTGATGGCACCTCACAGCAAAAACCTTCTTAATCTAGCCTGAAATTTCATCTCTGCTCTGTGAAGCTGGACTCGGAGCCTTAAAACCAAAACATTTAATTGCTAAGAAGCAGTAAGACATGAACAGATATAAAGAGCAGCCCATAACTGAAGCAGTCCCTGTGTCATTAGATCATTTGGTAATGTGGATTTCACAGGGCACCAACCCATCCCTGGCTTTGGATCAACAGTTCAGCTGGTTTCATCACCTTGCTGGGATTTTTCTTTTAGGAATGAACTACGGGACTGTGGAAAAGCATCCAGCTGACAGCTCCCCGGTCCAACATCTGGATATTCACCATGGCAGGCCTGAACAGGCCCGTTTTTCCCCAAACACGCCAGAAAATGGGGACACGACCAGGCCCCTGAGCCAAGGCTGTGAGTCCCCTCCACATCTGACAATAATTTGCTGGGAATTGAGAGTTTTGCTACGAAAAAAATGGGAACAAGCAATTGGACCATCACTTATCTTTGTGCATTTCACCAGAGAGTTTTTTGGGGAGGACCTAAGGAACTTTCAAACTATCCTAAGACAGGCACAAGGCTATGCCACTCACATCCTTCATGAGCCCCTTAGGATCATGCTCAAGCCTTCAATGAAGGGAATGGCAAATTTGGGAATCGACCTGTTATCTCAGCCATGGAGGCTTTAGCCACACTCTCTCTGTCTGCAGACAGATCTTGGGTTTTAAATATTCAGCTCCATCATCAGGATACATGTGGAATGCTTTCAGACACAAAAGCAGATAGCTGAGCATCTGAAAAACAGGATATGGGCAACTCCACTAAGATCATGACATCAGAAACAAGATTTTGTCCAAAGCAGCGCATTTTGTAAATGCAAATTTCGTAGAAAACTGCATGTACTGGAAAAGACCCATCAGGTATTGATTTTGCAAAACAAAACACATACATTGTAGGTGTTTTGTATGTGGGGAAAGTATCTAGACATATGTGTGGCCAAATAAATTTAAATGTGTTATAACAAGATTTCTCAGTAATTTTTTTTCATATTTAGTTTAAGGCAAAAACTGGTACCACATAATATAAAATAAATTTCACTTGAGGAATTTAAAACACAAATATTATTTTTTCTCAAAACAGCTTTTGTTTGCGTACTCAAAGGGAGAAAGGTTAAAACAAAAAATTGCTTTTTTCCCCATCTTTGCTCATTTAGGGCAAAATTATCATGGGAAACTTTTAGATGGGTAGGTTGTTTTGCTGTTACTATTCAGTGGAAAATATGGTTCATTCACAATAATCTCTTGAAAACACCGGCGCGCAATAACACCTCCAATCTGCAGCATTTTTTGATTGAATGAAACATTGTTGGAGGATTAGTTGGTCTGCAGTGGAGTGCTGCTTTATGTTACTAGTCTTTGGAGTGCTGACTCTGGAGTATTAAAGTCCCTACAGGCTTTTAGGGCAAAATTGTCAATCTTCTGGGAAATGAACATAAATTATACATCTTATTTTCTGCAAGCAGCAAGGATGGCTCAGTACAAAAAAAAAAAAATTCCTTTTTTTTTTCAGCGTCACACAGTGACACAATGGATGGTTCCATGGAAGCACTGAAAAAGTATAGTTAAGGATCTCTTCCCAGATCTCTAAGTTGACTGAAATTCAGAATAAGTCCATCTTTCTGAGCTAGGTATGGCGGTAAAATACGGTGAAATTCCTGCAGCTACTGTGGGAAATGATGAGAAGCAAAAGCAGCATGGTTATACATGCTTTTTTTTGTCTACCAGTTCTTCTGGTTTCCAAGACAATTTAAATACTACTACTAACCTAAGCATAATGTTCTGCAAAAAATGTAAACATTCAAATCATGACAAAGAAAAGCCAGATTTCAACATTTTGTACATAACTGTAGTATTCAACGTGAGGGAGCAAACAGTCATTTACACCGAAGTCTGGCAGAATAATGCAGATTCCTAGTAGACTAACCAGACTTCTTCACGAGTCAGCCACCATAAAGAATTGTGCCCTGTCCTACTTTTCAGCAAACATTTCATGGCAAAGTGTGGTAGTGAGATCTCACATTACCACAACCTCATTAATTTCACAATACATACTGCAGAACATTTGCTAGCATACTCTGAAGTATTATTCTGCATTATTTAAGCTAAACTACACTTGTCAAACAAATAACTAAATTACATTTTGTGATGCAGAACCCCAGATTTTTCACATTGGTACTGTTTCTCAGCTTCTAATTGCCCAAACTAAAAATTAGTGTGGACTTCTTTTTGTACCCACCACACTCGGAGCAGCATAGCCTGGAGCTGATGCCTGGTTGATCTGTAGTAGCTTTGTATATCTACGAGGTTCAGGTGAACACTGAATTAAAGCATGAGTTGTTCAGCCTGACTAATGCCTGCCCAGTCAGACACATGGAGAAGATCAGCTCCTTGTCCTATGACACCAATACATCTAATGGAAATACTAATATTTAGAGGAGATACCTTGGTTTCATTAGTGAACCTCCAGAGCTGCAGCTCACCAGCTCTTTAAGATCTTTCTGATGTGACTAAAGGAAAGGCTGTGCTGTCCCTTCTTTGCAAGGTGGTGGAGGCCTTCAGCAAAAGCAGTTCCACCACAGCACCTTTGTGCTGTGGAAAGCCTGCTCCACAACTCTTTGTTATTGGGGCGCTAAAATACAACCGCAAGTGACAAGCGAGACAGCTGAGCTGCCGTTATCATGATTTCCAAAAGATCACCACAGCCAAAGCATTCACCACTGCCACATCCTTAACCTGCTGTATTAAATTATAACAAAAATATTTACATTCAGCTTCACTGGTCTCAAATTGTCTTTAACAACTTGGTCATTCAGTTGAGGCACAGAGGATCCCACACCTACACTACAGATATATCTTCTAATGAAAGGGGAATGAAAGAACTTGTTTGCTAAGTCACTCGGGGTACAGATTGAAAATGTTTTAAATTAACATCGTTTAGAAGAATTGAGGCCATAGGTTATTAAATATCAGCTTTGTGCCAGCAAAATTAAATACACTAATTTATTTTATATCACTTTGAAATATTATATGGCATTTTATTTCTTGATAACCTTTCAATGTCTAACCCCATTTAATTTGCATACATAGTTAGCAGCTCATTAACAGCTCATTAGAAACACCAGGAAAAACATGCAACAATAACAAACTCAGTGCAGCAGAAGGGACCAAAATTCTATTTGGGAAATTATACAGAAATTTCTGCTTCCAAATGACAAATCTGTGGTATTTTGCCAGCACTAAGCCTGCAGGGCCCACAGTTATTACATGAAAATAGTAAAAATAACTCAATTTCTATAGCTGACTCGTCTTGTATTTATTTAGACAATACTAGAGGGCAATGTGCTGAGAGGATCACATGGCACAAGGCAGGGAGGATACAACATAATGTAAATACTGCCACAGGTAAGTGCTGCATTAAACACTGTGACCTAGTAGCGCATTTAGGATGATACACTGTTTTCTGAAATTATGCTTTTCCGAATTTCTATTCTTTTTTAATTTTCCAATCAAAGTAAACGTGCACAATCTGAATCCACAGACATCACAAAGACGGGTGTGCTGGGCCAGATCCCAGCTGCAGAGCCCAGCGAGCCATCTCCATCAGGGAAGGGGAGCAGAGCCTGGGGATAGCATGGCCATCTTTCCTTGGATGCATCTTCTGGCAAACACCGAGAAAGAGGTTTTCAAGAGGGATTTCTGTACATGCAGACCATCATGCTGCAGAGTGACTAAATGGACCTGTCTTTCATGTCTCCCTCTAATCCTTGGCACAGAGTCTCTGTTTACACAGGGAGAATAAGGATGCTGACGGCTATCATAAAGCACTATTGGATCCACAGAGGAAAACTTATGAAATATTGTCATCACCTCCTCATAGGACTTTGGAGGGATCATAGAAATGAGTACTGCCAGGGAACACAGTGCACACTGGAACTGGAGTACGGCAGCACAACACAAATCTCACCAATAAATCTCAGATACAATATCAAACTAGTGACACCCAAAGAATCAATTTAAGGGAAACTGGAGTTAAATGGGTCACAGAGCCCCAAGTTTCCACATAAGAAAATAATACGCACATATTTCCACAAGGAACTTAATTTCCGAATGCCAGACTCTGCCAGGTTCTCTGAGCTCTCAGCAATTCACTGATCATGTACTGATGAGGATGGAATATACTTTATATTTGAGGGTGGCCCTCTCCAACTGCTTTTCCAGCTCTCCTGAAAGAAATCTCGGTTGTCTCTTGGCCCTTTCTCATTCTCGGCATAATCCTTCAACTCTCCTTTCCATATAATATTCCTTTCCATTACACTAAAGGTTTTACCATCCCATAAAGCTTTGTTCCTGCCTCACAGCCCTCTTCCTCCCACTGCTCCCAAGTTTGGGAAGAGAAAATAGGTTTTACTCATCCACTGTGTCACTCCAGAATCTTTCCTTCTGCATTATTTTAAACAGTCATTTCCTCATATCTAGATTGTCTACCTATTGAGAAGGTGATTGAATATAGTCTCAGTCACATACCTTCCCCAGCATCATTCCTCCATTTTCCACTTGGTTGTATTCAAAGTTTAAGAAAACTTCCTGCTATCACTGCCTTCTCTGGTGGGCAGCCAACCACAGTGACCTCTTCACATTTAGCCAAATAAATACATCTCTTTTTTTCTTTCCCCTCCTTCCTGATATCTCTATTCTCAAGGATATTTTCTAGTTGATTCGAACTATTTCTGAAAACCAAATCCAGCAGACCCACCTAAAGAAAAGGAACGTATATCTACTTTACAGCAAGTTCGTGGCACCGGGATGTTAAGATAACTAAACTGAGGTACCAGCATCACATGCAAGTGAACGTGTGCTTGTACGTGTTTATATCTGTAACTTATGGCCGACTTCCATCCTCCTGTGCTCCAGCCGACATGCCAACTCCCACAGAGATACCTCCTAGGCGATTTTCTTCTTTCAGTCACCCACAATATAGCTATAAGCAGAAGCTTAATAAAGCTGTCAGACTCGGACATTTCTAAGTCGAGACATCAATCTATTACTTTGCCTTCCCTTTCCGCACCACTTCCCACACGACCGAGACCGCTCCAGCCATCCTCACTAACGGCGCCTCTCCGAGAGGAAGCTCTCCACCCAAGCTCGAACTTCCCTCCGGGGGCCCGCGCCCTATTCGCGGCTTCCTCCGCGGGCAGCTCCGCATCCCCGGCGCGGCTCCGCATCCCCGGCGCGGCCCCGCATCTCCGGCGCGCTGCTGCCACCTGGTGCCGCGCCACCACCGCACGGCCCCGGCCCCGGCCCCTTCGGAGGAGGGGCCAGGGCAGCACAAACGCCAAGGAGCACAGACCGGAGGGCAGCGGAACACGGCGACAGCGCTGTCCCGCCCGGCGGCGGCCCGCGGGAGAAGGGGCTGCCCTGGG